>OX030965.1:6471502-6554002 GCA_943735955.1 Piscicola geometra | reverse complement strand
CAAGGAAACAGCTTATTACGATATTTTGGGCGTTAAACCAAATGCTTCATCAGATGAACTCAAAAAAGCATACAGAAAGCTCGCCTTGAAATACCATCCAGACAAAAATCCAAATGAGGGCGAAAAGGTAAGCTTTCAACTTTCATCTTTCTCATAAAATTTTACAAAAAATAACTTTCATAATCTTTGAAGACAATCAAAGTCCACCACGACCTTCCTACCAGTTCAAAGCGATCTCACAAGCGTACGAGGTGCTGGCCGACCCGAAGAAAAGGACGATCTACGACAAGGGCGGCGAACAGGCGATCAAGGAGGGAGGAGTGGCCAGTGACATGCACAACCCCATGGACATATTCGACATGTTTTTCGGCATGGGCGGAGGCAGGAGGGGCCAGAGGGGACCACCCAAGTCTAAGGACGCTGTCTACCAACTCAAAGTGACGCTTGAAGAGTGCTATAATGGCTCTGTTAGGAAACTCGCTATCAACAGGAATGTCATCTGCTTCAAATGTGAAGGTGTGTCAAGCTGTATTGAGAAATTGTCAATATTTTAAATCTAAAACAATTCATACTTCTTATTTATATTAAATAAAAAATCTGACCAGACAACCACATACACAAACACGCTCAGGTCGAGGAGGTAAGGCAGGTGCAGTGGAGAAGTGTTCGAACTGCAGGGGCACTGGCATGCAGGTGAGGGTACAGCAATTGGGACCAGGATTCGTGCAGCAGATACAATCCGTCTGCTCTGACTGCCATGGTTCGTGTTGTCTTGTAACTTTGGTGTTATTCTGAAATATATATTTTATCAATGATAAATTTATTGAAATTATGGAGATGTTCATGGTGGTAGTTCTAGTGGTGTTGGTAGTAGCAGTATGAAAATAGTTTTTGTTTTTTCCAACTTCTTAATCATCTCAAAACCACCACCACTGTCATTACAGGCCAGGGTGAACGCATAAACCCCAAGGATCGCTGTAAAGAGTGTGGTGGCAAGAAGATCATACGCGAAAAGAAGATTCTCGAAGTTCATATTGACAAAGGTGTGTGTGTGTGTGTGTGTGTGTGTGTGTGTGTGTGTGTGTGTGTGTGTGTGTGTGTGTGTGTGTGTGTGTGTGTGTGTGTGTGTGTGTGTGTGTGTGTGTGTGTGTGTGTGTGTGTGTGTTTTGTTTATGTGCTTGTGTATTTATATAATTGTTATTATGCCATAGAGTAGGCAAGAATTGATCTATTTGAAGAATTCTTTAGCACCTATCATAGACCAACGTCACAATGCGACCTCTTCAACCACTGCACAATTAGCATAAAACATCCTTCGTTTTCATTAAAACTCTCCATTCAAATCCACTCTTTTTTCTTTCTTTCTACACTTTCCATTCATTAGTTTTCAAATTACCACTTAACTTTACCACCTTTTCAACTTTCTCTATGCAGACTACATCCTACTCTTTCATAACATCCTCTTCCTTTCTTTCATACATCTGATAATTTTCGATAATTTCACTTCAATCTTTCTTCACCATGATTCTAATCTTTGACCTTCACCTCTTCCTTCTCCTTTTCCTTCTCCTCTTCTTCTACTCCTCTTTCTCTTCTTCATCCTCTTCTCTTCCTTCTCCTCTTCTCCTCCTCCTCCTTCCCCTTTCACTAGGCATGAAGGAAGGTCAGCAGATCCGCTTCAACAGCGAAGGAGACCAGGAACCCGGTGTCGAGGCTGGTGACGTCATCGTCGTGCTTGATGAGGAGGTGGGTGGGTGAGTGGGTGTTTGGGTGTTGAGTGAGGTTGGAATGGTGTTGAAGTTTTAAATGAGGTGGCGAAATGGGTTGCTTGGAGGTGTGCAGAGAGAGGGGATGAGGGGGATTTGAAAAGAGTTGGAAAGGTGTTGAGGTGGATGGTTGGAAGTATTGTGAGTGAGGTGATGAGAGATTTGAGCCTTTATTTAATTTTTTTATTCAATGCTTAGTTCAACCTGAATACCCGTCTCTTCAAATCCAACCCAAAATTACCAAACATACAAATCAAATCCCACACCCATCCCACCTCCTCCAATACACACACTTCACCCTCCACCCACCACAGGACCACGCTTCCTACAAGCGCATAAACAGCGACCTGACCACACGCGTGAACCTCACACTCACCGAGGCGCTGTGTGGTTTCGAGAAGGTCTTACGCACACTCGACGAGAGGGACCTCCTCATCAGCACTCTACCTGGTGGGTGGGTGGGTGGCGCTTTTGGGGGAAAGTGGTTCTTCAGTGGTTCTATGGTGGGAGGTAGGTGGAAGGAGTGGGGAGGTAAGCTTGGTTTTAGTGAGTGGTGCTTTAGCGGGATGGATGGGGAGGGGGTAGATTTTGGTTTTGGGTTTTTTGGATTTTTGCTTATTTGTGATTTATTTATTGGTGTGATTGTTCTTGAGCGAGGGCTCAGATGGTGTCTAAACACGAGTGTCTTTAGAGTCTTATGTGCATGCTCTCTTGCAAACCATTCCCTCCAAACCACCACCATCTCATACTCACACATACCAACCACACATACCAAGCAAGACAAACAAAGAACTCCACACACACACACACACACACACACACACACGGATACGCCACGACCTCAGGTGAAGTGGTCAAGCACGAGGAGACGAGGTGCATCAGGGGCGAGGGCATGCCGGTGCACAAAGACCCCACCGAGAAGGGTCGCCTGGTCATCTTTTTCTCGGTCTCTTTCCCCGACAACAACTGGATCCCCATCGAACAGGTTTTTGACTGTGCTATTTTTTTGTTTTCAGTGTATGTTTGCTAAAGAAAGGGTGTTTGGTTTACTGAAATTAAGCCGGTTTTGATTTGACGATTAATTTGTATAGAATTTTTTTACTTGGATAAATTATCATCTATTCATCTTCCACAATCCTCTCATTATACAAGCCTTTTCCACCATCACCACCACACCCAAACACTCCACCACCACCAACAAACCACCCTTACAACAACAACAACAATCCAGGTGAGAGAGCTCGAACGACTGCTACCACCTCGACCCATCGTCACACTCCCTCCCCACCCGGAAGAAGTCGACCTGCAACTATTCGACCCGAAGGTGGAACAAATCGGCTCGTCGGTGTCGGGCCGCAGGGGCGAGGCTTACGATTCGGACGAAGAGGGAGGCCAGCAGGGGGGAGCGCAGAGGGTGCAGTGTGCCTCGCAATAGGTGCTGCCCCGTCCCTGTGCAGTGTGCCTGGTGGATGGTGTCTATTGAGGGCTGGTCGCTTCTTGTCGTTTATTATTATAGGTTATTATTATTATTATTATTATTATTATTATTATTGATCTTTGTAGGGTTTATGACTTTCAAATGTACTATTTTTTTCTATTATAATTAATTATTATATTTTTATTATTTCTGCTATAGGAATAAAAACGATGTAGACATTGGTCGTTTACTTTATAACTGGCTGATCATATGTAACTTGGAATTAATTGGTAGATGCTTCATCATACATATTTATTTAATTAATTATAATTATATATTATACAATATTAAAATATATAATCTAAATGTTTTTTACTTATAATTATATTTATTATAGGGCCATCACTTATCGATTTGTTTATCGATTTATAGCACGATTAAAACGAAGCGCCTCATGTTTTGTATCTGCGTCTCTATTACGTTTATACGTAATTCCAAACGTGGTACGCGGGTAATGTGTGTGTGTGTGTGTTGAGTTTGTGTGCTAGTTTTATAGGCTATTATTTAAATTTAACCTCAATTATACTAATTTTATAGTTATATTTCAATTATATAATTTTAAAGATCCTTTCATTTAGTATATCATAAAGATTATTTTGAAGTAACTAAATATTATTCTCTTGTGACTGATCCCACAGTTGGTTATTTCCTCTTTCTAATTACTTTTTTACGAATAAATATCCAACTAGATTTATGCTTCATCTTTTTATGCATTATTTAATCACTACATATTATTTAATTATTTATCTCTTTAATCAATTTTAATTATGGATGTTAAATATTTTTTTAATAAACGTAGGGCTGATTATAAAATTCTGGATGTTGAAAGAAAACTGTGATGATTACTTATAAAGATTAAGTAATAATTACTGGATTTTTATTAATGATAACTGTTACTTATTAGTAATAATAATACTAAAATAATTAACTAAAGCTCATTAGAATTAAAGCTGGTCCACTTAAATATCAAACATGAAGTTATAACACTAAGAAAACAATACTTATCTCGCTAGTTAACAATATTAAATAACTAAAAAAGTAGTCAAGACACAAACCTACATAAACCATTCCCGCAACCTCCTAAGTCTTAATCCTTTCCAATAAACCCTTCATCCATCCACTTTATCCTTCTTCATTCATCCAATTTATTCTTCCACATTCATCCAATCTTTCCTTCCATCCTCACTTTATGCCATCCAATGGACATTTACTCGACGTTTCTAAGGATTCACTGATCAATCTTTCATGTCTTTTCTTGGAGATGTTCTTAAATAGGTCCTGGTGAAGTGGATGGATGAAGGGATGAAGGAATGATTTTGTGAATTAATGAGAAATAATGAAAGTAGCAATTTAAGAATGAGTGAATTAGGAAAAGATATACACGAATAGCTATATAAAAAAAGAGAAAATGATTGATTGAATGAATAAGAAAACTATATGAAGAAAGCCGGAATTCATATTTAATTACTTTGTAATTAATTGATGGCCATTTAATTAACAAGTTATAAATATTTAAAAATCTAACTTGATCCACTGAATCCCATACGTTGGGTGCGTTGGCAAGGATGGCGAGGGTTGTGGTTACTGTGACGACGAGGTAAATGTAAAGTAGTAGTCTGTCGATTACATGAGCCACGTAATGCCACTCGTTTATCACCTGTTGTGGTTGTTGCTTTTATGTTAGTTGTAGTTGTGGTTGTTGCTTTTATGTTAGTTGTAGTTGTGATTGTAACTTTTATGTTAGTTGTTGTGGTTTCTGTGGTGGTTTTTATAGTTGAGTGATTTCGTTGTTGCTTCTATGCTTGTAGTTGCTAAGCTTCTAGTTTTGGTTGACTTTTTATGGTTATTTTCCTTTAGTATCGGACTAAAAAATATATATATTTCTCTATCTTTTCAAACAACCAAATAAATGCCCAAAACTTTTTGAAAAACTGAATAATCTAAAAGATAAATATCAAGAACTCGCAACCTCATCGTAGTCGTCTTCGTTCTTCAGATGGGCCGATATGAACCTGACCGCCTCCACCGCCTTGTTAATCTCCGGCTCGATCCTAAACATCTCATCACTATCATCATCATCATGCTCCTCATCACCGCTACTCCTCCTTCTCTTCTTCTTGTTCTTTTTCCTCCGACGAAGGGGGCAGTCTGGCGTGTGGATGTCAGAAAGATCGAGTTCTTGCGGCTTCAGCGCCGATCGTCTGCTCGTCTCGGGCGTGTGCGACTGAGAACAGTTCTTAAGGCAAAACTTTGAGTGCTTTTCTGGCGCGACTTCTTCGGCGTTTGCTTCAAAATCGTCTTTGGTCGATGATGGAGAGGACGAAGCGGACTTTTGGATGAAAAGAATTCTGGGCAAGAATTTGATAAAAACAGTTCGGACCCATCTTGGCATTCGGTGTGTACGGGGTGTTTTGTAATGCCAATTTAGCACAAAAATCGAGTTGATGACGGCACAAACGTCGAGTATAACAGCCGCTAAGAGGTACTTGGCAAAAAGAGGAATTGAGGTGGAGGAGGGAGGCAGGATGTTCGTGACGAGGACTTGCAGGAAGACAACCAAGGCCAGAAGAATCGACACAGACATTGTCGTTTTTTCGCCCGCATCTACGGGCAGGAAAAACACCGCGATGGAGAGAATCGAAATGAGGAGGCATGGTATGATGAGATTGACAGTGTAGAAAAGTGTTTTGCGACGCATTTTGATTTTGTAGACGATGAACGTCTTGTTGTCTTTTTCCATCACCTCGCCTGGGATGGCCACCAAGTCCCAACTGCCACTTTTTTCATAGTCTGACAAGTCGACGAGGTCGTATTCTTCCATGGTTGTGGTGTTGATTTGGTAGAACTTCAGACGGACCTGAGTGGTGAGTGGTGAAAACAAATTAACATAAAAATTCAAAAGCCCCATTACAACTCATCATTAGAGCATCCTTCATCATTATCTAGCGGGTACAGCTAAGAAGTCAAGAGTTTTATTTTTCAGCGGTACGTCACAAACAACAACGAATGCCACAAAAACACAAACAACGATTACAACAGAAACAAAAACTATCACCACACAAACACAACACACAACCACTAAGCAAACACAACACACAACCACTAAGCAAACACAACACACAACCACTTCACAAACACACAAACAAACAACAACCTCGTGTGAGTCATACGTCCACGAAGCGAACGACAATTCGCACTCTTGTTCATCGAATGGAAAGTAAGTGACGTCGATGCTGCACGAACTCTTGTACATTGTGCACGGGATCCACATTATGAAACCGTTGTCGAAGATTAGGACGTTTGCCGGGAAAGATACCTCGAAACGTCCGTCTGCGCTGTGTGGATGGATGGATGGATGGATGGATGGATGGATGGATGGATGGATGGATGGATGGATGGATGGATGGATGGATGGATGGATGGATGGATGGATGGATGGATGGATGGATGGATGGATGGATGGATGGATGGATGGATGGATGGATGGATGGATGGATGGATGGATGGATGGATGGATGGATGGATGGATGGATGGATGGATGGATGGATGGATGGATGGATGGATGGATGGATGGATGGATAGACACATACGCACGCTCAAACAAAAACCCACACATACTTGTTAAAAAGAACCACGTCAGGCTTCCAGACCCTCTCGTGCGACAGCCTGATGACGTTTTTCCCGCCATACTCTTCCTTGTTCCACTCCAGCTGATAGTCACACCAGCGCTGAAAGTGTTTGCCATCTTTGCCATCATCATTATCGTCATTATAATTATAATTTTCATAATCATCATTTTCCTCATTATCGTCATTATCATTATTATCATCATTATCACCATAAAAAATATGGAAAATTAAAATAATAAATAATGAAAATATCATAAGAGTTAAGCGCTTTACCAGTCTGAGCCACACGTTAGACTTCATGATCTGGTTACGTTCGTCCTGCAAGATTGCGTAAATAGATGGTCAGTAAAAAAACTGTTTTTTTAGTTGAGTCTCTGGTAATGCTTCTAGCAATAAATGCAATCTTTATTTTTTTGAAACGTCAAAGTTTTGCAAATTTTTGCAACAAAATTAATTTTTTTCTAACGCAAAGGTGATCTCACAAGGTTGATGAGTTGGATGAGGGCCGCTTCAAAGCCGATGTACACCACGTCAGACATGTTCTTCACTGGCCTGATCCTGGGGTTGTAGCCCCCCTCTCGACGAGTGAACAAGTCTTCCAGCAGTCTGTACTCGTGAGAAATTACCTCCGCTGATGGTGGGGGAGAGGGGAAGGGTAGGTTAAGACGGTTCAAGTTTTGTATAATATGAATTTCTGTTTGGTCATGTAGGGGGTTCGGGTTATAAATGGTAATTTAAATCTCGCATTTTGTTTAGTTATGAGTTGGTTTAATTAATTTAGAAAATAAAACCTTCTTGAAAGAATCCGAAAAAGACCAAAAATATGAAGACGATTGAGTAACATGGCATTTTAATGAGATTAGGACGTAACTTTGGTAACAATAATCAACTGATTGATTGAACATTTAAAAAGATTTTCTAATCTAAAAGCAAGAGTTTTTCGGTCATTAAATAAAATAGGTTTAAGATGTTCATTAAAAGTTATGTGAAGTTGTTTTGAACATCAGGATAGCAGCAGATTGCTGCACTTTCCAGAAAAATTGCAATCATTAGGATATATTTTTCTGTAGTGTATTTTATTTTATTTATACAAATTGTATTGGATAAAAAATCAATTTACTGACTCTTTAAGCTATTAAATAACTTTTTATATATTTTTAACTAAATATTTTATTCGATTTCATGATTTCAAAAAATGGAAAATTAAATGTATTAAAATTTTATTTCAGGTCATACTGTTTTTTATTATAAACTGTTTTTCAATATAAAACTTCATATGAATTATAAGTATTTCTAATTTTTATATCTATTTTCATGTTTTTCTTCATTTTCAATTCCACCATTTTCATACGGTAAATCATTTTTTAAAAAAAGTTCATTAAAATTATTTTAATCATTATTGACATTTATTTTAATCGATTTTTATCTGACCATAAAAAGAGTGCAGGAATTATTGGCGTTACACACTTGAGAAATGTTTTGATCGATTGAAATGTCTTGGAACAGACATTCCCATTGCTATTACCTAGATAAGGAGTAGTGGTGGTAGTAATATTAGTTGTAGTAGTAGTATTAATAGTTATAGTAGTGACAGTAGTAGTAGTAATAGTAGTACTAGTGGTATTATAAGTAAAATTAGTATATATTATCTAAAAAATAAACGAGAATTAATCAAAGTGACGATAGCAGCTTCTTCATTTTCCGATGATCACCAACGTGAAAAAACCTCTGTTGCAAGACTTTTTTTCGTTTTTCTGCAGCTCGCCTCTTCTGATTATACGATAAAAACAAAAAAACGTAGAGAATAAGAAGGTTTAACCTGAGGGATGGGTGAGGGTCGTTAACCTGAGGGATGGGTGAGTGTCGACTCTATGAAAATTATGGTCGGGAATAGGGTTCTCTTGCCCATCCATCTGTGTTCTCATTCTCTCATTCGTTTTTAATCTTCTTATTCATTCATTCGTTTTTCAACTCTACCTTCTTTGCATCTTCATTCATCAAACGACCAATTATTTAACAATTGAGCACAGTCTTTCAATTTCCGACCGATCCATTTTGATTCAAAGTTTTATATAGAAATCTTTTGGGAAAAAAATCAATTGAATAAAATCAAAAAAACAAAATCGATTAGAAAAAGAGAGGAAAAACTTTAAATTTTATATTATTCATTAATGGAAAAAATTGTAAAAAAGGTTTTTGTACACACGGCTTACAAACTCAATTTTAATTTAATGTAAGCTTCAACATTACTTAAAATATAAACATTTGAAGATAATCCTGACTTATTTTAAAGCCTTTTTGTTGTTTTTACAATATAGACTTTGCTAATATTTTTGAAAAAATATTTTCTTTTACAATCTTGAAACTGAATAAAACTAATATGAAATCAATGCAAAACAAACTTTTATAATTTTCAAATTTATAACATACACTGACTAACCGTATGTCTATACGCGGAATCATTTCAGAATGCGTTGGCGTTGTCGTAAACCGGAAAAAGTTTTCAAGACTATAAAATAAACATTTTAAAATGTTAATATTCGATTAGAAACAGGATTTCAAAAACATAGATTAATAACTTGTTTGTTAACGACTTTTGTGATTGAATCGAGGTATGAGAAATTGTAACCAATTTAGTAAAATGTAGTGAAAATCAACTTTTTAAATGTATAAAATGTTTGCTTCAAGGAGTACTATATTCCCTTGCAATTGATGAAAGCTCATTCGTCAAACTATTCCAGATTATTAAAAAAAAAACAAATAATAGATAATTAAAATAAGGTCTTTTAAAGTAAGAAAAAAAATGGTGAATTCTTTTATGTATTTATTTCTAAGGTTTCGAAAGACTGAAATTAATCTTCATTCTTAACAAAAATATACTGACAAGTTTGGTTCTACTGAGGTGAGTATGTTTTAGTTTGGTTCATGATTTTTAGTTAGACCGTTTTCTTCTTAATTTTTTTGACTTGATGAAAAGAGAAGTTTAATAAGATTGTTAAAAAAATAAGTTGAAATGATGAGTTCTGACATTATTTAACAAGAAAAATAGGTTGAAATAATAAATTCTGTTAAGTTAAGATTGTAAAACTAGTAAATTAATAATTATATCGATCTGATTTATATTCAATAAATAATAAATATTTTTCAAAGAATTTAGCAAACTAGAAGTATTTGGTTTTTAAATCAACAAAATTAGATTAAGCAAATTTCACTACAATTGTTTCTATTTTTCTCACGATTTAAGAACTAGAAGTTTTGGAAAAAATTTTAACAACGAAGACGAAAAACCGAAAATTAATTGAGTTTTTACTTTTTTAGCTTTTTAATATATTTTCTTTTCCCATTTAAAATGAAAATAGAAAGATTAAACACTGGAAAAGTTAAAACAAACGGTAAATAATTTGTTTTTTAAACTTGTTAGATTAATGATTTTTTAGCCAAATTATTTCAGGATTCTTCATTAGTTTTGACATCAGAGAAGCCTTCTCAACAATATCTGGTTTTCGTTATAGAACAAGTTAAAAATGTATAAAAATGTTACATTTAAAGAAATGTGATACTGTAAATATTTTATTGATATTATTGAAACTTCCACTCAAATACACTAAAATAGTAAATCATTAAAAGTTTTATGAATAATTTTTATCTTAAAAAATAAGTGCAATTTTTAGAAATGTGTTTATTTTATTTTTAAGTCTTGCATATCTTTTCCATGGCATCGATAACAAACTAAAAACATTTTTACTTTGTGGTATATAGTTTTTACCAAGTTTTTTCCACTACTATTTTTTTATATAACATCATTAATTATAATGTATATCTCTACATTGATAGCAAGTTATCTTCAAAAGCATCCTATTCATTTTCAATAGACATATGTATATTCGATAAAATATTATTTTTGTGAACCATGAAATTTAGAAGTTATGCTTCTATTACGCAGGTTGAACTTCTGTGTAAATATTTACTTATAATTAAAGTTGGATCAATGATGATCAAGCAAATAGAAAGTCCTTGAGCTGTGAGGGTTTCTAAAAAAGATACAAGCGAGTACGCTTATCGGAAAACAATTTATGAAAGATGGTGTAAGATTGATGTTTCGTTTTGTGGTATTGACTTGTAATTTACATGTTCATTGACTGTAAAATTTGTATAAATAGTATCTAAAAGAGAAAGCGTTAATAGCCTTAGATTTTTAGCTCAGTTAACTACAGATTTCTTCCGAAATAGTATAAAATATTATGACTAAAAGTTATAAAAAGTCATCTTTATGCATGAATGAAGCTCTCTATTGCTATCGTTTAAGCGCTGATTTCCCATGCCTACATACAAACTGCTTTACTATGCAATTCTCTGGTGACTTCTTCTAGCGATTTCTAAAGTCAAATAAGTCGAACATCCCAACATCTGAAAGCCGTGCCACAAATATACTAGTTTTAACTAAATGTAATATTATAAAGATTTATTAGAATTATAGTTTTATGAATGATACAATACAATACAAAAACAAATATTATTACCGTGGCGTAACCCTGAACGAGATTCAAGACCACTCGGTTCTTAATAATGATACAACCTAAACTGTTTATAAATACCAATAAACATACTCGGAAATCAGACCAAAAAGGAAAAATAATAAATACTAAGAGTTTTTTAAAAGTAGTTATTCTTAATAATATAAAGAATATTAAAAATAATAAGTAAATAGATATTTAATATATGAAATAGAAACATAGCAGGAATTCATATGGATGATCATAATGATACTCAGATATACGCATGCAAACATTAAAATATATTCATACAAAAAGCACATATGTTAGCAAATGTAAGTAAATTTAAATTTTTCTCTTAATGTTAGTGTATGAATAAATGAAGGTTGACAAATCTATGGATATTACCTTAGTGCGCAAATATGTCATAATATCTATAAAGAGAGCCATACTTGAGGTTGAAGAAGACAGAATATAAAAGTTAAAGTATTTGGAAAGAAAAACGTGCTTGGAATGAAATAAACTATTGTTGAATAGCCTTTTTTATGCTTGAAGTAATCGAATTTGGACTAATACTAAAGGATTGGAGAGTAGACCGATGCGCTAAATGGTTTAAAGATAGGGAAGACCTTATCTCGGACCATAAATCTATGTCTGGAATGTTTTAATTAAGAGAATCGCAAAAATTGTAAATAAATATTGGATTTACTAAAATAAATAAAAATACAGCAATTTTAAAGGCTTTAAAGTAAATGATTTAGGTTTTTAGAAGTTGTAGTCTCTCCTAAAGAATACAATATAACTGTATATAAACGATGAAATTTTAAAACCTGTCCTGAAGTATTTATCAAAAGGTTTATGAAACTGAATCTATTACTTTTGTATTAAAAAGATTCAAATAAAATTAATTAAATTGAAAGGTTCTGGGATATAAAAGGTCAGCTTTAAAATAACTTTTATAAATTTTTCAATATACACATTTTTTAATGATTTTATTTAAAGGCTAATAATTTATTAAAGTATAAATTCATAAACTCTAAAAAAATGTTAAAACATAGTTATTCGTTTCAACTTATCACTTCCAGCTACCTGAAACAGCCGGCCACCATCCTACAATCACCTCCAAACGTCAAATCATTTTCAATTTACATCAAACACAAAAACTTCTCTTTCTCGCCTCTTCATCCACAACTTCTCACCACGATGGGAACCAAAAGCTCAGAAGAAATATTCGGCACCAAACTCTGGGTCTTCATAAGTCCACTTCTTTTTTTCTTCGGAGTTTTCGGGAACCTTCTAAGCCTCTACATCCTTTCGGACAAGTCATTCAAAAAAAGTTCCGTCTCGTTCAGTCTTTCGGCTCTGGCCGTAGTAGACACAGGAGTGTTGGTGAATTCACTGCTCAGACATTGGCTCTTACACGCTGCTGACGTCGACATTCGGAACATGTTCGGCTCGGTTGGATGCAAGGCACACGTACTGATTTCCTACTACCTCAGTCAGCTGTCTTCGTGGACTTTAGTCTTAGTGACAGTCGAACGAGCCTTGTCGATCGTCAACCCTCTGAGTGTCAGGTCACATTTGACGAACAGACGTAAGACCGTTCTCATTTGGCTTACCATCGCTTTGATGCTCTTCGCTGTCAACTCCAACTTCATTTGGACAACCGAGTTCAAATACGTCATCCTGAGCTTTGGAAATGATTCGTATTCGAACGACACAGATGTCTTCAAGAAAACTAATTTAAGAGCTGGCATGGAAAACTATACGAATAATGAATTCATGGCTGTAATAAACAAATCTAGACTAATGCATGTCCTGAATGAAAATTACCTAAACTATGTCTCGCTTTTCTCCAAAAACAAAAATTCTAGCATTCACTGGCACAAAACGGACTTAACGAAAAGTCAAGGCAGCAAAACAATCCCACAATGCTACTTCAACGAGGAATACTCACACTTTACTGAACACATCCTGCCATGGCTTGACTTCGTCCTCTGCGTCACTTTGCCATTCCTCATCATCGCCGTCTGTAATATGGTAATCTTGTTTTGTGTGTGGAAAACGATGAAGGTTCGAAGGCACCAGGATTTTTCTGTAACGATCAAAAAAAGTCCGTCTAATCGAGTGACTGCGACCTTGACTGCCCCTAATGATGTTGCCCAAACAAGTAAAAAAGACGGACCAAAAGATAAATATGAAAGTAAAAGATTTATTCTAGCGAAATCCCACAAAGGAATCGGTAATGATTTAGAAAGTAACAAAGAATCTAGTTCTATCAATCAAAAGAAATTGAGTTTTGAAGGAATTCATTCTTTAGACGACGCTAAATTGTACAATAAAAAAACATTTTTCGGCGGTTTAAAAAGTGCGAAAAAAACTGATAACATAAACGTTGGCAATAAAAGCCAAACGGAGAATGCTTTGTGTGAACTAAAATTGGACGAGGACGACTTGGGGTCAAAAGGCGAGCAATCAACGCCCGAATTCAGTCATAAAAACAAGAATAAAATCTGCATGGAAAGAATCAGCAAGAAGAAATCAAGCAATTCCAAGTCAAAGCACTCTTCAAATCATCACAACTCGCTTGATAAAACCCCCCTTCGTCCAGTGAAAGCCTCCCGAAAGCCCTCAACACCCTTGACACCTTTCACGCCGATGCTTTTGAGTCTAGGGGCGTGCTTTCTTTTGACAAATGCTCCGTGTGGCATTTATTTCATAATCGAAGACTATTACTTCAAGGGCATTATAAGCGATGATCAAGTCGGTTCTATGGTTTTGGCACACGCGATAGTTAACCTTCTGAACTTCGCTAATTACTCCGCCAACTTTCTGCTTTACTGCGTAAGTGGTTCCAAATTTAGAATGGCGTTAAAAATGAAAATAGAAAAGTTCAAAAACTCTTTTAACGCTTGTAGGCGATTATTATCTTCAAAATTTACAAACCGTGATGAAATGAGTGATTTTTAACGAGCTTTAAAAAATCAAATTTGAGAAAAACTAAATGTTGTAAGCAACTTAACGAAAGAATTCTGAAAAGTTGAAGTTTATGAAAGTAATTTTTTTTCGTGTCATATAACAGACACGTGGATTATTTAAAAGACTTAAAGCTGTCCCGAGTGAAAGATGGATAGCAGTCCGCATGCATCATTCTCAATACCACTTCTAAGCCTCCTGTTTCGGCTTCAGTAAAACTATACTTCTCCCTCGCTCCATTAGTATTTCTTGAATTTTCCGGTGTTTCCGTGAGTATTGTGGCTCGTAATTATATTGCTTTTGTCGTTGATTTAGAAAATTATTTGTAAAAAAATTATTATTGTGAGCTTTGATTAAAATGATTTTATATATCTTCTTTTATTTGCTTTTACTTATTTGATTTGAGTAAATTGATATTATATACATTTGAGAATTTTTAGATTTTTTTTAGTCTTTGCTATTGATGTTGTTATTGTTTTTTCTGATCTAATTTGACTTCCCACTTAGCTTATCTTTCAGTTTCGGCGTTTAGTTTTCAAGCATATTAAAATTATGAAATTCAAAACTGCCAGTTACACTTGATATTATTGATTAAAAATAGGAAACTTGATTCTTTATTTGTTTAAAAAAGTGAAATAGTATGATTAAAAACAAAATTTCAAGGGTTTTTGGAATTTATCACTCTTTAAAAACATAAAATAGAAAAAGAATGATTTAAGAAACTTGAATTATGAATTTTAATATACAAAAAAAACAATTTTAACTTTTTTATTATTAAATAATTAATGAATTTTTTTAGTTTTAAGCTTTATTTGTTAAAACAACGCATTCTCACGAAAGCATGTTTCTCAAAGAATAAAACATCAAGATATGCAACACAATGCACACAATGAAATATCGAGTGATTCCAAAATCCGTAAAATGACGCGGGCTTAAAGCCCACACATAAATCAAATCATAAAAATCTAATAGTCAATCAAATGATCTTCCTTTTTGATAAAAATATAGAAATCGAAATTCATTGCAACTTTTATTGAACAAAGAGTATTAAATTTTACATTTTAAAAAATAAAATGAGTATGATGTGAAATAATTCAAGAAGTTCAACAACTCAAAATAACTATGATCAGATTCAACTGCAAAAACATTGATATTATTTTTTCTTCAACAAATCCCTTATAGACACGTCTAACATTTCTATAAACGAAAACGAGTCAACATCGAATTTCCTTTTCACTGAAATACACATGAATGAAAAAATCTATTTTTTAATTAAACTTTTTTATCCTTATAAACATTTTGATAATATAAACAAATACAAACGATGAAACTTCTATCCCACGGCACAAAACCTGTTGCATAAGCAAAGATCCCATTATTTTTGTAAATTATATTCAGATATGGTGATCTCTCCATAGATGAAACAGCTGATTATAAACTTTGTCATTTTAAGGGTTATAAATTTGAAAAGTAAAAAAACTTGATACACTTTTTATTCAATAAAAGTGGTTTAAAATCAATTAAGACTTTCCTTTGTATATAAATTGTTTTAAAAAACTAGTTAATGTTTTAAAATGCAGTTTCAAGTCCTAAATTGAGTCATAAACATGCAATTAAGTCTAAAAGAAGTTCTCAATTACTCCTAAATTGTTCAACATCCGATGGAGGAGCCAAGGTCGTTGTTTTAGTTACTATTGAAGTGTTATCCGGTTAATAAAGCTTTCTTTATCGCCCCAGTCTTTCCTTAATCTAGAAACAAGATTGTAGTGTATGCCCGGGTTTAAGCGGCTATGCGGGAAAATGTGTGTCCAGTTGTGGCTGCCTTTGTGAATGGCTGGTTGAACGGATGAAATAAATAAAAGAATGGTTATAAATAGTGGTTATAAACAAATAAATGAAGATCAAAGCTACATCTGAAAATTTATGAATTGCGGTATCATATGAGGAAAAGATTGATAAACCTAAAGGTATATGAGGTTTTGAATAAATTGAGAATAAAAATAGAATGATTAATAAAACATGAATATTGAATAATAGGTATAAAAGACAGGTCATTCAATCTCGAACGGCCATGAACATTTAGACCATTGATGCGATGCGAAGATGCATGCCAAGCTATAGTCTGTAAGAGAATCCATTCGAAGTAATTTAATACATCCAATCCAAAAATCAACTACGAAGTTTCAGGTGTTTGAAAAGTTTTTCGTACATTTTTCGCTTGAATTAGATTATAGATTTTGTGAAAATTATCATAACGTGGCTTTAAAAGCTTTGAAAAACTAAAAATCCCTTTTTTTGGAAAAAGTATTAAAAGTCTTGGAGTTTAGATAAATGAAAAGTATTTTGCGTTTGAATAACTATGAATATTTTAATTGAATACAACTTTGAAATGCAAACTTTAAAATATTTAGTTTGTCACGTAATTCACTGACGCCTCTATTTAAAATAATGCGTTTTTATTTTGCTTTATTCTTTTATCGAACCAGCTTTTCAATAAAAAAAGAACTTCCTCAATTATACAAATTTTATTTTTAACTTTTTTATTTAGAGTTTTGAAACCGTAAAGAAATCAAAATAATACTTAATTGGTTCTAATGGATTTTGAAAAAACTTTGAAATGAAAAAAGTATGAAAACTATTTTTTATTTTTGAATATGTTATTTTTCAAACAAAAAAATCTCAGTTTAATTTTCTATCGAAAGCTGAAATTTGAAAAACCAGACTAATCTATAAAAAATTGAAAACACTTTTTGAAATTTCGAAATTTAATTAGTTAATTCTTGAAAAATAATGGATTAATTGGCATCTTCGTTTTGACTGCCCATCACCTCGTTTCTAATCATTGTGGTGCCCTATTATGAAACAAAAGTGACAAGTTACGCTCGAAGTTTAGAGTTTTTGCCTATGAATTTATGAGTTTTTTTTCAACTTTCCGTTCAACCTTTTTTGGTATCAGTCTTCAACGTTCGGACATTTACTTCTCGGCATTACCTTGACGTCTGCGTGGAAGGACCGCAAAGATTTTCCAATCGGTTTTCTATTTAATCACGATAATGTTCCGCTATTTGTCTACACCATCATTATGAAAAATAGTTGAGTAATTACTTTACGACATATTTTGAAATATTTTATATAAAGATATTTGTGAAACGATCTTAGCATAAAAAAACTTTTCGACATTAACAAACAAATTTGTGCAAGTCCAAAAAATCCCATAAATCATTTTCTTTCATTTGTTCAGGAAGCGTTTTGTAAATAATTTAAAAAATTAAAAAATGCCTTTTCAAAGTCAAAAGCTAGAAAACATTAAAATATAGAAATTGGTTTTCAAGATTTAAAAAGTCTTAAATTTGTTACAAATTGATAATAAAAAAACTAATTAATCATTCCAGTACAATACAATGCAACGACGAAGAGTATTAAGGTGGTGTTAACCCGACCGAGATTCAAGACCACTCGAAACCAGTAGGAAGCCATCTTGAAAAAATAAATCATTTTGAAGTTCATTCTTAAATTAATATTTTTTTATTTTATTTCCTTTTCACTGTTGCCTCAATAATGGCGTTGTTTCGGTGGTTTTGCTTGTCATGGAAACAGCAATCAATAATAACCCGAGGGAACAATGTACTATTTGCATGAATTCTTGGCTTTTTTCCATTCTTTTTTAATCAAATAATTTCTCTGGTTTGTTTGATAAATAGAATATTTTTAAAACATGGTAATATTATGACTTTTATTATTAACATTAATATTATGTTTATTGTTTTATTAGGCTATTATAAGGTCTAGCGCATTCGTGTTCCCCATATTTTACTTTTTATCCTTTCAACCTTCCATAGTCTTTTTGTTTGATATCTAGACTATTTTTATTTACATTTTTAGTTAAAAGATTTTTCCCATTTATATTTAAAACTTGGAAGAATTGAAAAAAAAAATCTACCTTCATTGTGAAAATTGCAATCAAATAATATATATATTCAAAAATTTAATAAAATGAATATAATTATGAAAAAATTCACTAGTTTGTATCTATTTTTATAGTGTATTTGATCGGACGCAAATACCTGTTATTTGATCATCCATCTCTTCTCTTCAATTTTCCTATTATCATTTTTTTAGAGTTTGACAAAATCCTTGTTGAAGAATAATCATAGCTAATGTTATAACTGAAAATCATTGATTAGAAAAATTCAATTATTACTTATCAAAAGAATTTATAAACCTGTTTAAAAAAATGTGAAAAAAATGGGGAAAAAAGTTTTTTTGAAAACAATATCTCAAAATAACGAACCGTAAAATTGGAAATATGAAAATATTAACAATTTGTTATATACGCATGATAAATATGCGGTCATTGAAAACTAGAAATATTCACATTTTAAATGTTAAATTAAATATTAAACCTATGTGTTCTCTTTTGTGTTTTGGTTTTCCTATAAAGCACTTTTCAGTTTTTCAATTTCAAAAGATGTATATTCCAGGCAAATGCAAATAAAAACCAATTTATGAAAATGAGAAGAAGAAAATATAAATGCTCTTGTTTTAGTCTACATTTCACTCACAATGTGCTTTTAGCAGTTTTATTATAAAAGCTTTTAAAACTAATTTTAAGCGAACTATTCTTGATCTCTAATCTTGAGGCTCGCTTCGTTTCATTCCGTTCAATCTCATTTCTTTCAAGTATTTCATTGAATTGTGTTATTTCAGCTCGGTTTTACTTTATTTTATTCCAAAGATATGTATGATTTTCAATATTTTTACTTGGCATTTAATAAAATAGATTTGTGGTCTTTAAACAACACGATATCTTTCCTTCAAAAGAGCTAAACGGCGATTTTTTCAAAAGTCTGGTAGAAAAAAATACAGAACATGATTACCGAGAATGTATAAAAAAGTTTTAGTGACAAAAAGAAAGAGATACAAATAGAAATAATTAGGACATGTGTAAAAAGAAAGATGAGTTATATTGGCAAGGAACCCTGGCAGTAGAGACAGCAAAAAAAGAAAAACTAAGTGAAAAAAAACATGCAAATAGTAGGTGATAAGAGAGAGACGTTGAAGATCGGATACTGGAGTAAAAATAATGAAAGAGTCTTAAGATTATTAAAACTTAAAAGAAAATATAATAATTAGCAAAAGTTGAACATAACAAAAGAACAAATGGAGGTTAATTGATAAAAGTGCACTGAAGTAAAGCCACGTTTTCTAAAGATGAATGAGCAAATAAAAGGAATAATAACGGAGAATGAAAGGTTTGATTAATTTGATTAAATGCCGGAATATTTATATATATGTTTTTTGGTTAATAATTTCTAATTATTTTTATGCTTTTAGAAAAAAAAGTATTTGTATTTGTATTTGCTTCAAACTAAACGCTAATTCGAAACATTTCCTCTCAAAGCTTTTAAATTCCTTTTGAAAATCATTTCATATAATTCCATGATTTTTTATTTTCAATTGTTTATATAAAATTATAAACTATAAAAAACTTAAGATTCACATTTTAAAAAATTAATTTTTACAACTTTGTTAACAATTTTTTTGTTTTCAAAAACTAAAACTTAAATTCAGCAGAATATTTTAAATATTAAAAATGTTATATATAAGAAACTTCTTTTGAAGAAAAAAACCCAATTCTAATAATTGAGATGTTCGAATTGAATTCAGAGACTATGGACATAACTTATTGTCAGTTAAAACTCAAGCAAAGAATTTTTGAACAAAAGAATGTGCTGCTGACTCCAAGATCTACCACAGCACATCACTGAAGAAAACCTAATTACCAACTGTTTAATCCGCCTGGATTTGTTTGGCAAGATTCAGTGCTTCAAAAAATAGTTGAAAATTTTTAATGAAAATTTTTTAGTAGAAAAACAATAATTTTGGAAATTCTGTGAAAACTTTCATATGTCACTATAATATGAAAAGATTTCTGGATTTCGAAAAGAAAGTTAAAATGTAATTGAACTATCAACTGTAAAAAATTATAAAACTTGAAACTCAAATAAGATTACATTTATTTCTATAAAAAAACTTTTTGAGAGGTATATGATATATGGTTTAGAGATTAGGCCTTTAAAAAGAATCTTTTAAACATTTTGAGCATATTTAATTTTGAAAAGTTTAATAAATATGTTATAATTTTTTCGATTTTTTTTATTTGAAATAGTATCAAAAGAGCTAGTAAAAAAACTTTAAATTTTGTCGTTCAAGACATTTATATAATGTTATATTTTAAAAACTCTATTTTAATCTCGATTTAGATCTAAACAGTTCAAGTTGGCATCCCTTACTCATAAACGCGCTTCCTTTTGAAATAACAGTTTTTGTTAGTTTCAAGGAAAAAAATTGTTTTTTTAACGTTTTTCCATTTTTAAGAATAATAATAACAAGGGTTCACATTGGTAAATTAAAATCAAAATACACTTGATCAATTTTATACATTTAAATAATGATTAAAGGTCGATAACTGAAAATACTTTTGACCTTTATATTGTAAAGTTCACAAGCAAAAATCTTTTTTTTAATTTAGATTTTTTAACTTCATTGAATTTATTTATATTTGTGAATCGCAAAACCAATGAAATAGTTTGATAAATCTACAAGTTCTACATCTCGAACCATATAAAAAAGTGAACTTTAAAAGAGCATAACAGTATAAGGTTTAAAATCGTAGCTAAATGTAAAAAAAATATTTTAAAGCTTAAAACACTTTCCATGTCCAACCTTCACTTTTACTATCCAACCTATAGTTTATTTTTTCCAGTTTGTTCTTTTGAATATTTTTTGGTGTTTTGTGATGAAAGTGAAAAATTTGAATTTATATAAATTGAAAAAATGAATCTATAAATACATAATTTTTTTCTCAGATTATTTTCGCATTCAATTGCTTCGTTTCAAACCTATCAAGACATGTAAAGATTTTAGATGGAAACAATCCACAAACACTCTTCTTCAAAGGCCAGCAACTCTACAAAAAATAAATAAATTCTAGTTTAAGTGGTTTTTCAAATTTCTAAAATAAATACATTTTTTTAAAACAAGTATGAAAATAACTTGAATGAATACTGGAAACAACAAAATAAAATTAAATAATACAATATATTTATATATAAAAATATATCTTTTGAAGACAAAAATAATAATAAATTTGTGTAAATTTGTTTGTATGAACTTTATGCTTTTCCATTATTAAAGTGCTCAAGTTTTGCTACGTCATAAAATTCCATATTAGCTCAATTCATAGAACGGTTTCATATATGGCTGTAAAAATTCTTAACTTTCAGTCTCTTTCGCTTTTACATTTATATATAAAAAAATTATCATAAAGATTTTTAAAAGTAAACTTTTTTTAGACCATATGAATTAAGAATCGCTTGTGTGAATGTCACATGAAAATTCTTTTAAAACTAAAATTGTGATTTTCACTATTTATGTGCAATGGTGTAAAGTTAAGATTGAACTAGTTTACATTTTTTAAATACAAACGTTAGAAACTTTTTAAAAAAACAAGATAAATTCCATCACATTAAGTATTTAAACAAGACATATTGTCATCCTATTTCTAGAAGCTTTCATGCAGTTTTCTCTAATTTGATAAAGTATTAGAAATATAATAAGTAAAAGTTTTAGTAGTGGTAGTAGTAGTAGTAGTAGTAGTAGTAGTAGTAGTAGTAGTAGTAGTAGTAGTAGTAGTAGTAGTAGTAGTAGTAGTAGTAGTAGTAGTAGTAGTAGTAGTAGTAGTAGTAGTAGTAGTAGTAGTAGTAGTAGTAGTAGTAGTAGTAGTAGTAGTAGTAGTAGTAGTAGTAGTAGTAGTAGTAGTAGTAGTAGTAGTAGTAGTAGTAGTAGTAGTAGTAGTAGTAGTAGTAGTAGTAGTAGTAGTAGTAGTAGTAGTAGTAGTAGTAGTAGTAGTAGTTGTTGTTGTTGTTGTAGTAGTAGTAGTAGTAGTAGTAGTAATATCAATAATAACAAAACTAAGAAATTACAGCGATAAAAACAAGTACAGTGTGATAACAAGAAAAGTAACTGCAGTAATTACTACTCGCTATATATTACTGTTACAAGCTCAGTGTTCACCTTTATTATCCGCTAGTCAGAAAAAACAAATAAATACAAATAAAAAAGTGAAAAAAGATAAAAGTAATGGTGAAAAGTCGAATGATAGAAGAAATGAAGTAAAACATAATGTATTTCTACAAGATACATAATAATTATCCCAAATGACTACCATTCATAACATTCACTTTGCCGTTGTCATTATTATGTGTTTATCATTATTATTAATTTTTAAAACATTTTAACTTTTTTTTTTAGATTCCATTGATCAAAAACATTGTCAAGACACTAAAAATTACTTTTCTCATAAAAGAAAGATTTTAGGCTTATAGAAATATTTTTTTTGCCGTATTATTTTTCTTTATTTTTTTATAAATTTAATGTTTCAAATTTAATAATTTTTGATTTTCTTATTTGGTTTACGTATGCAATAAGTTAACAACAGGTCCGTTGGATATATGATAATACAATATAAGATACTATGATGAAATAAAACCTAATAGAAAGTATTGGCGTGGTTATACAAATAAACATTCATACACCAAGGTGAAATAAACATAGGAATCTACATATACTATTATATGTGTTTGAAAGCATCTCGAAGCTTTCATACGCAAGCCAGTTAGTAAAGGCTTTCACTCGTTAGATGAAAGTATGCCTCAAGTATGAATAGCCTGAATGTAAAGCAACAGCAATGCCTCGGAAGAAGTAAAGAGCACACTAGAGCAGCAAGATTATCGCTAGTGCTAGTAGGGCTTTCAAGTCTCGACGTTTTGCTGTGTTTTAAGCCTCGGCTAGTTCGTTTATTGCCCTTTAAACTTGGATTATTTCACAAATTTAAATAACGTTTGTTTAATTGTGTATTTTTGTGTTTCAAACCTTATTATTTTTTAAACTTTATCTTCTTTTTGACCTTAGATATCCTATTTCTTTAAACTACATCTTCTTAAACAGCATTTAATCTTCATCAGAGTCCAAGACAGCATCATCTCATCAGAAAATCTTTCGGACAACTGCGAAATTCGATTTTAGTTTCATTCATCAGCTAAAAAAAATCTTCCAAAATGGCGAACAACACAATGGACGCAATCAAGAAGAAGATGCAGGTGATGAAGACGGAAAAGGACCAGGCCCTGGTGAGAGCTGGGAAGCTGGAGGGAATGGTGGCTGAACAGAAATCGATCAACGAAAAAGTTCGTGTGCGGAAGAATGAAATCAATAAATTATATTTTAAAAGTTTCATGCAGCTATTTTTTGATGTTTTAAAAATTTAAAATTTTGAAAAATTTTCTTATGAAAGCTAAAATTTTTATGAAATGAAGAAAATAAAATCAGCTGGCCGCAGCTTGCTGGCGAAAGAACTGGAATGTAGATTTAAAGATAAAGAAGTTATTCGTGTGAAGAGAGAATAATAAAGAGAGGCACTTGGAGGCGTTGATGCGGGTGCTTTGCGTACTTTTATGCTTTTGTTCAAGTGCTTTACTTTGAGATTTCAATGAATATATAAACATTTACAGCTCTTCTGCAGAGGTGGAATTAACCTATTTAAAGAATATATGAATAAATAGTCTTTTAAAATAAATATTTATAACTAAGCAAATAGTAAATAACTTTAGAACGCTTGAAAAACTAATTCAAAATTTAATATTCTTTTAAGTATTTTATTTTTCACAAATTATAATTTCATTCTGAAAATGTATACTAATCAATATTAATAAAAATAAACAGAAGAAAATGAGCAAAAATAAAACAAAATACAAGGTAATAGAGTAAAATTAAGTGAACAACGTGATAAAAACACAGTAAAAAAAAGTAAAATACATTACAAAAATACACAGTAAAACTGAATTAAAAACACAAAACAAAAAATTAGAATACACTAAACTACAATACAATGAAGGATTTTTAAAGAGGTTAAGCCCATTCAAACGTTACATTAAAAACATTAAGCACGTAAAGTCATGCGAGTCTAGCCATGTTGTGAAATTATCTAGAAAATATATTCTTATATACTAATGAATTAACCACCTAGAAACATTAGTTATAATTCGTATGTTATCAAAGCCAAATAGTTTAAACCTCAATTAGTTTCAAACTCAATCCATAAAACCATTCTAACATTTTTCTGTCTTCAAAAAACTACCACTGCTTCATCCAACTCCTCCCGCATTCAACTACAAGCACCACCAATTCCAAATTTTGAAGCTTTTATTAATATTTGTGTTTTATTTTGTAATAACGAAAGTTGCTTGGTGAATTTAAAGATTTTTTTTCCGTATTACACTGAAACGACTAATTTGGCTACTAACAGACCAATTAAGAAGTATTGTTTTTGAAAACATGTTTTTAAATCAACAATACATTTTTATAACGTTAATTATTAAATTCAATGTTTTTTCAATGTTTTATGAACAATGTTTTTTTAGTTTCGTATTATGATAATTTTTTACCATCCGTTTTATACTATTATTAATATTTAGCTTTCCATAACATTTGTTCCCGTCATTATAAAAAAAAAATAATGTCTACTAGGCTAAATTCTAAATAACCAAACTAAACTAATGCACTCCATAAGAGCATCATAAATCCACTATATAACTACCATAAATCCACCACATTCTATTACAGCCTCCATCCTTTAACCCTATCTTGCAACTCTGTAAACACTTTCCCGCCCTATTGCATTCTCTACAAATAAATTTACGTTCACGTGTGTTTCATTCAGACTTTCGTGAACTTTGAAAAGCCTAATTTATTCTAAAAATAAAAGATTTTGCCCTTAAAACCATCCTCTTACTTCAATAAAAAGCCCTCAAACTAAAAGGCTGTAAATTCACATGTCACTTTTACGCTACAAAAATTTCAATCGTTATAATTTCTCTCCACCCTCTCCCACAAACTACCACTCTTTTCCTTAAAACCACTCTTTTAAAACTTCTGCCAGCAAGACGAAGAGATTCAGAACCTGCAGAGGCAAATCCAACAGCTCGAAGGAGACTTGGACGACTCGCAGACACAGCTGGCCGAGGCGATCACCAAGCTCGAAACGTCCGAGAAGCAACTCGGAAACGTAAGCCTCTAACGCATTTCGTCAAAAGAATAACGCTTGTTTTTCACTGAATCTCTATTATATCTTTATGCTTATTATATCTGTACATCAATATTTTTTTTGTTCAGCCATGCAATTCTCCTAGCTAGATATTTCATGCTTCATCACATCATTCCTCCACCCATCCACCCACCTACCATCTGCCCATCCATCCATTCATCCAACCAACCAGGCCGAGTCGGACGTTGGAGCGCTGACGAGAAGGATTCAGTTGTTGGAGGTCGACTACGAACAGACCGCTTCAAGACTGGCGATCACTTCAGAGAAGCTGGAAGACGCATCGGGACACGCGGAAGACAGCGAGAAGTAAGAGGAGGGAGAAAATGGGTTGCTTGATGGGTAGGTGGATGTTTTTGTTTGAAGCATAGAGGGAATGGGTGGAAAAAATACATAGTTGAAATTTTGGTAAAAAGATGAATAAATATTTTACTTAAAAAATTAAAAACCAAAAGATTGAGTGTTTAATATGTGATTAGACTGGACTAAGAATGTTTTGATAGATTGGGTGTTTGTTAAATAAATGCGAGGAGAGATTTTAAGTTATGAAGGAAATTAATCAAATTCAAAGTTTTAAATTGTTCAAAAATCTCACATTTTCTTAAAACATAAACAGAAACAGGAAGGCGCTTGAAAGCAACAGTCTTGCCAACGACGAGAGAATCTCTTTCTTGGAAGAACAACTCAAGGAGGCGAAGTACATCGCAGAAGATGCCGGCAACAGACTCGATGAAGTAACTTTTCAAATATTTTAAATATTTATTTTCTTTTTATGAATTCAAAAAAAAATTATTCAATTTTGATATATTTTCTACAAATCTTCTTCAGGCTGCCAGAAAGCTGGCGATTGCTGAGCAAACCCTTGAAGGATTTGAAAGCAGACTTGACGCTTCGGAGTCGTAAGTAGACATTTTGAAGTTTTTTTTCACCTATGTTGACATTTTTTTCGTTTATGCATTTTCACTTGATTATTTCATGTGTCTATTTTTTCATATTTATTTGAATAAATTGTTTTTCAATTTTTTTCTTTTACTGAATGATTTTTTTTTCTTTTCTTTTTATATATCAAGAATTGAAAATTTATTCTTTGTTTTTCCAATTATTTAATCTAGCTCATTAATCTAGCGCCTTCTTTCAAAGCTGAGTTGACATTTTGCCTATTAATAACCACAGCCTCAAAAAAGTTTTTTTATTTATACGGGATATCAGAATCATAAAAAAAGAAAAAAATCAAAGAATCAAATAAATAAGTTATAAAAATTTTTAATTTAAAGTTTTAATTATTAAATTCATCCCATAAGTTATTAAAACATTTGACTTGAAAAAAAAACAAAATTCGTTTTTGGATGAACTCACAAACACCAAAGCTTTAGGCACACAAACAATTTCGGCAAACATTTTGACATCAGAGTTGTTGTTTTCCAAGTCATTATTGCGTTATTTGTAAGATTCTTTGTTCCATAGTTTTTATCCAACTTATTTTGTTTTTCTAGACATATTCTCAGACTGCACTACAGAGCTGATTAAAATTTATGATTATCTTGAAACATTTTTTTCATTTAAAGCTATCTGTCTTTTCATCGTAGGCAATTTATCATCCTTACCTCCCAAAAATACATTAGGACGTTTTTAAAGGCGCAATTACGTCATTACTCAGGTCGTTTGCGTCACAAGTAAACTGCAAATAGACTAGAATACGTATAGTTATGCGTTAAACAAATTACGCTTGTTTTACAACAAAGCTATGAAAAAATTAAAATCAGTTTATATTATATTATGATTTCATTAATTAAGTAAATTAAAATTAATTAAGCATTAGTTTATATTTAAATCATAGTTTAAATGAAACTGCATTTTATGCAACTTGAAATGGAAATAGAATTTAATTGCAACCGCAGAAAGATCACCGAGCTAGAAGACGATCTGAAGGAGGTTGGTAACAACATGAAAGGCCTCGAGCAATCGGAGCAAGAGGTAATCCTGATGATGATGATGACGATGATGATGATGATGATGATGATGATGATGATGATGATGATGATGATGATGATGATGATGATGATGATGATGATGATGATGATGATGACGATGGTGGTGATGATGAAAGCGCTGAAAAATATAAATCACACAGAATAAACCCATATATATTAATGCAAATATTTTGAGTTACAACGCTATACGCATTCACACACACCTCCTTCCAATCCCTCTGCACCACAGGCGCTGCAGAGAGAGGAGAGTTACGAGGAAACCATCAGAGATCTCACCAGTCGTCTTAAGGATGTATGTTTTTCTTGTCGTTTTGAGTTTTTTTTCGTTTTTGTGTTGTTGTTGTCGTTGTTGTTGTTTTATCGGTGCAAGGTTTTGGCATTTAGGCTTTTCTTAATGTGTTGTGTTGTTGCTTTAGGTATTTATTGTTGACCTGTTTTTATATTTTTGACCTGTTTTTATATTTTGACCTGTTTTTATATTTTGACTTGTTTTTATAGTTTTGCTGAGTTTTTTAAGTTTTTTCAGTTTTTTTTTATTTGTTTAATTGTTTTTGTATTTTTATTCTATTGTTTTATTGCCGCAGTGCTGTTCTAAATCTTGCTACTTTTTATATATAAATTTTCGTTTTTTTCTTTTCTACAATTACATGTATTTGTACTCATTTAATAATTTAAGGGTTTATTTGTTTATTATACAACATATTGTAAATATTTGTTTTATAATGTTTGTTTTTTTAATTAGACTGAGAACAGGGCTTCGGAGGCTGAGAGGGCAGTTTCGAAGCTGCAAAAGGAGATTGACAGACTTGAAGGTTCACTTTTGTTTGAGTTTAATCATCTTTCAAAATATGAAAGTTTTAAAATATTAATTAATATATTAAATACTTGAATAGTGCATAAAAATATTTTAAAATTACTAAACTAAGAATTTGAAGAAAGAGCGCTATAGAAATCTATTTGATTGATTGATTGAAAATCACTATCTATCATGCGATTTGAACAAACAACACCACTAAAATAAATATGTTTTGCTTCAAAAGCAGCCCTATACTAACAACATAGTTACATCTACTACATCACTATAACATTAACAACAACATTATTACACAAACTACAACACAAAAACACTAACGGTAACCGAATCAAAATATCATAAGCACTATCACTGAAACACTAAAACATTAACAGCAGCAGTTACAATTGCATCAACAACACCAACACAGACGAGTTGTTGTCGGAGAAGGAGAAGTACAAGGGCATCAGTGAGGACCTGGACGGAACTTTCTCAGAACTCGCCAACTTTTGAGCCCTCCCTCCAGCCTCTCAACCATCCAACCACCTATTCATCTATTTATTTTTATCCATGCATTCTTTTATCTCTATCTATTCATAGTTATCAATTTATTAATCATTCTCTTTTTTTCATCAATTTTTTTCCTCTATCCATCCCATCTATCTCTCATTTCTCACTTTCACCTATCCTCCCCCACCACCGACTTCTTCACCAGCCTTCCTTATTGGAGACTGGAGGCCTTCAGTGAAAAGTCTATTGTCACAACTATTATGATATTTAAGCAATAAACTTGGAGCTTAGCACCAAATATGAGTTTAATGAAAATCTCATTCTTTATGGAGCTATATAGAAAACAACATTTTGAGGTCTTATTATATTTTCATTATCATTATAGTTACGAAAATAAAATTTTTACTTAAGATTCAGTGGTAAAGAATTTTTTCTGAAACTCATATCAATTTTCAAATACTTTGTTAATTTTATTTTGGCAAAAAAACGAATCATTACAGAAACGTGTTTGAAATTTGAAAATCATCTGACTAGATTTTTTTCATGAAATTCGTTCAAAAAGATACCAATGACTTCTATTATTTAAAATTTTCTTTTTAAGATTTGGTCTTGTGTGAACTAGAAATATTGATGATTCGATTAATAAATAAACTAAAAAAATCTCTTCATTCTAATTATCAGATAGTTTACATTTTTATAAAGTTTTTTTTTTCTAATGAAAATTTAGTAGGCATTACTTTTTTATAAATCTTTTCAAAATTCAAATAGGTAAACTTTTAAAAAACTATGTAAAGAAATCTCTTGTAAATACTGAGTTTATTATGACAACAAAACAATCTAGCCCTTCAATTGAATAACCAATAACGGCACTAAAGCAATAAATTTATTAAGAATTCATCAGCTCTTTTTGCTGTTTGAACTTTTTTCTTGAGTGTTTGCTCTATAAAGTTCCCGAACACCAGTGAATATGAGTGGAATGAACATTTTAAAACAAATAAAATGAAAAAAAATAAACAATTAAGTGAGATTTCAATTGTCATTTGCAAAAAGGATAAAGGTATTCATAACCGTTATTAATATTATTATTAACTGAAGGATTTAAGTTGAAATTCAAACAATAACAGATATTAACAATAAGATATTAACAGTGAAATGCAAGTTATTTAAGTATACATTTATACATATATAAATACTCTAATAATTATGGTTAACATCGTATTTAAACTAGTTTATAACGCGCCACATTACAAGTGCATTATGCTTCATTCACGATTTTCTAGCAGTGAGGAGTTATATGATGAAAAATGAGCAAAAACACATGTGTTCAAAATCATTTCAACTTTAAAAACTCATTAAACATTGAATTAGTTAAACAATTGAAAACTTGGGGTAGGAAAAAATGATAGCATTGTTAAGCAATTCTTTAATACTTTAAATAACAATAAAGTTTCTAAATGAAAAAATATAGGTGTATGAACAAACTCAGTTGATTTATAATTCAATTCAATTCATTAAAACAACACCAATACTTTAAACTTAAATATATTTGAATTTTATATCTATACATAGATATATAATAGTACTATACCATCAAACCTAAGATTTATAAATTATATACATTTAAAAAATCTTTATTTCAAGATATTTAAATACACTGTTTTAAGCAGACACATTGAGATGAAAAACTACGCATATAGAAGATAGTCACCTAATACTTTTGAATTCTAAACTACAACACTTAGAGTTGTTTCAGTTTATTCTTGAAATTAGAAATTATTAAAAGCTTAAATAATATATTTCTACAATGTTTCACTTTCAATTACTTTAGACTACAGCACTTTCAACGATTAAATGCTATATAAATATTAAGTTATGTTCAAAAAACTTTTACATTTTTGTAAAGTGGTTTTCAAAACTCATTCAAACGTGTTACACGATGAATTATAACGGTTTGAAACAATGTTTAACATTTTGCGACGGTTTGGGTAGGTTTAGGATAGGTTTTGGTTGGTTTTGGTTTCGATACTTTTGAATAATTGTATTGCTTAAAAGTTTTTCAAAAGGGTTTTTAAAGTTTGGACTAGATTGATTTTAAATAATTTTAGTTCGGATGTGAGCCATGAAAATTGAGAATAGTTTTAAAATTTCATTTTTCGTAATAATCTCTTTAAGTAATCAAGAAATTTTTGAAATAAATATAAAAAACCTGTTTTTGTTTGAAAATATAAATTAACTAAAATATGCACAAATATGGAATGAAAATACACACAACACAAATCAAGTGATGTTCAAAGAGTAAGCTTTTTGAGTTTAGACAATCATAAAAACATTTTAATAGAATTATATATAAAAATGAATATAAAATCTATATAATGTTTCACAAATACTTTATATTGTTAGTAGTTTAAAAGCATTCGAGTAAACTCTACAATTTAAAACCCTAATAGACCAATTATTATTTCCATTACGGAAAATCAAAAAATAGTTTACTACTCATTAATTTTGATATTCTCAAAAACAATGTTTATCAAATAATGTTTACTAAATGTCAGAAATATTTTCGGCTCAAGGTGAGCAGCCATCACCACATCAAGAAGCGAGTTTGAAGGGCAAAAAGCTTCTTTATATTACAGCTAGATAGAAGACAACGATTATGTAGGAAACTCCTTAAACTTATATATATATATAAATATAAACATTTTATAACTGAATTTAGTGAAATTTTATTTAATGATCATTATTTTATAATTATAGTGTTAAACTCACAAAATAATATATTGACAATAAATCACAATTAAATCGGCTAAGTCTACTTGAAAGTGGTGCATCGACGTGATATTGAAGTTCAGGTTATTGAAGATAACAAGTTTAAAATTAATTAATTATATACTGTCTCAAACTCTCTAAAAGAGTCTTACGTACATCCTATCTACACATTTTAAGCCACAGAGTCAATGTAAAACTTCAAACTGGAAAATGAGTCTTTTTAAAATCGAGTTTTTAATGTTTAACTATAAAAAAATATATAATAACTTTGAAGACTAAAATAAAAACTAAAACTAAATCTTAAATGAGATGGTAACTCATATCTAATTATTGTAATACAAAATAATAAAACTGAAGAGTTTATTCATCATTTTTATGAGACCACCTGCGACGCGCCGATTTTGATCTGTGTATAATAAAACTTATTCTAAAATAATGGATTATTCAGCACAGTTGCCATAAGTGACTTTTTTTAAATAGATTTTTATTAATTTTGAATTAACAATCCTTTTTGTAATGTTAACTAATACTTTAAAAATCATTTTTTTATTCCAATTTTGAATCTTTGATAAAACGCATAAATTATTTATCAACTACTTACCTAATCTGGCCTGCCAACAAAGGATTCAAGGCATACAGCCAATCATGAAAGTCTTTTGCATCTGTCGTCTGCACTAAAAGACCCTGTTGTTTGGTCATCATTGTAAAGGTGTTCCGTGTCTGGAAAAGAATGGGGTGAGAAATAATTTAGTGGTTTGAAAATAAATTTAGAAGTATAGGTAAGAAAATGGAAAACAGTAGATTGGAGTAGAGTGGTAGTGTAAGAAAAAGGCTAAAAAAAAAGAAAAATTCACTTAACTTTTTATCAGATTTTATCTTTTATATTTATAAAAGTTTTATTAAAATGTTTGATGTTAAATCAGTTTTTTATGCGTTAATTAATACTTTGTTAAACATACAGCAAGCATAGCCTGAGCCTCTTCACTGAATTCAATCTGGCAATAATTAGGCATTTTCATTTTTATTTTTAATCGCATAATATTTTAAAAATATATTTTATAAAATTCCAGACTCATACGCTCAAATACAGCTGAACAAACTTTAGTTGTAGCAAGGTTAATGACCCCTCTCTCCACTCTGTCCTTCTCATGGTTGTACAAAAACACAAAGGGTCTTCTGACAATCTTTGAAAAAACGAATTGTATACAATTTAAGTTTGTTTTTTATGAATTAACTGTTATTAAAAATTATATTTTGAAATATTCACATAAATACGCTAATCATTCGCCCTTTGCGCCCACTTACCACCCATTTTTTCATCCATTCTTTGTCCCCTGACCCCATGAAGAACAAATAGCCCCTCTTTGACACCACACTGCTGATTCGAATCTTAGAAAGTATTTTTAGGTTTCCATTATTAACTGCATTAGTTTAATGGTTTATTTTAGTTTTTATCTAATCAACGTATCCACTTGTCTATCTATTTACTCACCTATTACCTGAATTTATTCATCAAATAACTCATTCAACTATCCACAATTAACCTCATGTACGTAAGGAACCAGCAAATCTTCAGTCTCCTGTGAAGCGTCACTGTTTCTGTGGCTCAGTTGGCAAGGCGCCAAATGACCCAAGTTTTCGTTCGATGTTGACTTCTTAGGACTTGTGGTCCGAATTCTAATCGAAATAAATTTGTCTATTTCAATGGTACTTTGGAGATAGCTTTTGGTAGTTTGAAAAAACAATTATTGGTCAGTTAAAATAAAGATTCATTTGTCTCTAGAATAATTTTAAATACAAATCTTATTTAAAGTGTCACAACAGCAAAGTCAACAAAGCAGCTGGTATTTGCTTGAAATCAACATTGAAAGCCGAACCTAAAGTGAAACTTTGAAATGAAGTTTTGAAAATATCTTTTAGGAGGATTAACAAGCAGAATTCTAACGACTTCAAAAAGGCATCAAAATGGATAAGCGTGAAAATATTCTTTTTATGATTTCTGTCAATGTGATGCTACCATCTATAAAAGAATTAAACTTAAAAAAATATCAAGTCTTTTTTTTATAAATTATTGCTTCTAAATGAAACCAATTACTTTTTTATAGTTTTTACACGCATATTAAATATTTTTTTCAAGCGCATACCAGCTGCATAACGATATAAATGGTAAATATTAGAAGATATTATCTCAAACTACATTTATTTTAATGTATTGCTCCCAAAAACAAAAAGCTTAACAAAAATATTTTTCGAAGTAATTTATTTAGATTATTTTTTCCGTATTTTTTCCATTTTAGATGCCTTTTTGGGGATATTCTAATATTCTAGTGGCTACATTTTAATAAAAACTAGGTTTTATCACTAGACGTTATCTAAGAAATTTGTTCAAATAAAATTTTTGAAAATTTGGTTTTAAGAAAAAAAAAGTGGAAAAACACAAAATATACGTTTTCAACTTATAAAACAGATATCCAGCCATAAATAAAATTCTCTCTCTTCTTTCATATCTTCTATACAAACTAGAGGTCGGACCGGGTACCCGATCTGACCGGGTACCCGCGGGTACCCGCGGGACTCCCGCGGGAACGGGAATGAAAATTAATTTCGGGACGGGAAAAGTCGGGAACCGGGAATAGGTTTTCGGGACGGGAACGGGAACGGGAATCAACATTCAAATCGGGAACGGGAAAAGACGGGAACGGGAATCAACTTTTTAATCGGGAACGGGAAAAACGGGAATAACAGTTATTGGGATTGGATTCTTTAACAATGATTTTTCAGCAAACTTCCAAGTATGGAAATCTTTATTTCATCGATACTCCGTACTTAAAATAAGTATTGAATGCAATGGAAACGTATAACGAAGCCACCATTGCCAATATCAAAATCTCCAACACTACATTTGAAGTTGTTATGATGAGTCCAAAGATTAGGGAGATTAGAACAAATGGGTGATGATGAAAACTTTTCAGATGAAATCAAAATGGTCAGTTATATAATTTTAATTTTATAAATTAATACTTTGAATTTGAATGATTACTTTCCAAATGATTGCTCAGTTGATCATTTCGACAAAAGAAAAGATGCCATTGATCTTATTCGTATGACAGCATGTCTGTTGCATCTCCAGTATGAAAGAATAATAGGAAAAAAGTTTGGGATAGAAAAGAAATAAATACCAAGACTTTCATTAGGGAAATTTAATTCTATTTTGTACAGCCAGACCAAGCTGCAGTGCCTTTGAGAAAAAAATAAATGATGGTTATTTAGACCTATTATGTTTGTTTTTATAATGTAAAAATTATAATAAAATTATTATACTATCAAATTATACGAAGGATTTTATATTTGAAGTTGTGGAGAATAAGAATGTTGTTAAAAAACATATTTCTAACATTATTGAAAAATTAGTAATAATGAACAAAGAAAAAAATTCAGAAGAGGATGAATTGAACAAATATTCACAATTACGTCCCAAAAAAAATTGAAAACTATAAAGATGTTTTATTTTATTGGAGTAAAATGAGCAATTTTAAAATAGTACAAGAAGTAGCCAAAATTTTGTTTAGTATATCTGCATGTTATATTCGCTGTGAACAGAATTTTTCAATATGTAGTTGTTTAACTTCAGACCCTAAATCATCTCATTTGAAAGCTGAAACTCTTAACGGTTTAACCCGTGTGAAAAGCAATAAAGACTTGATTGAATTACTCAAAAACAATACTTTCATTTCAATAAATATTGAAATTTAAATCGTGTTTTTTTATTTCATTAAAAAAAATATTCTCTGATTTTCAAATAATAAATTTTAAGAAATTTTAGAACTAGCAAGTTTGGGACCAGTGAAAACGGCAGCGAAAATGAATAAAAAAACAAAAAGCTTTCGGGAACGGGTCGGGACGGGAAAAAAAATTTCGGGAACGGGACGGGACGGGAATCAAAATTCTGATGTCCCATCGGGAACGGGACGGGACGGGAAAAAAAAATTCGGGAACGGGACGGGACGGGAATCCAAATTCTGATGTCCCATCGGGAACGGGACGGGACGGGAAAACAAATTTCGGGAACGGGACGGGACCGGGAATGAAAAATCGTCCATGTCCGACCTCTAATACAAACACATTTATCTAGACCACAAAAAAAGTTTCCGACAAAATAATCAGTATTTTCACTTTCAATTACAGAAACACTAACTCAGCGGCCTATTCAATAAAACAAAATAGTTTCTCAAAAAAATATTTTTTCAAAGCAGTAAAACAAATAAACCCTTCTCTATTCTTAACTTTATCCATTTTTTAACCACCTCATTCGAACTCACTTCGTTGAATATGCTTCAACCACAACTCAACTGCTAGTCAACCAACTACTAAAAATTGGACTTCATTCTCTCAAACAACAAACATCAATCAATCAACCATTTTTCCATTCCTAAACCAGCCAGTCTTATAACCCTCAACAAACCTTGCCATCACTAAGGCAATGTTTTCGGGTGCGGATGTTGATCTAGTCATATTCGTCGGAACATTCAAATAAGCTACATTTCTACTCATTCTTTCAGTATTCGTTTCATAATTATTTTCTCTTTGAGATGTCCCACCATTATCATTCACAGCCATTTTACTGTCACTCATCTTACCACTTATCATCTCTCTCTCCTCATTTCCATTCAAGTTTCCGTGCATTTTATCGTTTTTTAATATTTCGATCCTATTAATTTTTTTAGAACATTTCTTTTGTCCACTTTTTTTGTAAGCAAAAAGAATAAACGAAATTGAGTTATTATTTTGCGGGGTTTGATAGATTCAGTGTATTTTATTTATTTTACTTCATAATAAATATTTTTTTAAAATTACTCAAAACAGTATTCTGAGCCTTTACAAAAAATAGTTAACTGATTTGAAACTCTAATAGTAAAATTCTTCTAGTTTATTCATATTATTCTATAAATCTCTACTCCGAAAATTCTCAACTGTACTGAAAATAATAACACAATTTATAAACATTCAACTCACCCTTCTATGCTGAAGACTTCATCATTATCACTGTCCTCTACCGTTACATTCATGAGAGTCTTAGGAGCATCATCATCATCACTGCCATCTTCGTTTTCATCTTTTAAATTCTTGTGACTTGAATTTTTAGTTTCTTGACTAATGTCTTTACTTGATGACAAAGAGTTCTGGGTAGAAGGGTTACGATTTACTCATTTAGGATCCATGGTTAGTGATTGAGCATTGAAATATTAATAATTAGAATGAAACAACATAAAAGCATGAAAAGAAAAAACGCTTAAAATCAATTTTAAAAGTCAACAAAAACATTTTAAAATATTCTGTTTAACTTTTAGATGGAATAATTTTTCTAATATCTAAAAAGACAAGAAAGTACTACTAACTCTAGCTTCTTTATAGCTGCTGTGTTTCCTGGAGTGGATCATAATCTTCAAGCACCTTTCAGACAATTCAATAGTTTCTTTCCTTGCGTTTCCCCAACCAGATGTTCTAGCTTGGTCTTCTACCGGTGTGCTTCTATCTTCTTCTTCAAGCATGTCTTCTTGTTCTTTCTCCGTTTCCTATAAATAATGTTAACAACTGAAACTTTGCGATATGAAAATTTGAAGAAAAAAAAACTTGATGAGATTTTTCAAACTTTAAAAGTAAATAATAACAAATCATTGGTTTACTGTGTCTTTTTATAAAACTTTCAAAAAATACGGAACAAACTTGAGACTTGAGGATTTCTTTCAAACTTTCGAGACACCTTCCTCCTTTTTCAAATTCCTCTTCATCTTCATCTTCGTTTCCATCGCCATAAAACCCGAATCTGCCTTCCAACCATCGAATCTTCTTCACAGATCTCCACAATGCGTCTTCGTCCATCTGTTTGACTGCTTCCTGATGCGGTTGGAAGTTTATCTTTGAGTAAGGAATTAATCTAGTTAATGGTTTTAAAATCACGTTTAATTATCCCTTAGAAAATTTCTATTACTGTTTTTTTCTCAAAAGAATGAGAATTAATTCTGAATATTTATAAATTTACAAGCACCAATCAAAATTTAAAAACATGTATCTAACTCCATTTACACTCTTTAACACTCACTAACTAACTCACAACTCACAAACACCCACTCACCATCATCCCCTTAGCCTTGAGAGCCTCTCTGAGAGAGAGAAAATGTTTGGTCTTTTCCTTGAGTTGCAGTCTGCAAAACTTCTCAAGTGTCCACTGATGTTCTCCCACCAACGAGTCACTCCTTGGTCTCCAGCCCTGGGAAATGGATAAAGAAGAATTGGAGAATGTATAAAAAAGTGTTTGAGATAATAAAAGATAGTTTAAAGTTTGAACTTTTGAAGAATTAATAAACTTTTAAAAGATTTTATTTATTTATTTAATTTGTTTTAAATACTATTTTTAAAATGCTACTCACTTGCAGGTTTTCTTCGCCTCTAACGTAAGTTCCAGATGTGTCTAGCACCTTCCTCATGCACCTTTTAGAGCCTAAAACGTAAAAAAATTGTTTTAAGTTTCAAACTTAATTATGTGATCATCAACTGATTAGTTTATTTTAGTTTTAAAAAGTACTCATAACATAATTATTCAAAGAATACACAGAATTTTTTTAATTTTAAACACTGTCAGATCTATGAATCGTTAATAAAATAATTTTAATAACAACAATAGAATATTTCAGATGTTTTCAAACGCTATTAAAACTTACCAGACGATGCTTTTTTCTTGAGGGTAAGTTCGTAAAGCCCCGTAACCTTGTTGCAGTCTGGATGCCTGTAAAGACCCATCTCTATCAGACTACGTAGAGACCTAGGCAGTTTGATGGTGGTTGGATTGTTGGTTGTAGAATGATGAAAAAGTTATTAGTGGCTATAGAAAGATGGGTAGTGATGAAGATGTTTTTGAAGTTTTCAATATTAACCTCACCTAGCAGCGGTGAGTCTTGTGTCTCTGGAGAAGATGACCACTGATAAGTCTTTAGTGAGACTCACTGGATGCGTGCATTGATCAACCTGATGGAAAAGGTGCATTTGAATATATTTTTTACATTTATTTTAGTTTTCAAAAAAAGTAAAAAATTTAAATAAGTTTTTACAAATTTTAAAATATCTAAAGATTCACCTCAAGAAATACTGAAACAGTGATGAAGACTTTTTGGCCACTAGGTGTGATGGTGTTGAGGAGGTAAGAGTTGTGAAGTGACGTGTCCCATGAAGCTTCGCATCTGAAGTAGACTCTGGCGTGGTGGTTTTAAAAAAATATAATTAAATTTTAAAATATTTTTTTTGAATGTAAGTAACCGTTATTACATAATTTTAACTAGTCTAGTTATACCACAACCAGATTTGAAACTACATTAAAAAAGCAAAAACGCCCCAATTCGAGCACTCTTCAAATCCATAACCAACTCTCATCACATACCCCTCCCACCACAAACCTTCCTCCATCAAGTCCTCCAACACTTCCTTCCTTATCTTCCTTCATATAATGCGCAGGAAACAAATTCAAAGAAAGCGTTGAATGCTCGTTATCCGGCTCTGTCCACTCAACAGTACTCCTAACTCTCCCAACCACCACCTCTTCTACTCCTTGCCACAAGAGATCAACTCCTTTCTCCATCACCATTGTCACCACGATACGACGTTGTATTCCCTGGTGGAGAAGGAACGTGCCATCGCCTGGGAGACCGTCAGATCCATGGTCTACTCTCGCCGTCTTGTATCTGATTTGCATGGGTGGGTCGTTTGATAGAAGGTATTCAAGGTTGATGAATATTATTATTTAAACGTTTAAAGAAAAAAATAAATGTTTTAAAATAAAATATTTCAATAAATCTTTTGATATTTTTCAATGTTCAATCACTCACTCTCCACTGGGAGAAAGTTCTTGAATTTCAAACCACACGAGAAGGTCATTCTTCGAGTGAACGGAACTGGTTCTGTGACGTAATAAAAAAATATTTATTTCAATTTTTTTAAAATTATATATTACACTTTTTCCAAGATTTTTATTTATTATTTTATTATTATTACTAAACTTCAAACTACGTTCACTTTAAATTTCAATGAAAAATTAAAAAATTGATATATTCTTTCTTCCCTGAAACCCTCATCTAAATACCTGTTATAAAAACCACTGCCAAAACCACTATTTAACCACAAAAGCCACCACAACCACCCACAAATAGTGTCGCTGGGGAGCAACCTTGTTGCAGTAGATTGGCTTTGACATGTTCAAACGAGAAGCCAGATAGCGCGTGGGAGTGTGCTGGTTTTGACTAGAGATAGAATGAAAAGAAAAAATAAAAATTATAATGAGAATTCATAACTTGAAGAACATGAATAAACCGAAGTATTTTTAGTTTTTTTAATATAGTTTCATAATACTGAAGTTATTATTATAACTTTGAAGTTAAAACTTACATGGAATCTTTGGCATGATCATGAAGAGGGTGTTGTTGGTAATGACCGAAGATCTCAAATAAGAGAGGTTTGTTTTTGATGACGTCAATGAACTCTTTGGTAACTAGCGTCGTGAACTGCAGAATTATGTGAAGAAGAAAGATATTGAATAGTCTAACAATGAGAATAACAACAAGTTAAAACAGTGTTTTTTTACTAAATTATTTTTTAAATATATAAAGTTTATTCAATTACATTTTGAACGTGGTTGAAAGTGACTTTTCCATCAGCTGGGTTTTTAACTGGTTCTGTAGTGAATGCCTCAGCAGATCTCTCCAAGAAACTATGTGTGTTTTTGATTAATTGTGTGACACTCCGTGTAAGAGTATTTCAAATAATTTTCTAACTCCATGGATAACCGATACAATCACAGTCCACGACAAACTACTTACTGCTATCACATTACAAGACACAACCCCAACTCCATCCACAACCACCCCAAACCTACTTAAACTGGCAGAAGACATCGGCAAAGTGAGCAGGAATGCCTTCAATGTGACAAATTGTCACTCTGAACGAGAAAGAGGCGCCCAGCTTCAGGCCACCCTCGCTCGTCTTCCTGTCAGTTGCTGCCATGGCTGGAGTGGCTTCTGCTGGTTATGCGTGGTGTGAAAAGCTTATGATAATGTATGTCGATAAAAAAAAGTATTTCCCTTTGTATGTTTTTTGTGTTGAATTATTTATTTTTTACTAATGATATTATTTTCATTAATTTTATTGTCATCATCATCCTCAACATCATCACCATCATCACCATCACCACCACCATCATCATCATCATCATCATCATCATAATCATCATCGTCATCATCATCACCACGTTGTGCAGGATTATCATCATCATGACAACCTTCCACATCCCTGACGTCATCTTCAGAACTATTTTTTGTGTGTCTCTTGTTTGTTATCTTCGAAAAATATAAATAGAATTTTCAAATATAAGTTTTTAAATTCTTATACAAAAGATAATTTTCAAGTTGTTATTGTTTATCGAGTTAGCTGGGTATTTCATTTTCCTAATTAAAAAGCTTTGGGATTAACTTTATTTGTTTTGTTTTTTAAGATATTATAACGAAATACATACGGCTTTTTTGTCCTCAAACATTATTCGAACGCTGCTTGACTGTTTGGCACCAGGTATCTGATGGCCTTGGAGAAGAATATTTAGAAGATATTGAATTTTAAGATAAAAATTAATAATGATTTTCCATCTTTCTTTTAAAGTAGTACTCAAAGATTAAGTTTCAAAACACAATTATAAAAATAATTTAATTGATAAACTAAAAATCTTTGTAGCCATACAACACACCACCCTAACCAGCCATTCAGACATTTCCCTCAAGACACTCACCTTCCAAAACAGCTTGAACATTCACCCACAGGAATCCTTTCACTTCCCCTCTGTCGTCCACTATTGCCACTTTGTGCAGAAGATCCACCGAGAAAACGAGATTTGAGAGGAAAACACAGGCTCTGAAAGGTTGTCAATAATTCTAATTTCTAGAAGGTTTTGGTGCTGAGTTAGTGATTTTTATTGATTTCTAATGTTTTTTTTCGAAGTTCTAGTTGTGCTTTTTTGCAATTAGAATAAAATTTGTTTTTTTTTGCTATGAATTTTTTTCCATACTTTTAAATCAACCAAACCAACCTTCCAATGAGCTTAAACCATGGGAATCGGTCATAGAAGGGGTCATATCCACTCATGCCAAAGTGGTTGGATGGTGAAGAGGTCAACGATGCCGTCAAATCAGACTGACACATGTCACCCATCAGTTGGATGCGCTGTCTGCGAATTCATGAATGGTTTGTTGGAGTTTGAATAAATCGCTAGCACCACAACATCATTATCAACATATTTTCCTAAACTTACAACACATAACCACCAAAAGCAAAACCTCTCAACCCAATCAATTACTACCACAGCATCATCCACCACCACCACAACATCATCCACCACCACCACAGTTTCATCCACCACTACCACAGCACCCTCCACTTCTATCCCAGCATCATCCACCACTACCACAGCATCATTCACCACTACCACAGCACCCTCCACTTCTATCCCAGCATCATCCACCACTACCACAACATCATCCACCACTACCACAGCTTCATCCACAACCACCACCACCACCAACTTGAGTTTCTCGATACTCCAATAATGAGTTGCACCATTCTTGTAATCTTTCACCTCAACCGCCACCACAGTTCTAGGATGATTAGGATGATGATGATGATCTTCTTTCATGACGTCATCTTGGAAAGAAATGTCAGGAGGAAGAGGGGAAAAGATGGTGGGCGTGAGGAGAACAAACTGGAAAGTGACTTGTTTCTTGAGTTCCACGCTCATTGAGTTTGCTTCTTTCAGGTATACCGCATTACCCCATAAGTCATCCTTTGGGGTTGGTGGTGATGGTGTTAGGATTTTGACGATTGGTGGAAGTGTTGGATAAATGGTGGACCAGTGTGGTGAACCAAGATGCTAAAAAGGTGGTCTTAAAATTATAAATCATTTGAAATTACAATAATTACCAAAAAATATTACTAAAATAATATGATTTAACTTTAAATAAAAGTTAATTTTATAATTAGCAGCAAATACCCTAAGTGAAGTGAATTGGTGAACTTTCCACTTGTTGAACGCCCATCGGACAATTCTTCTTTCTCTGTCTGACCACACGCATTCTTCTGAAACATTGGGTAATGTGGGGTCAAATGAGTAATTGCTGTGGTTGTGGTTTTGATGTTGTAAAGGTCACCTTCTTCCTCTTCCTCTTCAAACTCATCCGGATTGATGGAAGACATGATGGATGAAATCATTGATTGTCTTTCAACTTGCTCTTGCAAACTTGCTATCCTGCTTTCATAGTTCTGTGATAATTTTGTCATTTAATTAATAAATTAAATTAATTAAATGAAGAATCGTAAATTGAATTTAATTGAAAGATAACTAAGAATTAATTAAATGCTGCTTCTGCGTCACATATTCTTAATTAACCGAGTTTAACGGTTAAAAATTGTCAACTCCCATTCTTAATTCAATAACCCGTTTTTAGATTTTTCCGTGACCCAATAAATAATATGATATTCTTAAAAAATTTAATTAAAGCATTTTAGTTTTATCAATATTAATTTTATAACTCTATATTTTCATTGTTTTCATTATTCCACCTTCTTCTGTTCCTCGAAGAACATTTCAGTTTTCATTTTCTCTCTTGAGTACTGCTCTTCCAGCTCTTTCAGTCTTGAAATAGTTTGTGGCAAAATAAATTAATCAATTTTCATTAATTGAGAAATAAAAAAGTATATTATTATACATTAATGGTTAATTGTTCTGAAAAAAAATAATTTTAGTTTAATTATTTTTTTCTCGTTGTTTCATACTTGGTTTCCATCTCCATCTTCAAGTCAATTCCTTGTTTTTCTAACAGCTCCGACTGAGCGTATGACCAGTCCACAAGCTCATTTTCTAATATGATTTGTTTTATTAAAACTATTATTTTATTTTAATTTATTTTTTAGGAATTATCTTTTTTTCAACTTTTTTTTCTTTTTCATGATTATAATGACTTTTTTTTATTAGTAGTAGTGTCAAAAAAAATATTAGTCGATCAAAATAAGAATTTACTACTCCCATCCACATAAATATTCAAAAATATTCTATCAATCATTTCATAATAGCACTCATCACGCCGACCCATCACGACCTTTCGTAACAGCTTCTTCCATGCTTGCACTCATTATCTCTTTCATCTTTCTCGCTGATGGTTGATTCGTCAATTAAGGATTTTTCTTTATAATGAAACAACTTTGAATTACAATTATATAAAATAATAGATATATAAAAACCTTGTTGTGGATTGTTGAATCTGAAGACATGACTCTTGCCCAAAACGATGCGGTTGCCAGTCCTCAGTTGCACCTCGCCGCTTATCTGCTTACCATTCACGTAACATAAAGAGCCTTCCAGTGGAATTATCGTTACTTCGTCTGCGTTTAGATGGTTGTTTTAGTTGTTAAAAACTTATCTGTATTATTCATTTTTTCTTATTTTAAATAATTTAATCGAAAATGAACAAACCGTCTTCATTCTTGAAAAGACAGTGTTCATCTGAAATATACGATCCATTAAGTTGAATATCTTGAACGTTTCGTGGGCTGTTGGATTGGTTTCTTCCCAGACGGGTGAGTCCGTTCTTGATGTAGTATAACAAACATTCCGACATCAAGGGGTCTTCGTTCAAGTTGAGAAGATGAGGCGTCTTCATGGAGAGAAGAAGAGGGTTTAGTTATTTGGTGGTAGTAGATAGGTGGTTGAAGGTTTGATAGTGTAGTAGCGTCAGTGTTTTAAGAATAAATGGTTAATGAAAAGATAGTTTTAAATTTAGTTGGGCCAGGCTGATTGATGGTTGGATGGTTTCTATAGTAAATAGTCAGATGTTTAAGTGATAATAGTTTCTAACCTATCTTAAATATTAGTTCGTTAAACAACTAAAAACTACTCACAGACTTTGGCGTGTAGACTCCCACCAAGGATAAGTCATCCTTCAGGGCCACACCCATCTCGGCCAGCACTGCTTCTCTATTTGATGAGAGGTATTTCATTTTTTTAAACCAGCAAAATCATCCAAGCAATCATACCTCAACAACCATCTTTTCCAACTATCCAACCCAGATCTAACCATCTTCATCAATTCATCCACCAACGACCTTTCTGCTCTAATTTCTTCGGTCTTTTTAAGCTTTTCTTCCCATGTCTCGTTCAACTCTTCTATCAATTTCTCCGTCATCTCAAGACGATCCAGCATCTCAACGTTCGCCATATCGTGCTCAGCTTGTGTGCCTACCAGGTTAAAGGATTTCATCTTTTTGCTCAGTTATTTCTTTTATAACAAGTTGTAAATTTGTTCAAATAAAATAGAAATATAGTTTTAAAAATTGGAGGAATACCGTGCTCCATTGTCACTTTCGATGCCTTGTTATCGTCTCCAAGCATCTTTATTCCTTCATTATTATTTATTTTATTATTTTCATAATTATTATTTTTTATATTATTTTTATTCATTTTTATTTCAATTCCTTCAATTCTCAAGATATCCTTCAGTCTTTCGACTTCTTCCTTCAGCTCTCTGATCAGTTTTGCATTCGGATCTTCATTCACGACCGCCTTGCACACAATCTGCTTGGCCCTGTCTGCGTACCTGTTGGCAGGGGTTTAATAGTTGGAATGATGGTTTTATAGTGCTAAAATAGTGGAGGGTGATGGTTTTTATTGGTGATGCTTTTTATTGGTGATGGTTTTTATTGGTGATGGTTTTTATTGGTGATGGTTTTTATTGGTGATGGTTTTTATTGGTGATGGTTTTTATTGGTGATAGTTTTTATTGGTGATGGTTTTTATTGGTGATGGTTTTTATTGGTGATGGTTTTAGAGTTATTGTGGGGGTAGTGTTTTTCATGATTTTTTAATGGTAGAGTTGATAATCTTGGCTTCAATTAATTTTTTGTTTTTTCGTTTTTATTGATAATGATATTTAATTTTTTATCCTTAAAAAATAGTTAATTTGTTGGCAAAACAATTCTTACCTTAGTGTACTGAGCGTTTCATCGTAATTAATGTCCGCTGGGCTGATGGCAGCAATCATTGTGGTTTTTGAGTTGCCACCTAAGGAAAACAATTTTCTATTTGTATAGTTAGAAAAGGAGAAAAAGATTGTGCGAGTCAAAAACATTGATGAAGAATTCAGTATGGGCACTATGGTTTATGGGAGGATTATTTCAATAAGTATTTATTTGTGTGCCTATTTATCATCTTCGTCTTTATCCATTTTTAATACAATCGTCCACTCAAGATGCATAAATCATACATTCATTTTCTACCTTTTATTCCTTTTTTACATTTTAATCTTCAATCGTTAAAATATTTAATTTAATATCAAAACGAAAATAAAATTCAAGTTCCATTACTGAAAAAAATCATTCGAGACCAACCTAGATTTTCCCTTAAAAGCCACGTGAGAACTGAATCTCTGTAAGGAATGAAGTTATCTTTCTTTTTTTTCTTGCTTCCTGTCTAGAAAAAAAAACGGAAAAAATTAGTAAAAAAAACTGTAGTATTTATAAGTTATTTGTGTATTAAAAATTTCACTAGAACAAGACAAAAATCCTTAAAAGAACCTTTCATTTCCACTAACACTACTTCAGCTATTATTAACACCATTAACACAACTATCCCTAATTCAATATTACTCTTACAACCATCCAACCTTGTTCGCTTCCGCCGCACTGCATTCAGCCAAAGCAGAAATGACCTTCCCGAGAGTCGTCAACGACTTGTTGATGTTTGCACCTTCTTTCAAGCGGGTGCCTTTTGCTCCTTTAGCGTAGAAACGTTTGAAATAGTGAAGTAGTGAAATGGTTTGGTGAAAGCGGAAAATGATAAAAAGATTGTGTTTTATAAAATTTTATTTTATTATGTGAAAAAATATTATTCAAACCTGTAGAGTCGGCCCTTTCGCTGCCCGCAAGATCTACCAGACTGATTTTGCTCACCTTATGATTAAAATTATTTTTTTGAATGTTTATTGCCATTTTTTTCTTCTTAAACTTTCATATATTTAAAAAATGAAAGAAAAAATTTAAATTTTTTACATTTAAAAAAAATTTAAATTTTTTACTTTTTTTTTAATACTGTACAAGTTTTAAATCCTTTTATTTAAAGATTTTTATAAACTATCGCTTACCTTCTCTCCAAGCACATTAGCATCCATGTCAAATTTCTTCTGCGTCAGGATGATGGTGAAGACGGCGTGAGATCGACTGCTCGTCTCATTCATATTTGTAGCTGCTACTGTTCTGTTCAGTTATGTTTTCATCCATTCATACTTCAATTTCTAAATCTGTTAAACTTTTTGTACATGTAGGAGTAAAAATATTCATCAATTTATTTATATTTTATTTCATTTGTCTTATCAAACGACGAATGAAACAATGTATTAAAAGCAAAATGAAAGATCTTTTTTTAAACTTTTTTTTATTGAAAAAAGTTTTGAACTGTTTTTTAGTTGTAAGAACGCATTAAACAGTTGAAAACTTGTTTTTTAATTTTTAGCCTACAGTAATGCACTTTTCATGTTTTTTGTATTCATTAAACTGTTGTTTTTGAAGATCGATAAGCAAATGTTTGCAGACCGAAAAATGCTTTTAACATTAAAATTAATCTTTTTATAAAGAAAAACCAAGTTTACTTGTCAATTTTGATAAAATTAAAACATTTCAGGTTCAAAAGGTTTTAACGACAATTAAAATGTACAAAATAAAACTTTTTATAAATCAAATATATTATCGAAAATGGTAATCCAAGATAGGTAATAATTTTAAAAACATAAATATAACCCAACATTGGCATCAACATTTCAACAACAAAAGCAACATCAATTTTCACATCAACAACGCAACAGACCTAGCTTTGTTTCCCTCATCGATCAACTCATTGATGTCGTTGAAAGACCTGACAACAAGCTTCGAAAGATCTTCCACATACGGTCCCAACAATGGGTGTTCTCTCACTCTCAAATTTCCTTTGTTTTTTGGGTTCAAGAGATCTCTTACGTGTTCGCAATATATCTCCATGTAACTAACCTGCGGTTGTTTATTGCTTTGTCCATGAGGTTATTATGTGTGGTTCTTTAGATAAACCTCTTTATTTTTGTGTTGAAAAAAGTTAATTTTCGTGCTTTGTTTCGCCATAAAACCTTTCAGTTGAAAGAAACTTAATACTTCTTTATTACAATACCTTTTACTTTTAAAACTTTAATAGCTTATCAACTACTAATTATAATACTGCATGTACATTGTAGTTGTACATTGTACAACTAAAATCTTCGCGTTTACCTCGGCATTGAAGTCTGTCTTGGCACCGGTTGTGCAACTTTTTTGGTCTTTTATCCGATTGAAAAGGTCTTCGCATAACTAGAGGTGTTGACAGTTGAAAACTTTTGGAGTTAAATGTAACTTAAAAATTAGATTTTCAATTAGAATTTTGTACATTTGAACTGGATTTATATGTGACAATACAGAAGCTCAAAATATATCAAAAATAAACCAACTAACCTGAGGAATAATACCAGATTGTCCAGGCTCATTCTTGCCCATCATTGTATAACTCTTACCAGCGCCTGTTTGTCCGTACGCAAAAATGCACACGTTGTACCCGTTGATTGCATGTTCCAGCATTTCGATGCCAACCTCCTCGTACACTTGCTTCTGACTCGCGAATGTTTCGTCATCAGCCTGTGTGAGTGTCAGTGTTCTCTTAGTTTTAGATTAAAGTCAGTTTTTTGTTTAGGGTTTGTATCATTTTCCTAAAAAAATATTTTTTTAGATAATTTTAATACTTTTAAAATAAACTTTTATTCAAAAAATCTCCATTAACACTTCAAAATCCCCACTCACCGACAAAGACCAGTACGAATGGTCATAACTGAATGTATGTGAACGCCCAAAGTCATGACCTGGCCTTGGATCTATAATAGCTACGAAAAAGAATATGAAAATATTTTTATTTTAATAAAATATGTTTTTATTTATTTTTTATATGCACATTTCAATTTAATTTTTAACAAAAGCAAAAGTGAAAGGCAGTTTGAAGAAAGAATAAATAAATTATAGAATTTTTTAAAGAAATTTTGCAATGTGACGATTTATGATGGCATTTTCGGTACTCATGAAATATTCAAAAGCCTAAAGGTCTTTCATAAATACATCTTCTATTAACTTTTATTTATGTATCTTTATTCCACAACTATATATTTCTACGTTGTACTTTAAAACATTAAAATTAAGCTGTAAAACTAATCTTTCAGCGACAAAACGTCTTGAAAGACTATTAAATAACTCTGATCGTATTGAGAAAAAAACAAAAATATTAATTGAGTTAAACAATAAGTAAACAAACTAGTGGTTGAATCGGCCATTTCAATAACACATGCCGCATCTCTTTGCATCTCCCTGTGGTTGAAGGGACGAACCCTCACTGCCACCTTCACAGACGACATATCACCGGGCTTGGCTGGGGTGCTTTTTGAGACATTGGTTGCGGGTTGATTTTAGTTGTGTTCATTTTGGTTATAGTGGAGTTGTTTGTAATAAAAGTGGTAGTGGAATGAAGGGATAAGAATTTAACATTGAAATGGAACACTGATAGACCAAGGGGTAAAATGGAAGTTTTTTTAAAATAGCTTCTTGTAAGTTTAGCTATAAAATCTTGTTCATATCACACTACTAGAACTCTAAAAAATCGATTTGCTAGAAGTAAAGTCTTTGAAATTTTCCAACAATTCAGACCATATTGATAAAAATTTCTTGAATAACTCACATTCTAAGCACCTCTGTCACCAGGAAAACTTGTTTATCCTAATAAGTTATCAGCGAGAAAACTCTCAATAATTTACACTAGTTACGAGAACTGTTTCTTAAATTTGGAACAGAATATTGTTGTTTCTGTCTTCTCAAACGACTTAAAGATTCATTATATGCAAAGGCTGGCTGTATGACACAGACTGAAATAACGTGGGCACCCTCTAACATCAACATAGAAGCAATTGAGCTGCGCTGCTGTTTTCTCCCTTCCGTCCCCTTCTCTCTATCATTTCAAAGTATTTGTTTCTTTGAAAAACTCTGGAAAATGCTCAGTTTTTACTTTAGGTTTTATTTATGAAGATTATCTTTTAAGTTTTTTTATGTTTTTTTTCTTTCAGATTTGCCTTCTTCCACTTCGTTTCTTCTTTACGACTTATGTAAATAAGAGTCCTGAAAAATTTTATTGTGATGTATTTTTAGATATTCATTGACCTTCCGAAAAACATTTTTTTATTAAAGGCAAAAATATAATGAATATGCTTGAGATTGTTAATCGTAAAAACGTCGCTAATGAAAAAAAAAGAATCTAAAGTGCATAACCATTTAATTCTAAGATTTATTTTTTTCTTTTTTTTCGATTTTTATATTTTTCAAATAAACTTTACATGTCTTTTTTAACCATTGCTTTGAGATTTTTGTTTATTTTCTTGCTGAAGATTTGAAAGCTATTTTCAAAATGCAGATTTATAAGAAACTTAAATGTATTATTGAATAAATTCTGTTTACTGTTCGTGACAAGAATTTTTTATAATAAAAATATTTTTTCTAAAACATCTCTAGGTAAATATGAATCTATTGTGTAGAAATTTCTCACTTTAAACTGATTTTATTAAACTTTTTTAAACCTATTTTTATTGAATATGTATCCTAAATTCAAAAAGCATTGAAAGATATAATTTTCTTTGAATCGAATGGTTTGTTAATAATAGAGTTTCGAAATATGACAATTGTAAAAATATATTCTTTTATAACAAAGGAAATTATAATTGAAATTCATTTGTTAGGATCAAAAAGGTCAATAGAATTTGTTTTTCAATGTTTTAAAGTTTGTGAACACAAAATTTCAAGTTAGCTTTTTTTATATGTGAAATAATTGCTGCTAAGAATGCTGTTAATTGTGTTAAAAGATTAAACGATAGTGAAAGCAAGTTTTCATGAAATATTATTAGAATTTAATAAGAAGTTTTCGAGTATTAAAATGTAAAATGGCAAACATTTAAAAGAATCTCCACACACAAAAAATGTTACATCTAAGACAGTAATAACAGCACTCGACATATTGTACAGTTACTCAAACGAAAATGTTTTTAAATCTTAAAATAATTCTCTTTTTTTAATTAGAATAAATTAATTACTTACTTTCACACTAAACCATTTCATGCATCCTTAAAATAAAATTGAAACCCAAATAATTTAAATCAAGGATATCAAAAACAACTCAGATAAAACTAACGCCCAAGAACAATCCCAGGTATAATCATTAAAAATGAACACGTAAGTCATCATATAAAAGGCATTCAATAAAAATTCAAAATGAGTTATTTGATTAGTCTTTAGGAATGGAATAGTTAATTGCTCCATTCCTTTCCATGTATGAAGGCACTGTACTCGCTGTAGCAGTAACGGGAGATGGAAGGGTGTTGATGGCTGCGGTGGAATGGTTGGAGGAGTGATTGTAGGTGTCGTGTTGCATTGGAGATTCTTGCTGTTGCATGTTTTGGAACTGGTTGATGAAGGGAAGAGAGTAGCTGGTGTTGTTTGGGAAGTAATAAGGTGGGTAGTTGATCTGTTGTGTGTTTAGTTGTTGCGTGTTGAGAAGATTTTGGTTTGGTAATTGGAAGAGATTTTGAGTTAGCTTATCTGAGTTGTCTTCAAGTAAATGATTGGTTTTGAGTTGCTCTTGGTAAATTTCTTGACTTCCTAGCTGCGACTTGTCAAGGCTATAGTGGGCAGCTTTCAATTGATCGTGGTTGTTGTGGTTGTCTTGTTTGAGTTCAGTCATGCTAGCATCTCCATTCAAGAAGCTTTGATTTGCCAGATTTTGTTGCTGTTGTTGTTGTAGCTGAATCAGAAAGTTGTGATATTGTATTTGTTGTAATTGTTGTTGAAGACTTTTGTTGTTGTCTTCTTCATTCTCGTCGTCTTTCATAGGCTGGAGATTCTGTAGATAAGAATTGGGATTGTGATATAATCTTTCTGTGTTTTGTTGTTGCATTTGTTGATATTGTTGCTGTAACAATAACTGTTGTTGTTGGATCTCAAATTGTTGTGTGTTGAATGATGGGGTAGAAATTTTCGAATGGTCGTTGTTGTAGTTGTAGTGAACGCTTGTGTTGTTGTTGCTGCTGCTATCATTGCCACTGATAGAATTGTTATTTGTTGCCGTGCTGACGTTGTTAACATTGTGGCTTTTACTGTTGTTGTTTCCAACTTCAACAGTGTTGTTAACAAAGTTAATTGTAGTCATTGTGTTATCATTAGAAGAAGTATTCAGGTTCAAACCATCGACAAAAGATGCATTTCCCTTCAAAGAAATACTAGTAGCGTTGGCAATCAGTTGTGGAATCTTTATAGAGCTCAGAAGATTCGCTGGAATATTAACAAAGGTGTTTGCACCATTAGTAACAGCGTTGCGACGTCTTCTCGGCTTGTATTTGTAGTCTGGATGATGAATCATGTGCTCAGTTCTGAGTCTTTTCGCTTCGTCTTTATAAAAGCACTTTTTGTCGTCAGGCATGTTTTTCCATTCACTGCCCAGTTTCTTCGAGATGTCAGAATTATGCATGGTCGGGTTGGCCTGAGAAATCTTCCTTCTTTCAACTCTTGACCACACCATGAAAGCGTTCATTGGACGTTTAACCTGAATGGGACAATGTAAATTGGTTTCCGATGTGGCTTAAAATAAAGTGTGTGTAAAAGTTTCAAACCTTGAAATAAAAGAAAATGATTTATTTTTTTCCAAACTTTTAGAAAATTATAAATTAATGTTTTTAATTAATTCAATGCTCATCGAAAATATAAAATAATGAATAACCTTGGACTCGTTGGATAGTTTTTCACTTTTGTCTTCATTATCATTATTGTTTTTATTTTTAGTGATAAAAAGATTTCCAGGAATGGTGATGGTGGAAATCGAGTTAGTGAAAGATGACGAAAAGTTCAAACCGTTTGAGCCTTGTTCGCCATTCTGACTGAGCTGACTCAAAAGGAAGTTTTGAATTATGCTACTTTGAGAAATCTTCGTCTGTGGTGAAACATTTTGAACGGCGTCATCTTCTGGAAGATTGATTTGGAGAGGGTTGAAGTCCTGCTGATCGTTGGTTTGAGGCGACGACGATACAGCTTGCTGTTTTTTTGGTTGATACATCGACATCTTTTCATGAAAACTTTTTTGAATTTCATTCTGATTTGAAGAATGTTGTGTTTGTTGTTTTTGTTGTTGATGTTGCTGTTGTTGTTGGTGTTGTTGTTGCTGTTGATGTTGTTGCTGCAGCAGTTGTTGCTGTTGAGCGTACATTTCATTGACGGCTAACTTTTTTGTCTGTTCACTTGTTAAGCTTTTAGGCGTTTCATAGTGTTGTTGCTGGAAGTGTTGTGGTTGTTGAAGCAGCTGTTGGAACATGTAATTTTGCTGGAAGTTCATTTGATCTTGCTCGGATAAATGGGACGCACCATACAATTTGAACTGGTCTGGATCGATTGGTCTCAGCTCTTGGAAACTATGACTTCCTTCAATTTCCTCGTTGTTGTAGTAGTTTTGTTGCTGTTGTTTTTGTTGCTGATCTTGCTGTTGATGTGGTTGGTTGTTGTAAGTTAACGAGGAATAAATCGGAAAAAAGTTTTGACTTTGGTCCGTATTTTTTTCAGCATCTGGTTCAACAACTTTGTGTTCCATTTGTTCTTTCAGAAACTGTTGTTGCAACAAGTATTGCTGGTAGAGTTGTTGTTGCTGTTGCTGTTGCGACTGTAACAAATGCAACATTTTAGTTTCGTTTGATGCTTCTTCGTTGTTTAAAGAAGTAGATGGAGTTTGCTCGCTGCTTCCCTGATCGCTCATCAGGACATTATTGTTGTTTTCATCGAAAATAACTTTTTGTAGTTTAGTTTCATCTTGTACTATATTAATATTTTGTTTTTGGTAAAGTTGATGCTGATATGACTCAACACTTTGTTGCTGTTGCTGTTGTTGACACAAAGCCACGTTATTTTCTAACTTTCTAGAATTTTCTGAAATTTGATTTTTCAGGGAAACTATGTTACTATGTGTAACACTATCCACTCCAGAAATGTCATTGCTGTAAGCTTTCGTATTGTTTTTCTTCCCAGGAAAACTGTCATATTTTATTTTATTATCTTTATAAAAATTACTTACATTCTCTTTTATTTTAAACACAACTTCGTTCGTTGTAGCTGGTTTGACTTTATTGAGTTCTGTAGATTCAGCACTAGCATTCTTTCCTGTCTTGTTTTCTTGCTTAGTTTTTTTAGTTTTTTCCGTGACTGACAGGTTTTTTACTTTACTAAGCTCGTTCTTTTTAACACTTTGACTTCTCTTTTTTGGTATATATTCTTCATCGTTGTTTTTTGAATTTTTTAAATTACTATAAGAAATTGAGCCATCGTTTGTGGAAAATGTACTGGTTAAACCTTTTCCGTTTTCAGTTTCCATGTTTGATTCTCCATAGAAAATCAGTTTTTTCTTTTTCCCATTTTCAAAACTATCACTGTTAACAGAACTTTCATCTGTCTTTTCAAGTACTTTTTGCGACTGGGTATCTAACTGGGAGCTGTTTTCTTGCAAACATTTCCCATCGTTTTCATTTGGTCGCTTCCTCTTTCCTCTGTTATCTTTAAGTTCTAATTTTTCAGATTTGAGCGTTTTTTGACTTTTGAAGTCATTTTTGCTTTCAAGTGAAGATTTTGAAACTTCTGAAGAAGAAGAAGTCAAGATTGTTTTAGAGACGTTATTACAAAGTGAAGCTGAAGAAGTTGTTGTGGACGGGTATAAAATGATGTTTGTTGATGGTGTTGTTGGTGTTGGAGTTTTAGTAGTGAACACAATTTTTGGAGCACTCATTTTAATGTTTGGGAGAACAGCTGGAATGGGTGTTGTTGCCATCATCTTTGGTGTAGTGAATGAAGAAAAAGTGGCAATTGTTGATAAAGATGTTTTTGTATTAGTCGTGGTTATCGTTAGGAAATCAGTTGTTACAATTAAGTTTTCAGAACTTATAGGAGCAGTGTTAAGTACGTTTATATCAGTTGCTGTAGACGTTGTCAAAAGTGATTTCAAAGAGTTAACCGACGTTTTTAAAGTCGGCAAAGGTAAAATCTTTGCTGTTGGAGTTGGTGTGGTTGCTATTTCTGTGATTGGTGTTTTGCTTGTTGTTATTGAATCTATAGATGTTGCTGGTAATGATGAGAAGATGGTTACTGACAGTATAAAAGATGAAATTGGAGAAGAAGATGAGGCAAAGAGAGATGGAGTGATAGTTGCGGATGTTTCTTGGTTTAAAGTTTTTGACAAAACGGATGTTTTTATCATTGTTGTATTTGAAGATGTAACTGCTGTTGTGGTTGCCGCTGATGAAGTTATAAGTGTTGTTTTGTTTTCTAAGGTAGTTGCATCGGTTAGGCTTTTTTCAATTTTTGCTTCTAATGTTGTTGATGTAGTAGCCTCTTCTTTTGATGTTTCTGCTGCCATTAAGGTTGCGGTTGTAGCAATTTTGGATGCTTCTGCTTCTGTTGTCGATGATGTTTTTTCCACAGTTTCTTTCGAAAATTTAAACCCATTGTAGGCACCTGAAACGTTGAGAGCTATCGTTGAGTCTTCAAAATCGCCAACTCTCGGTATTCCAGCCACAGAACTTTTCAATGCACACTCGCTCTTCGATACTTCTGTCGAGGTTTCGGCATCGCTAGGAACGACTTTCATAGTTTTGTTCCTTTCGTTTAAATTTTCCTTCTTCGTTGTTTTTTGTTCTGACAATTCCGTAAGTAAAGTGGCAGCATCGGGAAAAGTTTTTAGAGACACTGAAAGATTTTTATTATTTAAGACATTTTTTTCCAAATCAGACTTTTTTTCAGTGTTTTCAGCATTTGAAAGCTTGTTATCTTCGGTAGAGAATGATTTATCTGGAGAATCTGAAGCACTTGCGACAGCATAATTTTTCGACGATTCTGTTTTTTGGTTTGATAGAGCTGACGTCGTAACATTTGCTGGCTCGATTTCCATCGATTTTGTAAATGGAATATTTGAAGAAGTAGACAAAATAGATGTATCGATTTCTGTTTTTTTAACAGATTGGCATGCTGAAGTTGAATACATATTCGAAACTGAGGAAGTTTCAGTAATACATGATGTAATGTCCTCTGTTGAGGGCGTTAGCGTGGTTGAAAGATTATTTTTGAAAATAGCTTTTGTAGTATCAGTAGTTGAAGTTGTTTCAATTGTGGAAACTGAAAACTTTGCAGTGTCATTTTTTCCTGCTTCAAGGCTTTGAAAATTCTTTTTAAAGTTTTCTTCTCTCATCTTTTAAATGGAAATGATATAATATGATTTCTTACTTATAATGAAATTTATTAGAAGATTATAAATAAATAAAAAGCGACGGGATAAAAACTAAAATCGCTATTCCCTATACGCTATAAAACTAAGAAGTATTAAACGGTACACTTTTTTTAAACCTAAATTTGATATCAGCTTTCTTTGAATTTTGCTTTTAAAATATCTTTTTTGTTATTTTTTCGACGCTGTCGCACTATTTTATTAATTCTTTTTTTCCAACCCGAAAAAAAAGAATTTTTCGATAAATTAGTTTGGTTAAACATTTTGCAAGTAATCTATTGAATTTCAAAATCAAAAAAATAATGTTTTCTTAAATACAATATATTTAATGAGCTAATTAACTCTTATGAATGATTAAAAATCAATAAAATTTGAGTTTCTTAAGGCAAACCCCACCTTTTAAGCTGGACCTAATCCTTCTTCCAAGCGAGATAATGTCTTAGAATGAAGAGCTTTCAATGATTCCTCTTCAGCCAAGCATTTTTACCACTCTATTCATTTATACCTTCCCCATTATCCTACTAGGGCATATCGAGGGTTATGAATTTGTGATAGGTATACCAAAAGAAAATTAATATTGTTAATATACATTGAAGAAACGTTAAGACACACCTAATACGTGTCTTAACATTTATATATTATATTAATAGTTATTCAAGTATATATATTCATTTATAATGGATTATTTGCGTGCTTGAAGCAATGAAAGAATGCTACCTGAGAGGCTTTGAGGCGTGCAGAGTGTGTTGGTCTTCCACTTACCTGTTGATGGTGTTGGGCTTACGGGTTGATGGTGTTGGGCTTACGGGTTGATGGTGTTGGTTGGGTTGATGGTGTTGGGCTTACGTGTTGATGGTGTTGGTTGGGTTGATGGTGTTGGGCTTACGGGTTGATGGTGTTGGTTGGGTTGATGTGGTTGGTTGGGTTGATGGTGTTGGTTGGGTTGATGGTGTTGGGCTTACGGGTTGATGGTGTTGGTTGGGTTGATGGTGTTGGGCTTACGGGTTGATGGTGTTGGTTGGGTTGATGGTGTTGGGCTTACGGGTTGATGGTGTTGGGCTTACGGGTTGATGGTGTTGGTTGGGTTGATGGTGTTAGTGAGAAGGAAGTAAAAGAGGTCAAGGTAGATGGTGTTGGTGGGGTTGAGGTTTTTAGTGGTGTTGAGGGTGTTGTTGGGGTAGTGATTGTAAGGGGGGTTGATGTGGTTGAGGTGGTTGATGCTAAGGAGTGACTGATGTTGGAGGTAGATTTGTTGAAAAAGTTGACCTTGGTTAAGTTATTGTTTTTTTAATGTTTTTTTGTAGAATAATGTTGTTTAAGGCTTTTTAAGTGAAAAAATAAAACTAAAATTTCATTAAATCAAAATAATTTCGATCATCCCAAGCACTATGATCCTTATTTTCCTTTTCCACATTTTTAACATCATATTTATTCAATCTATACTTTTTCTTGCTCGCAATGCCACATCCTTTCTTTTATAAAAGACTGAAGCATTCAAATTCTTAAAGTACTTAGCCTATCCATTAAACACTAGACTTTTCATTTTCAAATTAATATTAATATCATTTGAAACAATAGATTAACTGTAAAGTTTGAATATTATTGATTTTAATAGTTGATAATTCTGTAAACCAGCTCTTTTTTATTTCGTCCACTAACGATCTCTCCATCTGAATAACCCATCAACCAACCATTTTTCATAATTTCTTTCCTTCAAGTCAATTATTATTTTTAATAAGTCTAATCACGTATAATTATTAATTAATATAATATCACCAACCACTTATAATTACTAATGTGAATAGCGTGCTGTTTTTCGCAGGGGCTCATTCATTCTTCGCAGAGGCTTAGTCGTTTCTTCACGCTTCAGCGCCCTCTGACATTTCGGCATATTTATGCAAGCTATGCTGAGTTTGTGTCTTTTCTAGCTGTTATATTGTGTTGCATACTTTTATTTGTTTTTATTAATATGCAGTGCGTATGTTGAGGTCGTTTAAGTATGAATCTTGGAATCTTCCTGAATGTTTTAGATTATAATCTATATAATTATTCAAGAGTAAAATTAAACAATACAAAACTAACTACTTTTGGTTTTTTTTCACCAAAATACTATATAACTTTTTCTTAATATGTCGTGATAGGAAAGGTTTACGAAAATCTCTTAATACCATTCAAAAAATTATTTTTTTGTTTTTAAACAGCCAAGACTTTCATCATTCTCCACCTCTTATTTTTAAATAATTTAACTTACCCTTTTTAATGAATATTTTCACTATTGCACCAACAAACACTGTCTAAAAAAAACTTTTTTTCTTATTACGAATGCATTATAGAACTCGAAGTATATAATTTTATTATTGCTTACCCTCAACTTTTTTCAGCTTTCGAGTTTTTTTCTTGGGTTTTCAAATATTGTTTTAAGCAATTTAGTGAGAAAAAAAATTTATACTTCAAAGTACTGTATTAATAATACTAATAATAATAAATAATACTTTAAAGGCTGTTAGACAATAATTATTATTTTCATGGAACGAATTGAAACAGAGTATGCTAGTGGACTTAATCTTTTAATTACAGTAATCTTTCGGACTTTTCTGAATGTTGTTATTGGGAATAATTTCTGAGTTAATAGGAAAGCCTGAGAAAAAGAGATGTAAGAAGATTGAAAAAAACATTCAACAAAAGAAGTGAAAAAAGTGGGAAGTATGAAAAAATGATTCTATGAAAAATAATCGATAGAAAAGAAATGTGAAATATAAACCGTTTTAGTTTCATTATTATTATTATGATCATGTTGTTACAAAAGTTTCTAGTGACTGAGTTAGCAAGACTCAACTAATGAAAGTGCCTATTATCACATAACAGCACAATACTCGCATTAAATAATGAAGGTAATTCCAAAAGATTATCAATTGTATTCTTGTTATTCTTGCTTAGTTAACTAACTATAATTCGTAATGACACATTCGTCTTCACGCTTGACTGATCACGCACGTGGGAATCACCTTTATTAATTTTTACCTGTATTAACTTGTCTGCTATGTGAAGCTGTAGCTTGAGATTGTAGTCAGATATGTCCTGATATTTGTGCTGTTTTTGATTTATTTAATATTTTATCGCTATTTTTATAATAATTTTCTGTTGTTCTCATAATTATTTTTTACATTTTATTGTTATTTTTACTTGAATTGAGACTCATTTTTCTAAAATTATTGTATTAGTAGTAGTATTATTATTTTTAATTACTGTTTAAGTTTTTCTCTTTTTTTGTCGTTCTTACCTGTAAGGCTTTTTCTGAATACAGATAAATGCGCATTTATGTTTAAAAAGGATTATCTTAAAACTTATTCACAAGAATTTCTATTCTTTTATAAACCATCACGCAAAGAACCTTCTCAATGCACTGAGATTCCTTGCTTTTACGCGTTTTCTTTTCATGTTTTTGAAAATTTGATTTCAGGTATTGGTTTATTCAGAATCTCAGTAGTTTATATTTATACTTTTACAATTTTGAGCGAACAATTTTTATTCAGTCTCTTTTGGAAGAAAGGTATTACAATGGTTTCTTTAAAATCTTAAAGTTTCATACAAATGTGCAAATATTTAGACAAAAAAAAGATCTTCGGTATATAGACTAATGTTTCCTGTCCAGAAAATTATGCCCTGCGCCAATGTTTGCACAAACCAAGCGAACGTGATCGTGTTCACAAGGAAGCTATGAAGAGGATTTAAAATCAAGTTTATGAATTTTCGTTTGTATATATAAATAAATACATAAAACAATTTTTATTTCAAGACTTAAAACATTTTAATACAATAGAGGATAACATGGTGTGTAAATGATAAAAACATTTGTTTTCTAAAAGGTTTAGTGCTAATTTATATAATCAAACATTTCAAAAATTCTTTTATTCATTTCAAAAATAAAAATAATGATTCTAACTTGAAAATTAATTATTTAAACTCAAATCCGAGTCTAACTTTTCATTTATAAAACCAAACCAACATAAACACACAGCAAAAAAAAAATAAACTTACCCTTGTTTGCACGTACTTGTTCATAAGTGGTTTTTCAAGAACCTTTGCAGATTCTCAAGTTGATCTAGTTAAATGGTCAACTGAAACCACACTTTTTTTAAATAAAAATGTCAAAATGTTTATTTTTGAGAACTGTATGTTAGGAAACTTTATCAGGGTTTTACTTTCACTGAAGAGTATTGAAAATCGTTCACACCCTCTGGCGTATAATTAGAAACGTTCAAAAATGTTAAATTGTAATGTTGAACACCTTACTTTTTCTTATAATCATCAACTTCTTTATTCCGATTTATTTAGAAAACATTTTATTTACAATTGGTTCAAAAAATAAAAAAGACATTTAAAACCATCAGTAACTGTATATAATATTACAACAATAAAACAAGAAAGTAAAAACATTAATTAAGATATAAACGTTTAAAATATCCCAAAAAATCAGAATATAAAAAGAAAAATATTAATTGAAACTATGACTTGCAAAATATTTGTCAAAGTGAAAATTTGAAATGAATAATCTTAAGATTTGTTATAGGAACATCTTCAAGAAACAAAAAACTTCAATAAAAACTAAAGTGGACGGGAGGATAAGGAATGATTATTATTTTTTTGTTTAAAAATAATATTTAATTAACCCTCAAATCATTTGTACCGTGTAGTTATAAATCTTTTGATGAACATTATTAATATTAGCATTTTATAGCATTACAATTCTGAATACTTTCAACACTTATACTATTTCTGTCTTTTGAACTACCATTATTATATTGGTTTATATTGACTGAAACATCATTTTGACTTTCTTCGATGACAATTCCGCTCATTTTCTTTTCATTAATGCTTTCGGTGCCTTTTCTCACTGTCCCAATGTGATCATTGCATTTGAAATTCTTAAATATACTTGACTTTATTGTTATATCGCTATTCGTGCTGGTATCACAACCCTTATCCATATTGTCTTGTATTTCTCCACCAGCACCAATCTTTCTCCAATCTCTACCATTCTCCACACCCGCCCTTTCAAAAGCCTCACCAAGACTTCCCTCGTCAATGCATTCCATTGTAAGCACGCCACTTCCTTTTTCACCAACAGCATTGCGACTTTCTTTGAGTCTTTTCTTATGCTTCATTCGACGGTTTTGAAACCAAATCTTAACCTGCGCTTCGTTCAGCAATAAACTGTTAGAGATTTCGATGCGACGAGCTCGTGTTAGATATTTGTTGTAGTGGAATTCTTTTTCTAGTTCTGTTAGTTGTTTATTACTGAAGTTCGTACGTCCAAGATTGTTGTTGTTGTTGTTGATGGTGCTTTGGCTGTTTGCTGGGTTGTTGAAGTTAGGGTTGTTTAGATTATTCACGAAACCACAGTAATTAGTGCTAGTGTGAATTTTTCTACATTCATTGCCATGTTCGGAACAATTTCGAATTTTATGGTTGTTGTTTAGGTGGTCAGTGTCATTCAGTTTATGATTTTTATTAAACAAATCACTTTGGGAATTATGGTAGCTATAACCCTCAAAACTTTTATTAGAAGCATCGAACGAATTTTTTGTCAGCGAAATTTCATTTTTTATACTCTTATTTTCAATGGATTCTTTTGTTTCTTTTTTGTCTTCACCTTCATTTCCGGATGCAAATCTTCCTAAAGATAGCATTTCAGTTTGAGTTGAATTCTGATTAGAACTGTTACTTGGAAAAGGATGAAGATTGAAATGAACTTTTTCAGTGTTACAGAGTAACGTATCTTGGTCTCTGATGTTGTTAGTGCTGCTGCTGACAATAGTTTGGTTGCCAATCATGTTAGTGAGACTATTGTTGTTGCTATTGCTTTTTTCGTGTTTGTGGATGTCGCTGAAAATAACCGTGTTAGATGAAATATTTGTAATATTGTAAAGTTTGTTATCATCGTGTAAACTTTGATTTGATGTTGAAACTGAACTTTTATCAACTTGATCTGAGTAAATCATGTTTATGTTTTGCTGTTGTTGCTTCATTTGCAAAGATAACTGGTTAGCGGAATTATATGTAGACTTCTGTGATGAAGAACTTGAAGGCTGGTTAAGGGTCTTGAAGCTGCTTGATATGCTGGTAGGAACAAACTTTTTCACTCTAGAATCTGTAAATCAATTCAGTTCAAATTATTTTATTGATTATATATACTGATTTTTCCACATTAAATATTTTTATGAATAGATTTTAATTATTTTCTCAACTTACTTTTCGGGTTGCATCTTTTAATCGTCAGCCATTTGTACACAGGTGTTTTTGTTGCTGACTGTTGCTCAAGGTTAAGCAAGGATGGTGCTGTTGTATAGTTCTTGGATATAGGCTGATAGTTGAAAGGATAGTTGTGAGAGTTTTGGTGATGGTTGTTGTGGCTAAAAGACGTATGCAAAGCATCCAGCGGTTGATAGTGGCGATGATTACTTTGATGATAACGAAGATCATTATGGATTGAATGATGATGATGATGATGATTCAGAGAAAGATGAAAAAGAGGTTGATTCGTCGCATGATTCTGATAATAATGTTTTTGCTCAAATGATTTGGTAGGTTCAGAGCTTAAAGGTGTATTGACATAAGAAGTTGTATTTTCTAAAACATCTTTATTGTATAAAGTACTAGCAAACTTAATTTCATCACGGGATTGTAGAGTATTGTTAAACTTTCTAATGTTGTAGATGTTACAATTATTGATGCGGCTGTTGTGGCCAAAGCTGTTACTGTCGCTGCTGTTATTTTGCCTGTTGTCAATAACGACAGTGTTGTTTTGATCAAAGTTTTTATTTGGACCAATTTTTTCTTTTGTATTTGCTGCATGATTCGCACTGAAACTGTATGTTGAACTTTGATTATCATTTCTATAGTTTGCATAAGCACTCATTTCACAGTATCGATTGCTAACGGGATGGTCTTCATGGATACTGATAACTTCTGTGTTATATTCGTTGCTAAGGCAGTTGAAAAATGATGGCCTAGAATTGTTTTGGTAATGGTTGCAAGATGGTGAAAAAGAATGATAACAAGGATGATGATTATGCGTATTATTATTTATTTTTTGTGAAATGGTGGTGTTTAGGATGGCGGATGAAGAATGTTTCAATGATTGGCTGAAGCCTTTGCAGGATGGTTGAGTGCTTTGAAAAGAATTTTTTTCTGTTATAATACAACCTGTTGGAGTGCTGGTAGTTGTAGAGGTTGTGTGAAGTAAATTACATATATCAGTGTCATTGTTTTTGTAAATAACTGAATTTTGTTTATAAATAAAATTATTCATTTTGTTGAAGCTGTTATAAGTTTCGAAAACCCCGTTTTCTGTACCTTCTATACTTTTTTTCAAAAAGGATTTTATCATATTTTTATTTTCAGGTACTTTTCCATAATCGATCGAAAAACAAGCTTCATTCTGTCTACACATCTCCGCATTTGAAAAATTATCATGATTTAAAACACTGTAATTATCATCAATATCATTTAATTCAAGAGTGTTTTCAAATTCTGAATCAGGAATTTCATCACTAAATACTTCATACAAGTATGGAAGTGAAACCTGCTCATTTGAATGATTTGAGAGACTTTTGTGATTACTGTTAGATATAATATCGATGTTTTTAACTTCATCCTGATTATTTAGAGAATCTTCGTGAAAAGATGATGATGGGAGAGATAGACGGAAAGATTGAAAAGTATGATCTTTGTGGATATTAGTGTTAGAAACTCTAGTTTTTGATGTATTACTCGATTCATTGGTCATAATAGTTTTCGTTGTGAAAGTAACATTCTTTTCCTTGGTTGAGTAGAAGTTGCTGTTGTTGCTGTGGATGTATTGGGTATTTGTAGGATTGTTGTTATGGGAGAAGCTATGGTAAATGCCAAGTTCGACTTGATGTGATTGTTGTAGTTGTAGATTTTTGTATGTCGAATCATGTAGATGTTGTTGATTCTGTTGTGTTGGTTCTTGGAAAGGTTGTAGAATTGATGGAGACATAAAATTATACTTTCTTACGCTTTCGTGTTGTTTTATGTGCTCAATGAAGTTTGAAAACTCTGGAAGGTTAATATTTGGTTTTGCTTGTTGTTGTTGTTCAGGCATTTGTTTTTATTGTACTTTTTCACATGTTTTTTTCATATGAAAGTATCTTTTTTCAGATTAAATCATTTGCTAAAATTTTATTTAGGTTATTTAACTTTTTTTCAATACTCTACAATTTCCACTATACTTTTAAACTTTTAGAAACTTCATTTTTTCGAAAAATATAGGCTAGAGCAAAATGAAAAATAAACACCTCAAAAACCATAAAAAGACTTTAAATTGGTAAATACTATAGAACTAACAGTAAAAATAATAATTTTTTTAGTTCTTAAAAGGTTTTTAATCATTAAACATCCCACCCACTTTGACCACATAAACACAATTCCACGCATAAATAAAATCTACTTTCAGAAATTGATTTATATACCATCGAGTCATGTATATCTTTATGTTTTTATATATTGTAATGTCATAAAGTAGATATGTGCAGACTTTAATGAACAGTAAGAAATGTTTATGCATGTATGTATAAACATACAAAAACACAGACACACACACACACACACACACACACACACACACACACACACACACACACACACACACACACACACACAGAAACAGAGAGTAAGATGAAGACATTATTGAATGAGCGTCAAAGCTTCGCACACCTTGTAACGAAAACTTCCCCGCAAGACTACATGTCACAGGAGTGTCATGAGGGAAAGGAGATGGGGGAAGAAGGGCACAACAAGATCGGAGAAAATAAAAAAGAAAAGCTAAAAAAAGCTAAAGTAATTCAGTGAAAAACTGTAAAATATTTTTTTAAGAAATAAAAACTTATAGTAGCCCAAAAAGTCAATTTAATAATAATAATAAATTATGTATTCGAAAATTATTACACTATCAAAAGTAAACATCTTCTGGTATATTTGAATTCATGCAGGGTCAAATTGTATGCCAACTATAAAGAGACGTGTCGTTGGAAAAGATGACGTTGGAATGGTAAAGAGGGGAAGGGTGGTTCCAGGGAATGGTTTTCGTGAAAAGTGGTTCAAGAAAAAATCTTTTTTTTAATGTAACCATGTTTTTTTTGAAAATTGTTTTGGAATTGATTAGGATAAGTTAAATTGAGAATTTTATATAGAGAAATATTCGATAAATTGTTGAATTTGAAGCATTATACTATATAAATAGATTAATTATTAAAAGATTCAAGAATACGACAAAAACAAAAATGTGAAATTTTCAAAAACATAGGTAGTTTGATAGATGAAAAGATAAATATTTGATTAAAAATGAATGTTTTTTGAGTTTTAGATAGATATATTAAATTTCATAAAAAATATAAAAATCTAGTAAATGGTAAAAATGTATAATAAAGAGGCTGAGTGAAGTTCATAAAATAATCTGTCCTCCTTTAGAATTCAGTATGAGACACATTTGAATCAAAAGGATATTCTCTTAACACCTCAGCCTCACACAATCAGATTAAAAAGGACATGAATTCAATATTTCCATCAATTTCCTTTCGCATTTCCATTCTTACTGCAGCATTTGCATACATGAAGTTTCTTCTCTTTCGCATTTGCATAGTCACTCTCTCGAAACTTTTGTAATATTCGCTTTGATGAGAAAAAATTGGAAAAACACCTAACCACACAAACACACATTCAAAAGATGAAAAAAATTTGAATTCTTTGTTTTATTTTATTTTAATGAAATGTTTTGAACATTTTTTTATAGCTTGGTATAAGATAATATAATTAATCACATGGTAAAATATCATTAAACAATTATCTAAAAAATGAATTTTCAAACAAATTAAAGGACTAATGAATGGAATTATTAACAAGCCCTCAAATTATAACTATACTCCCTACACGCACATATATATTTTTGTAATTTATTTTTGATACGTGAAAAAATATTTTTCCTTGAGGAAAATCAATGAAAATAGACTAATAACGGTCTTTGAATGCATTTCGTGTGCTGTTGTGGCACGAGACGCAAGCATGCAATGTTTCTCCAAACATCTACTGTTAATTTTGAAAAACAAAAGTTCTATTTTAAATTTTTTTTGCTTTGAACGCCAAAATTTGAGGCTATAGAAATTATAAATTTTAATTTATTAACTCTGTTTTTATATTGACTCATTTAGAAACTTTAAATTAATTTTTAAAAAACTAAGATCAGTTAAATACTTTTGAAATAACTTTTTTATGTACATAGAAATAAATATAGATTTTATTGTAATAAACCATTAATTAAATGCAGTAATGGTTTTAATTACAAACACCCAACACATCACTTCAATCTTTTCTCTTGTATCATTTGTTTCGAATTATCAATTAGAATAATTAAAATAGGAAGAAAAAAAGTTAATGCAAAGAATAGAAAGGCTAAAATTAATTACAAAAATTTTCAAAGACAATGGAAACTATTACAATTAAAATTGGACAATTTCAAATTTAAATTTAAAATCTAAATTCAAAAATTGAAAAGAACTAATTCAAAGCCCACGACGTGAAGTGTAACTTTTTAATATGATGTTGTGAGTGAAAAGAACATTTTAATTGATAGTAAAAAAATATTTAAAAATCTTAAAAAGTCACGACTAGATAGGATGACTAAAATGTGAACGAAATGACACTTTCCTAGATAGCGTCAAAGAAAATGACAAAATGTAAAAAAAACTCATAGAAAAAACTTTATTGGATTTGGTAATAGATTTTAAAGAATTAGGTTCAATGTTTTTTTTTAATTTACGTTTTGATCAAATGACTACAATTATCATATAACCAGTATTGAACAAATGATTAACCACAAAACACTCAGACTCTATTTGAAAATTATTGCCACAAACACACATGAGTATTTAATTTAAAAATCACAAAAAATAACTAACAGTTGCATAAAGAAAAAAAAGATTAAAAACACATTAAAATATGAATATCACGCACATAAACACACATTACACACACACAACAGCCACTCTCCTGAGATCCAGGAAACAGACGTAGAAGTTAATGAGCTTACTTTCCTACGGTTCAAAGGTCTTTATCAAAGCAAAAATAACAATGACTTCAACAGCAAATCTTTTCTTTTTTTCTTTGTTCCTAAAAAATTTTAGTTTTCAATTTTTACATATTTTATTTTGTATGTTCAATAGTATAAATTGTATAATAATTTATTTGTTTTTTTCAAATTTTGTTAATTATTTTTAAAAAATTAAAAATTACTTACATTTTATAATAACAGTTTTGAAATATATTGTGTCTTTTTAAATAATTTATATATATATATCTATATATATAAATAAAAAATAGTATACTCTTAATATTTTTATAGAATTTATTAATATTTTTGCTATAAAATTAGTTTAAAGCTCGCATTTTCTTAAATATTTTTTTATTGAGAGACAAACTCATCAATCTTATCCCACTTTTTTCTATAAATTTAATTGGTGATCTTTATTAAACATATAAAAACATTCACAATTAAAATTTCATACAAACAACCACATAAACACACATATAAATACACACAAAGAAATATAGTCTCGCTGGAAAAGCCGTCAGGAGTAACATTGACAGGCATACGACCCCACAGAGCACCTCATCATTACCTCAGCACCCACCCCTCCAACACTTTTAAATTGCATTCTGTCGCATAAAGAATGAATTTATCTTGTTAAATAAAAATTATTATTTATAGAGAATGAGTTAAATAAAATTATTTTAAATACAATTTAAATTATTCACTTATTTTACTTGTGATAGAAAGTGATTTCAAAATACTAAATTTTAAAGTTTACTCAAGAGAATTAGTTTTGATTTACATCTAGAATTTATTTAAATTTTCGGCGGTTGTATATTTTAAAAATGTATTCAATTTCATCGAATGCCACTTACCCCACCAAACTCCTTCATCTTTCTAGCCAATCGCACTTTGTTTTATCCAAACAAATCTATCTTTCCTCCAAAATAACAGCAAGTTGTTCGCTGGAGCATGTCTGATCCAAGTTGGCAGCTCAAGTGGCCTCTACCCTCCTCCTCCATGCCACATCTACCTCGCATTATGCTTGCGTAATCTCATTTGTGTGTAGGTGTGTGCTTGTGTGTTTGTATGTCTGTGCTTGTGTGTGTATTTGTATATGTCTGTGCCTGTGTTTATTTTTTTGTGATCACTTGTTTAGATTCATTTATTAGTGTTTCGATAAAGTTTTTATGTCAATGATGTCAGTTATGTTACATAACTTTAGTTGACTTTTATAACTGGTTTTTTTTAAACATATATTTTCAATTAGGAAACTAACTCATTTTGAATGCTTTTCATGATGATAATTTGAATGTAAATTTAAATACATCATTTTTTCAGGAATCAAATTATTCTATTTACACTTTTAAATTTTTCAACTTTTAAAAGAAAAAAAATATTTTACTAAATTTTCAAATATGATTCCAATTAGCTGTTTTTTTATTAAACTATTTTTCTAATACTGGATTATGAAGTTATTTAAACAGACAAAATTCTTTTACATCAGTCTCCAGAGGGCAAATAATTTATTTTAAAATAAACTATCGAAAATATTTGTAGAAAACTTTCAAAATTTCATATATACACTAATTATTTTTTTTATTAACTAAAAAAGATCAAAAAATGATTAAAAAATTGAGTTTTTATAAATCATACAAAACATCATAAAAAAATCGTGTCGATATCGTATGCTATAATATAGCATTGCTATATAGACATTCGAAATATACTCTGGGTCCTGGCGTTATTATTAGAATAGTTTAAGATGCCACGTTTTGTATAATTTTCTATTTTTCACGTTTTTGTCTTGAGGATCTTTCTTTGTGGTGAGTTAAAGATCTGTTTTTTTTTCAGTGAGTTTTAAAAATTAATTATATTTTTTTTACAATAGTTTTAATGTTTCGATAATTTTTTTTAATGAGGAAATATTAACTCTTTATAATTAGTTATATTATAAATTTAAGTTTTGGTAGTTTCATAATTTGGTAAAATCATTCATAATAATTGTATAAATTTTCACATTTAACTTGAAACTTTAAAAAATTTAGGAGGGTAATTATAAACTAAGATTAATATTGTAATATTTAAATATCAGGTTAATTAATTATAATTTTAAGAGAACGTACAATTATTATGTTGGCTAATAGGTTTGCTCTGATTGGTGGAGGAATAGATAGAAGTTAGATAATATATATAAATTCTTTTTTCAGTTTTGGTAGTTTGGTGTTTGAAATATTAGTTTGTTTTAAAAAATTAACACTAACATAAGATAATAATAAAAATTTAAAAACATTTATTAATTAACATTTATGGTAGTTTACGGCTATCACATTATGTATCAATAATTTTTCGAAAATTGAATGTAAGGCCTAAATTTGAACGTCAATGTTTGAGGTGAGTTGGACAGTGTTTCTAGTAACATTATTAAATATTTTGCTTATAAAAAAATTGGAAAAATCTCCTAAAAATATTTTTAAAAAGAACAACATGAATAGTAATCCCTAATTAAGAGTAGTATCTTAGTATGCTCACATAACTAATTCCATTAAGCCTACATGATGAAGGTAAAGAAAGTCTTTCGATTGAGTTCAATGTGATTTCAGTGCCGTGGTAAGTGTTAAATTAATAATGATTCAAGACACCTAAATACCTATTTGACTCTGAGTAATGGCAATCCACAGTTTCCAAGCACGCACTGCCATAATTTATCTTAATTTTTCAATATTTAAATCGAAATTACGAAAAAAACACTCTTATCTTAAATTTAGTTTTTTTAATCAGGCTTAGATTTATGCTCAATTAAATCTCTGCTAGAAATCTCTTTCTAAAGAGTGTTATCAAAACAGGCAATACATTGATACATTTCCGTCTTGATGTAATCCGGGAATCACCTTTGGGGCGTCTTGTAAATTGAAATATCCCAAACCGTGTTAGAATCTTTGAGCAAAATACGTTTCTTGTTTTCAATTAAATCCTTTCTCAATCCTTGAATCCTCAATCAATTGTCCAGTTTTCTACTTTTTAAATTGTAGAAAGACCAAGGCTATTTAAGCCATTTTATTTATTCCTCGGTATTTATATCTGTCATCATGTTGCTTTATTGTCATATGAAAAGATTCAAGAAGGCTGTAAAACGATTAACACGCTGTAAAGGCATTAACAAGCATTGTTAGGCCATTAGCTCCTGTCTTTTTTCACAATCATCTTTGATTTATTTTCAAATTGTTGTTAAAAAATAATGTGAAACTTTTTCATTGATTTATCTAATTAATTTCCTTAGAATAGAATAACATTCAATATATATATATTTCACACTGCCCTTCAATTTTTCAAATTAAAAGCATTTATCTGCACTTTTGATAGAAAGGAACATCCTCTGAAGGAATTTTTTTATTACTTAGGTGGTGCACGCCCCACGAATATTTCTGTCTAATTAAGCACGTTTTTGAGGCAATAAAGCAATTTGAAAAAGCCTTTTCCAGCTTTTCAAATAAAGTGTGCTTTATGTGTGTTTAGTGTTACATTTTTGCGTTTCTATGTTAAATATTCAAATCACTGAATTGTGACATTTTCGTGATTGTTATTTACCATTATCTTTTAACAACTTGAAGATATTTTTTTACACTGTGATGTTTGAATAATTGAAGTCTATTTGTTTTACGGCTGTAACTATGTTTTTATTTGTTGGTTATCGAAAGCACTGCGTCCCCTTCTATGGGAGGGTTTATGTTGTGTATATATTGGTGTTAGTACTTTTGTTTGGATTCTTTTGTGGGCCAGTGTGTTTGTTTAAGTTTACGCGCTCACGGCTAAATTCACGCTGTGGAATCCCACTCTAATGAGGTTCCTGTATTTCGGCGTATCTTTGCATCTGCTTGTTTTTTTAATAGACTTGTTTTATTTTACTTTTATTATAACACTGTGTCTTTATTTTTAAAAAGATTTTTATATGTTTTATTCATTCTTCCGGCTTTTTTTCAATCATACTAATTGCCTGGCGAGGCTCCATTACACCTCCCATCCTTTGTTCCCTATCTCTTCAATTAATCTCATTCTTTTTTTGTGTTAAGACTAACTACAGAAATACTCAAACATTAAAATACAATTAGCACATCTACATTTATGTGCTTGTGAAGCGCTGGTGGTGGATAGATCTATTTGTGGTATTTTTTTTATACCTGGAATATCACACGATTTTCTAATTACACTTACAAAAAACCCTTTCAGGAATTCAATTCATTTTTTCAAACCAATAGTGGTAATTTCGAATATATGCATTTATCCTCTAATCTAGAAAAAACTCTTCTGTAAGACAAAAAGTTAAAAACTGCTGTATTTGAACTTATAACCGATATATCTATAATTTAAATAATTCTAGATATAGAATGAAAAATCAATAATATATATATATATAATAAAATAACTAATCAAGAGCGGTACGGTAAACTTTAAAAAGCAGTTTCACTAGGCACTTTAAATATTTTTATCTCCGATGTTTACGTGATATTTTCTTTGTATCTGTATTGTATTGCACACACATCCATCAGAAAGCTCTATCTGTCGGCCAATCTTTTATCTTTTCTTCCATCAGTCCACCCATTTGTTTCACAATACCAAATGTTATGTATTGACTTCATTTTTTAAATTTATTGTATTTAAATTGTATATTAAGGTGTTTACGTTTTAACGCTATATTTTCAAAGCGATCTTTGTAAGACTTTAAAACCAGTTTAGCTATGCATATAGACGTATCAATCGACTTATTTATTTATTCATTCATATACACAGTTATCCAGTCTACTTTCTACCTATTTATCCATTCAACTTCCCAACCATCTTCTCATTCATGCACCATTAAGCCACCCACAAATTCATCCATCCATTCATCTGTATCAGTCGAGCATTATATCATAATCTATTGTTTATCCGTCGGATGTTCTCCTTTCAAAATAGAAGCATCAATCCACTCCAGACATCAACACAACAGCATTTTAGCTTTCCTTCTTTCATCTCTCCAAATACGTTTTTACTGTATCAACTATACAGTTCATCGACTTATTTTGTCTTTAAAATAGCTTACTTAATTCATTTAATCTTGTGATTTCGTGTATACAAATTCATAGATTCATAAATCATTTGCATGGCATAGAAAGCTCTGCATGATTTAAGAAACAATTACTTTATTTTTATATTTCCAAATCTTTCAATTTTCTCATCCATTTTTGTCTTTGATTTTTCTTTATTTCCAATCGATTTAATCCAGTTTTTATTCTTAAAACATTATGTTTTTCAATTTTCTTTCTTTTTCATTATTTTTCAATTTTTATATACTTTCCGGTATTCTTTTTCAAAGCCTTTCAAGTTATTATTTATTCTTTGATAGTTTTCTTTTTCTCCATCCATTTTTTCTTTTCATCCATATATAGATGCTACTGTCCGGTTTTTCAGAATTTATTTTCTCCCGCTCTGCTGAGTCTCAAGCCCCCCTTATTTATAACAATCCATAGATTGCATATATTTATATATATTTATATAATGGAAAAATATTCTTGTAGACTTTTGCAAGAAAATTAGTTTTTGTTTTTTTAAAAATGACGATTGTTTCAAATTTAATTTTCTAATTCTGATTTAAAAGTTTTTCTTTTTATTTAATTATTTTCGATTTAAAAATTCAAGCTTTCAACTTTAAAACTCATATCAAATCCACAATCCATTCTCAATTCATTTTCCATAAATCTAACCACTTCAATTGAACTTTCCCAATAAAAATACGAAAGACTATCCAACTACTCACCCGCAAATATCGTCACCCAACCACCATCCACGAGCATCTTCTTTCAACTCGTTTTCTTTATAATGAAATTCCATGGGCTTCTCTGCTCCTCTCGTAAATAACAGCGTCTCTCCTATCTACGACCAGCATACGCAGCGCATAAATAAATCTTCTCCGTGCGTCCTTTGGGTCGACGAAGACCACTCTAATCATCCAAGAAGTCTGGCGTCGCTCTCTGTGCGTGCCGTTGAGGTGGTTGGGGCAAACAGTTTTTCTTGATGTTAAGTTCAAACAACTGCTTGGACGTCTTCAGAAGGAATGATGGTCAAGCTTGCCTTATTTCAACGTACACACCATTTAATCTAGAATTTAGAAATACTATTATACCTAAGCCAGAAAGAGAAAACCATATTTATTACGTAGTTACTAAATTCAACGAAACTGTATTTTAAATACTCAATATAGACTTTGTAGAAAAAAGCTTTAAAAATTGTTTGCAAAAATTTTATATATCTTTAAAAATACAACATACACACATCAAAATTACTGCTTATTTAGATATCCCATAAATCTATAATAAAGAGATTTAATAGCCTAAATAACATCCTACACCTAAGCTCTTTGAAGCTGAGGCTTAAAATATAGATTTTCATATTTGATTTATAAATGGAAAAGTCATCACTTATCTTATTCATTCTAAAGGATCCCAAGTTTACTTTAAATATGTATACATTTTGGTGAATAGCGCTAAACTTTTGATTTCAATGGCATTTTGAAAGAGCAGTAAATCGATTAAGATGTAATGTCACATATATCATATTCTCTGAGGCCCCATCCAGAAGCCATTAATGCAACCTTTGTCTCTTGACTTCCTCAACTGCTCTCCGGAAGTGTTATTTTCACTTAAATCTTTTTCCACGTGTTTTATATTCACTATAGAAATATTAATGCAAATAAAATGTGACACAAATCCATTGTCAGCACCATTTCATAGGGAGATAGTTTATTGACAAACGTAATCATATAAAAAAAACGCTAAAATGCCCTTTACTAAAAACCTAATTGTATTTATTACTTTAAAGAAATGCAAATTTTATATGTAAATGTGATGAGACGTAGTTGCAACTTCAACTATTCGTCATTGTAGTTAAGTGTTATAAGAGCGTCGTTTTGCTTAAATTTCAACGCCAACTCAAAAGCTTTAATAACATCTTTTCAAAATATTTCTGAATATTTTTATTTAATCAACGGACAAGTTTTTCTGCGTACCAACCACACCCATACCTTGTTGTTTGTATTTGTTTTAGTCACACATACACACGTTAACTCCCACAAATAAACACACATTTATAGCTTTTTGCTTTTTAAGTTTATTGAATATGAAGACATGGCTTCTAAAAAATCAATAGTCTAGGTTGAGCATCTCAGGCTAGAATCGGGAAATTTCGGCGAAAAAAACATATACATGCAAATAGATAGATATAGGTTTTAGTATTATGTGAAAATTCGAAAACCTTTATGCAAATAAAAATCTATGAAAAAAATCAGAGATAAAAATGTATTATCAAATCAAAACGTAATGAGGATTTTAAAGTGATACATTTGAATAACGTCTCAGAAACTATGAAGCTCTAAACGGAAGCCATGTATTTCATTTTCAAAAAAGAAAATGGAAATTTTTTTAAAGCATTAATGATTTGAAAAAACTGATATTTTAGAGTTGAAAAAACAATTACTAGAAACAAGTTTTTTTCTCTATCAATAAAACCATCATTAATTTCAAAACGATGAAACATAATAGAAAGTTTAATAGTTACAAGATACTATTAATGAACCAATACATCAAATCATACAACCAGAAATAATAATGCAACTTCACACTTAAACTAACAACAAAGCCAAAACACACAACTAGTGAAAAAACTACAAACATCAACACACTGCTACTTCCACCAATACAACAGCACACATCAACACACTACGACTACCCAACACAATAGCCAAGCTACTCCAAGCTGCCTTCGTTGTTGTCTTGCTACTGGACGTATACTGTTGTGCGTGCTCGTGTGTTTTGTGTGAGTGTATATGTGAGTCTTGTGTGTTTTTTGAGCATGTGTGTGTGTTATGACAAAAATTTTATTAGTTGCTATTGTGTTTTTTTATAGTATTAGCCAGTTTTCTAAATTTTTTTTATTGTTTTTTATTTAATATTTTGAAATTACTTTTTTTTTTCAAATCAAATTTTGATACGCCACTACATCTTCGATACTGCATGCCATTGCAAAAAATGTGTGAAGCTTTTTATTTTAAATCTGTGTAGTTTCAAAATACATTTTATTTTTTCCTGCGTCATTATTTTTCATAATTTTCTCCCAATTAACGCATCTATGACCACCAACTACTATATTGAGCTTTCTTGACAAACACTTATGCACTCTGAAAGTTAGATTTTTTGTATGATTTTCTAAATCAATTTAACAATTTTCAATTTTTTAAACGAAAATTCACTGAGTTATTAACATTTTTACTCAGTTTTCCAAGTGAGTATAATTTATATTTATTACCCTTTGTTTTTGGAATGTAACATTCTATTAATCAGTTAGTTATATATCATTTCAGTGTAATTTTCAAAATCAATTTTTAGTATATTATATTTTAGTTTAATGTATTCCCACACATCCTGGTAGCCTAGAAAGAAATTGGCGCCGCCAAAAGCAACTTAAGAATCATTAACAGATATTACGGAAAAAACGTAATTTTTCCTTCTGGTCGATTTTAAGAAAGTTATTCGTTTTCATTCTTCTTTTTTGTTTTGTATTCTTCTAATTTAAACCGTTTAACGAGGCCATTGAAAAAACATTTATATCAAAGAACCATGGAATAATTTTTCTTTAATTGGAGTAGTAAATCACTCATTAGAATAAGCCATGATATTATCAGTTGTAGTTATATTAGTATAATAGTATTATTTTCTAGTACGTCTTAATAGCTTGATATGTTTGTGTGTGTAGTCTACACTAAACTCACTCTATGCATATCTCTTTCTGGATTCAATAACATTTGATCTTTCTGAAATTGAACTATATCTGTCTGTGGGTGTGTGTGTTTGTTTGTGTGTGTGTGTATGTGTGTGTGTTTATGTGTGTGTGTGTATTTATGCCTGTTGTCTGTTTCCACATCACATTCTTCCAGTTGTACTGGATACTATGGTTTGTTTGAGGTCTATAGCTGTGACTTCGACATTTGAAATATAACTAGAATTTGATAGTACATTGTGGCCAATTATAGTAACAATGATTACTACTATTTAGTTATATTAGTGGTTGAACAAGCTTTTGTAGAATTAGTAATAGTAGCGGTAGTGGTAGTAGTAGTAATAGTAGTAGTAGTAGTAGTAGTAGTAGTAGTAGTAGTAGTAGTAGTAGTAGTAGTAGTAGTAGTAGTAGTAGTAGTAATAGTAGTAGTAGTAGTAGTGATAGTAGTAGTAGTGGTAGTGAAGAGCTAATATTGGTATTGGATGGTTGCAGCTATCACAACAAAGGACATTCTGTTATTGCTGTCTGTTGAAACAATAGCAAGAGAGGGAAAATCTAGGAAAGCCTCTGCTCTATTTCATAAACTATATATTTTCTCTAAATTAGATATGCTTTTAGTTTTGGACATAAAAGTGATTTTTTTTCCTTCTTTTAACTTTTATTAGAAAGATATTTTTTAAAAACTATTTTTCTAAGCAACATTTTTTAATAACTTTTTTGTTATTGGTTTTAAAACATAAAACTGATAGTTAAACTATTTGTTAGTGATGAAGAGGACGATGGTGACGATGATGATGATGCGTATTACTTGTATCCTGAAAAATTATAATATAATAACGAAAATATGAATATATTAGAGTGAAAGATGGTGATGATTATGATAGCTTCATAATGATCATGTTACCAAAGTGATGATTGTGATGTTGATGGTTATATGAATATACTATTTTTCCCCCATAAATTATATGATTCATAAAAATCGTTAATTATTTTAGTTTTATTATTTTCAGATGATACTTGTGATAATAAATATTTATAACAGTGTTAATAAGTAATAGTGTGAAAGCTCATTCATGAAATAATGGGAATAGTACAATTATTCGTATAAAAATCTATAAATTCGTTAATTATAAGTTCTTGATGCAAAGAGATCCAAAAATTAACTTTGGAAAAAATCCTTTACAATGACCATTCAGAGCTATGAATTTTTATGAATTGAACAATAATAGGAGTTAATTTAAATAAGATTAATAATTTAAATTTATAATTGAGACAAAAATATATTATTTCAAATATGAAATTATCCAGAATAATAATTTTTTATTTATTCAAATAAGTGTGTGTGTTGTGTGTGTGTGTGTGTGTGTGTGTGTGTGTGTGTGTGTGTGTGTGTGTGTGTGTGTGTGTGTATGTGTGTGTGTGTATGGACATGGGTGTAGGTTTCAGAAGGATTCTTTACAGAACCCTGTAGAGGTGGGCTTGTGTTGTTACGTCAGATAATACAGAAGCTCAGACCTACAGGAATCGCAAAGAGTTGAAAACAACAAAATAAATTTGATTTGGACACTAAAATTCACTTTTGGTTGTTTTAAGCATATTAAAAATTAATAAATTCAATGTGCTACTGATATTTGACTGTTTGAGGGAGGCAATTCAATTAATTTTATAGCTTTCGTGATTTTATACACAGTTATTTTATAGGGATGTAATAGACGCAGTGAAATGCAAATAAAAACGGCAAATACACACTCAACGAAACAATCGATATTTTGTGAATATTAAGCAATAAAATTGATTGTAAAATCATGGAAACCTGCTATTCTGGAGACAGTTAAAGGATCATAAAACAGCTCTCAGAAACGTGAGTGCTGTTTAATTGTGCAAATAAAATAATTTACACTTAGATTCAAATTATGTTGTTAATTTATAATTTTTTGTTTGAACGTACCTAGTTAAAGTAATTGAAGTTTGAATACTTTGCTTTAGGTTGCGGAATATAATACATTTACTCCATATTCCAATCTTGTATATTTAAAAAATGAATTTAAAAAGAATGCATTTTTGAAGTTTGTTATGCAAATATAAACAAGCGTGGTTGAATAATTAAAATTGATTTTATTCGGCAGCACTCTCGCAAAATTGTAAACGCCAGAAAAGTGATCGCTGCACGTATAATTAACATATTATAAATAATATGAATAAAATTATTGGAAGTATTGAATGGTTTTATAAATAATTTGGTAAAAATAATAATCAGCCACATCAAATTTATGTTTATATCGACTTAATTTTTAGACAAAAGGATTTAACGTTTTTCTTAATGATTTAAATTAGTCAACAATTTTATGCAATCCAACGCAAAATTTTTTCAATTGACTATTTACTCAAACAGAAAGAATAGGTATAGTTAAAGATCTTGTAAAGTTCTTATTTATTAATATATCTTAAGTAAAATAATGGACAAATCCATTATAATGTTGAAATTTAATGTTTAAACTCATCGTTAGTTCAATTGATGATGAGAGGTTTTGGTGCACAGAATATGCTAAATTAAGGATATTTAATTTTCAAACAGCATCTGTACCCGTTAACATGTGAGTAAACGTATTGATTCAATTTATATTTACTAGATTTAAAATAATTTTAATTTATTTAGGCTTCATAAAAACAGATTATTTTTTATTGGTCGTGACTTTCACTGGGCTTTTTTTATTATTTCTGAGTTAAACCTAATAAAATTGATACAAATATTTCTTTCAAATAAATAATTATTTATTCTAATTTTTTTTAATCCTTCCTATACAGATTCCACCACAGATTCAGTCTTGTTATTCGAAAAAATGACAAAGGTACAGAATCTTAAATATTAAATATAAAGTGTCATTTCATCAACTAAGGTAAAAATTTAGCCGTAAAATCCTATAAAAATCTGTTAATTGATCCATTAATTCCAAGACATTGCTGCATTACTTTTGCAGGCTCTTCAAATCCACAGACCAGCGGAGAGGCCAGTCATGCGTGCGAATCATTTCGTTAGATTAGCTCCAGACTGATCCAAATTTGTTCCAGCCATTACTTCTTTATGCTAAAATAGATATTATGTTTATATGTCGTCTTTTTGGTTTTTTTGAGCTTGCTGAATAGTTTTTTAAACAGTTCATCTGAATTTATAACAAATATCTAGAATTTTTTAAATAAACGATTAAAGTGTTTCAATTTGAAAAACAAAGAAAAAACTACCGATACCATTAAGTATCGATATGTTCAGATATTATAAATTTTTCTCATTTTGCATTAACTCATTGTTTTTTTTACTCACACTTCATAAATAAATGATCTATATTATTGATAATTAGTTAATTATGAATTTAAAAAAAAGATAATAAATATACAAAAACCAAAATAATAAAAAAAATAATATAACGGTATTGTTTTTCATGAATTATAGATTAAAATAAAATAAATTTTTAACCATTTCTAACGGAAAAAAGTTTCAAGTCTATAAAACGTTATTGTTTGTTTATGACAGATTTATGGCATTAACTACAGACTGTAGTCTACCGTAAATTGTTCCTTTTTTATGCAGAAGCACGGATGGATGCCTTTCAAAGAGTCTGTAAAGAAATGGTCGTCGAGAAAAAAGCTTTAAAATATTGCCCTTAGATTTTTTTTCCAGATACATCGTTCTATTATGATGATGTATAATTATTAGTTTTTCACTGCTTCGCTTTCTAGTATAGACTGGATTTTATATTGATGTTTCTATTGTGATTTTGAAGCATATTATTTGAAAAGATTTTGAAATTAATTGTAAAATAATTTACTATATTAAAAAAGGAATTGCCTATTTTCAGATGATGCTTTTATTTATGGAAGATTTCAGCCTGCAAGCTTCGACCAAGCATCATTTCGCTATTTTTCATACAAAACTCCACTTCTACCACACCCTAAGTCGCTGTTTTATCTGCGCAGGATGCCCGTGTCGTAAATCAGGTGCTATCTTTGGAAATAGCAATTTTCCCGTTCTTTATATATTGCCAGGCGTCGCACGATCCGCTAGCGATTGTGTTTTTGTGCCATGTATTTTAGCTAATAAGGCCGTTGGCTAGTCTTCTATATTTTATTGTGTGTTCTTGCCTGTGTTTTGTGCACTTTTAATAACCTATATTCTTTGTGTTCCTAGTGGATGTACTAGATTTTATTAGAAGACATTGATAGTTGTAAGTTTTAGGCATTTAATAATGTATTTTTAAAAGTAAGTCAAAACGTAAAACAGAAAAAAACACCATTATTTTTAGATATTTGTAGTAAAACTTTGAATATTTCTACCTTGTGGATAAAATGTCCAAACCACTTTTATTCCAAATATATTTGTGTCTCTTTTCTTTTGAAGCAGAAGCAATAAAGCATTAAAGTACAAAAAACTCAACTCTTATCATCTTTCTTTATTGAAATATAATTCTATGAAAACTTTAAAAATCACTTTCTCGTTAGGCGCAAAAACAACATCAATTATCAAAACAACTGAGAAGCTATAAAGCAGTTGGTTATATCAGGCATTACGCGTGATCTTTATTTTGGTTAATTAATTTACAATCGATCATAAAGTTGACAAGCATCAATTAATGGATTTACGATCATTTTTAGAGTCGTTAATCTAATGACTTAGAAAAGCTTAGTTGTAAATATTTCTAAAAATACTAGTAAAATAAGTAAATTAGTTTTTTTGTTTCAATTCTAATTATTTTCTTATAGTTAACTCTTAATTATTATAAGTTGAGAATTATTTTTTCAAGATTGAACAAAGTTTTGAATATTTAATTCACAAACACAAATTCCAAATTGAAAAAATAGGGAAAATCGGAATGAAATTGCATGACTGGAAAAAGTGCTTTTAATCTTGTAGAATGGAAAATATATGTGAAAATTCATATTACTATTTTAAAGAGAAAAATAAATTATATCATAGTAAAATATACAAATAAATAAATATATTTGAATTCGATTTACAGGCAATAAATAGAATTTTATCTCATGAAATTTGTTGAAGGCACAACACTATTATTTTTTTAGAAAGATAAATTATTCTATTACAAATATTTCATTTGAAAATTTAAAAATACTTTGAACAAATAAAACAAGCTTCAATTATATATTATAAATTTTTTTTTATTGATTATCAGAAAAAACAAGGGTGCTTTTGAAAAATAATTAAAGTAAGAAAAAAGATAGATTTTTCATATGGAAGTGCACATTTTAAATATAATTTGTTTTCGTAAAAAGTGAAACTCTGTAACAGGCTGGTAAATACTCAAAATTTAAATTTTAAAATGAATGACTTGGTTTGAAAAAATAGAATGATGATTGAATATAAAAAAATACTTTATTAAATCACATCATACATCTGTTTCACTCAAAGCGTCTTCATCATCTGAAATTTTGTTTTCCAATACATCATCTTCTAATTCTTCTTTACTCATATTTTCAACAGCATCTAAAACAACTTTTTTTGAAGAATTCACATTTTTGGTGTTTGGAAGATTATTTTCTTTTTTCCATTTCATACGTCTGTTTTGAAACCAGATTTTTATTTGCCGTTCAGAAAGACTCAAACTGTGAGCAATTTCTATGCGTCGTCTCCTAGTAAGATACCTGTGAATGAAAATTAAACTGATTTTAAAAACTATTTCAATAAAATAAAATATAGAAACCATATATAAAAAAATTTAATAACTATAATTTTTTATTGTAATAAATTATTATTAAATTTCAAGGGTATAACAAAATAAAATTTTAAATAATTACCTATTAAAATGAAATTCTTTTTCAAGCTCTAGAATCTGGTATTTTGTGTACGCTGTTCTGGCTCTCTTGTCATTTGAACTGAATTCAAAGAAATTGGTGTTGTCGTTGTTGTGGTATTTGTTACAACTTTTTTCGTCACTGAACTCTTTCGCTGCGTACCCGTTTTCTGTAAAATGTAATAAGGGCTATTCATATTAACTTAAACTGGCAAATTCATATACTTAAAAAAATAATTTCCTTGATGAAATTATGTTATTTAATTTCAAGTAAGTTTTATTATTTTTATTATATATTATTAATAATATTTATTTATATAAAAAGAATCTATTAAAACTATAAAAGTGTATTTTTAAAAATTTATTTTATTATTATTTGACATTTTACAATTATCAAATAAAAATGGATCTTCCTTTTCACCTTTAAACAAAATCAATACTATTGGAAAGTATTTTATTTTTTTGTATTTATAAATCGTTTTAAATTGTAAAAATTATGTATTAAACATAAATATTGAAATTGTAATTAGAGTTTTAGTGGATTCAAAAAAGATAAAAATTAACAGATTTGGATGGTAAAAAAAACACAGTGTATTGTTTTATATAAAAAGTAAACTATTTATTTATTGAATAAAATTTATTTATTCTAAAATAATTTTTTCTACAAAAGATTCATAAGAATACTATATGAATTCAAATTGAAGGACCCCTATGATTTTTTGAAGACAATACCGACATTTATTCTAAGTTGGGGTTAA
>OX030965.1:6299002-6466502 GCA_943735955.1 Piscicola geometra | reverse complement strand
GTTGTATATATTGTTGTTGTAGGTATTGTTTATGAATTTCTTGTTTTTCGAGTGTTACCTCGTTCGTGTAATTGTGATAATCGCCATATTCATCTTCCAACAGTGAATTATCGGTATGAAATGGTTTAGAATTGAGGTGTTGATTATATAATGGAGAATATGGGTGTGATGGTGGTTGAGGGTTGAGGGATTGCTGGTATTGGAAGTGCTGTGTGTGAGAATGGTTGAATGGTTGTTCCCTGAATGTGTAGTGGTTATAGTTTTGGCTAGAGTTAGTATCATGTTGAAGAGACTCGTTGTGGAAAGTTGAGTTAATGTGATGGTGGTTCATGTTGACTAATGGTGGCAGCTCTTTTGTCTTTTCGTTTGGAGTTGGAACATTGAAAAGGCATTCATTCATTCTCTGTCAGCTTTGTTCTTGTTGTGGGTTTGTGTGAGTGGTCGCTGGTGATATTACTTTTGCTTATTCTTTGTTGACTTTTTTGTGGCATCTCAATTTAACGCTAATGACATCATCGTACTTTTCGAACTGTTCACTTTTTGCTCTCATAAGCGTGACGTTATTGTAAGCATTGCTTTCGTAGCTGTTGTCGTTGTTGTCGTTGTTCTTGTAATCTCAGTCAATGAAGTTGGTGTTAATTGAAAGAATGATTTTTGAACATACTATGAAGTTGTAGATTTTCTTTTGCCCTTGAAAATGAATTTTTAAAACTATTTATAAAATTATGGACTTTCTAGTGCTTATGTTGTTCTTGAAATTGATGTTGTAGTTGACTAGTGAATTATCAAATACTCAACAAGCTGGTATTATTCAAACTCAAATATCACCAGTTCAGAGGCGAATAAGGCAGAATTACAAGGCGGGATGACTGAATGTTAAATAAACCATTCTAAAGAAGTATTGATTGGATGACTAGATCTCTATTCAGTGTGTCTTTAACGATTGCTAAGAATTAAAGCAATATCAACTTTTTAAAGCACTCAAGAAGGCTATTGCAACCGTGATTATTGAATCATTTCAAAACAGAAAAAACTGGATTTTATACTATTAAATTTCATAAATTTATTATTCATAATTTGAAATTTTTATATTCTTTTATTCTATTCTTACTAGTTTTCATATGTATTGTATCGTCTATTATGTATATAGTAATCAGGGATAAAAAAATATAACTGTTTTTCGTATAAGCAGAAAGTTAACTTCTGAAAGACAACTCGCTTGTCTTTTGCCTAGAAAGCAACATTTTATTTTGCTTAAGCTCATATATGAGTATATGTATATGAGTAGAAATATACCAGGTGTTTAATATAGCTACATATATGTTTTTATTTAATATAACTCTAAACGTATTTAGTTATACATCGATATAAATATATCCATTAGGTTTAGAACGCAATATCAATATAGAGTTTGTATATCAATACAAACACACATACATATAGGGGCTCATATATGCGGTTCACACTTGGTCGCTCATACGTATATCACTCGATTTAAAAGGCCATCAATCATCGCTATTGTGGTGTGTGCGTGTGTGTCAGGGTGTTTGTGTGTGCGCGTTTGTGTGTGGGTGTGTCTCGATGTGTTTGTTTATACTTTGTGTATGAGTGTGTATAGGTGTGTTTGTTTGTTTGTACTTGTGTGTGAGCGTGTCTGGGTGTTTGTGGGTTTTCGAGTAATGTGTTGGTAGGATATGACCGTTGGTTTTTATGTTTAAATGATTTTATTGTATTGCTAAACGATTCGGTATAGCCGACACATCTTAATACAAAACATAAAAAAAACACAACATGTCACATAAAAATAAAACGCAATCCTCTCAAACACAAGCAATTACAACACAACTAACACAACACTAAACACTACAACACAAGCTAATACCACACGATGCTTTACAACACTTGTTTGAACAACACAATGCCTTACAACAATAGAAAGAATGCCATAAAAGCCTAAGCTAAAAAGATGCCCGAAAATATCTCCGCCAAGAAACAACAAGCGATTTTTGATGGCTAATGGGTCTTGAATTGCTGCTATATTGGGGAGGTGTGATGAGGATGATAACAATATGAAAGAGATTGATGATTTTGATAATGATGCTGATACTGATGATAATGATGATATTGGTGCTGAAAAAAGTGATTATGAGAAAGAAGAGAGTGATGATGATGGTGATGATGAAAAAACCACTATCAAAACAACAGATAAGAAAACTAAACATTTTTGCTACATTTAAAATAAAATCAGTGCAAAAGCCATCAAATTCTTTGAATTAACTTTCTTACAAACACATCTATCATCAAAACTACTTCCAAAACCACAACTATCATCAAAACTACTTCCAAAACCACAACTATCATCAAAACTACTTCCAAAACCACAACTATCATCGAAACCACTCCCAAAACCACAACTATCATCAAAACCACTCCTATGAATACCAACACCAGTCTATGTCGTTAAGCACCACGTCACGTCCAACAGCATGACTACCTTATCTCGACCCTTCATCTAAGCAATCGACACTTAAGTGTGGCTTTTGAAAAAATTTCAATTATTTTTAGATGTTTTTTAAATGAATGAAGCTTTTGTAAAAATTAAGATTTGATGTTTTTATTGAATTTTTATGCATTTTAAAAATAGTTCATGTTTTTTACTTAAATAATTATTTACATTTATATATGAGTTCTTTGTATTTGAAAACATACGAGCAGCTTTAATATATATTATTTAAATGTTAGAAATAATATTTTTTTTAAATAATTTTTATTAGTATTTGAGTGTCAATTGACAGTGTATCTATTCAATTTAGATATAACTTCAATGATTTAACTTTGAGCTTCGATAAATGTAAGACTAAAAAACTAATTTTTGTTTTTGAAATTTAAACATAATTAACGTGAAAGTTTAATAGAAAGTGAATACCTAAATAATTTTTCCAAACTAATATTTACGACAATACAACAGATAAATAAGTAAATTTATTTGAAAAAATTTATTTTTTTATTGAGTTTAAGAATAAAAGTGACTACATAGCATTTGAATGTATTCTTATAATTATTTTGAATTACTGTTTCAAAAAATTATCTCTTTATCATACGTCCATTCAAAATTCCATCAAAGAAGCATTCAACAAAAGATCATTCATCAGAAAAACTTATTCAGAGAGATCTTCCAAGAGTATCGTCGTACTTTACGCCACGATACCTTCGTGAACAATGCCACAACAATTAGGGTGAGACATCCTTTGAAAATAAAACAAAGGAAAAATTAGTCTTATCTTTCTGTTTATTTTGTAACTATTAGTTTACTTTTTGCTCTGTTTTTAGTATTTCAAATTAAATTGTTTAAATTAGTTAGATCCTAATTTTTTGAATGTTTCTATTAAGAAATATATAATGAAAATTAAAATAAATATTATAAGTTATTCAAGCTATAAAAGTAACATAACAAATTTAATTATTAATTTACATGAAAAAACTTAAAATGGAAGTAATTCGGAAACTCAACCAATATAACAATAGGATATCGAAACAAAATTCATAAAAAGTTTTACATTCTTCTAAAACAATTCTATATTTTCGAGACCTTTGAATTACTAAAGAAAGTAATATTTCTAGATAAGTTGTTGAAAAGACAAAATTAGTTTTTTGACAGAAAATTACCCTATTAAGTGGCGTTCATTGTTATTTAGTTTAAATGGTTTTTTCCCTTGTAGAGATAAAAAACCAAGAATAATTTTATTATCCATTATATTTCGATTAAAATATTTTATATGTAGTCTAAAGATATTATACTAAAACATTGTTTTATTTAAAAAAATATTTATACTGTTTTTTCAGTTAGACGTCTTTGAAAAAAATTTTCATGACAAGAAATCTTTTGAAACGATAAAGATATGGGTAATCAAGTTTTTATTTTATAAATTTATCCCAGTTTGTACCTTTTCTCGTATTCATATTTTATTTTTTACTTTCTAAATATCATTTTTTTCTAAATTAAATAAAAATATTTATTATTTTCTATAAAAAATATATTCAACAAAAATCTATAAAAATTTAGTGGTTAACAATCAAGATGATGTTTAACGGAAATTATAAAATGTTTAAACTTATTATTATTTTATTTTAAAATATTTCAATTTTCATAACTTTATCGTTTTATTTTTTAAATAAAAAAATTTTTTTTTCAAACTTTTTTTTTGAGTTTTAAAATTAATCCTAACAACTTCACAAAAAAAATTCTGTTTCTTAAAACATCCAATAATTTTTCTCGTGAAGTATTAAACAACATTTTAATTTTAATAAGAGTTTAATTATATCAATAAAAGTAAATATATAAATTAAAAATTTATATTTAATAGTATTTCGTATTAATTTATTAATAAAAAATATCTTTACTTAGCAATATTTTTAAAATTCTATTTTATACCCTCAAATAAGATTATTTTTTAGTGATTAAACTTTTTAGTTCAAAATTTATATAATAATTTTTTAAAGAATTTTTTCAGTTAATAGCTTATTTTCACTTTTACTATTTAAATTTGTTAAGATGAATACGATCAGTATTTAAAGTTTAAACAAGAAATATGAAAGTTAAAGTATGGTCCTTAGTCAAATGATTATTGTTTTACCCACATATAGTAAAACTTCTCTCTTAAGGAGAGTGTTCTGTTCATAATATTTCCTTATAAATATTGGTGAGAGGTTACGAATAACAATTCTTTTACTAAAACTTCATTAAAACACATTATTCACTAGTTTTTTTTTATCTTGGGCAATAGGATTTTAAAAATAAGTTTTCTACTTTTAACAAACATTTCTTGAGTTTAGAATCTTTCTCTAAACTATATTTCATCAATCTGTTATTCATCTCCCATGCCTCTCTATGGGACAACGTTTCTAGTTCTTCCTCATTTTCTTCATTTTCTTCTTCTTTATTTTTTTGTGTGAATATTTTCTGTTGGAATATCATTATCACATAGTGCAAATTCAATCAGTGTAAAATTATTTGGTAGTAAAACATTAAAACTTTCATCAACATCATCAACTGACACATTTACATTATAGTTATCACTTTTGAAAACCACAGTCAATAAACCACTTCGGTATTATTGTATAAAGGACCGAAATTTTACGTATGAGTTTGTCCTTTTACGCGTTAGACAGGTTTCCGTTAATGAGAGGTGATTTCAATGCAAAAAACAATCCGTCCTTTTGAAATCGTTCGTATAAGAGGGGATTCTACTCATTAGAGGGTTTGCATAAGAGATGTTTTACTGTAAAAAAATGCGTGGTAACAGAAGTCGCACTAAGTAACTATTGAAGTTGCCTACAAACAAATCACAGTTGGGGGCCAATCAAAACAATTTTAGAAAAAAATGTTTCTTTGTTTGTTTTGCTGATGTTAAATCTAACTATAAAAAAAGGTAATTGAAATAATTTTAATGATTTCTTCAAGAAATTACTATTCAAACCCAAAACATCCGATCTTCCAACGCCTTCAGTCCAGTTAAACAGCTGCTCTTTACAGAACTAATATTAACCGATACAATTCAAGCATACATATTTGCAGCAGCAGCCAAATTATTCTTTAAACTAAAAACTAAGAATTTATGAGACACTAAAACCCCAAAAATAGATGGTATGAAATCCATCATCTCTCAATCCAAAATTGGCAGTTCATAAGGACTTTAAAATGTTAATCACATTAATTTCAATTAATTTATCGTGATGTTATGGTGTTTGGATATGGAACATTGAAACTGTAAAACGTTTAAGAAATACGAAAAAAACTGATAAAATTGAGACCACTTCTGTATTTAACCTCATTCAGGAATGGAAACTTTTAAGTATACGTTTTTAATATCCCACATAAATCATTTATTCCTAGAACTAGTTTCTTACAATAAGCTATTCGCACAAAAATGTCTACTGTATCGTCAATGAAATATCCAAAGATTAGAAGCTTACGAAAATATCAACCTTCATTTGAGAGCTTAAAACGTAAGCATCGGTGGTTCAGTGGTAGAATGCTCGCCTGCCACGCGGGCGGCCCGGGTTCAATTCCCGGCCGATGCAAACTTTTTCTTTGTATGAATTTGATCAGGCCGCCCTTATTTTGACTTTAGATTGAAATCAATTGACAAATTCACAATAAGCCACAAAGTTTTCTTTATTCATTTCCTCGCACAGACCGCCAATTTTAAATTTTGATTCTAAAAATACTTTTTAAAAGTTTTTAATTGAATCTAGGTATTTATCGAGTATGATCCTGTTATCAATAGTGGACTTTTCCACCTTGTGACGTGAAAATGAATAGAGAAAAAAGTTTCAAATTATAATATAATCTAATGTCTTGAGTAAATAAATACTCTAATACATTCGTAAGCATGATCCATGCTTTGTGCGAAAAGTAAATAGGCATAATTCAAGCGATATTAAAACTACACTAGCCGGACAACAACAATCTCTTCTAGGAACTATCGAACGTCGGAATTTTGATTTGGTTTGTCTACGTCGTCAGGCAGTATTCATTGTCGAAAACTACGTTACAAAGCGCGCCACGAGGAAGTCATTGTTGAAACCGCCAAAAAATGAACTGGGTGGACAAGGTGAAAAATTGACGGCTCTTCTCTTGAACAGTCTTTACGACAGAATAGAGTAGAGTTATTTAGCTATGACTATCATCGGCATGATGATAATGAAAACTGACTCAGATTAAATTCTTTAAATAACTTGTATAAGTTCAGTAAATTGTTTTATACCGAAGCGTTAAAATTAATTCTTTAACTTAAATAAATTAAACATATTTTATTTTTGAGCTCCGAGTAAATTAATTGGTTTCAAAAATTGCAAGTAAATCAAATTCAACGAAAAGGAACATTTTATTTTTCCTAATTATTTGAAAAAATACAACACAAATAGTGATAAAGTAAAAATATTAAATTGTGAGAATTTATTTTCATAATAAGACATAGGAATTCATTAAAATAATTTTTTATTCATTATACAAGATTTATTTTGATCTTTGTTTTGCTCTCAATCAGCCCATCTGCTCACACAAATTTACATTGAAACTCCATTTTCTGTGCAGCCATGCATTTCGTGACTCCATTTTCCTCCTCCTTTGAAAGTGACTTTTGATTCAAAAACTTTATTTCGTATAATCAGTGACATTTTTTTATTTACACTAATTTTTTAATGAATAATTTTTTCGAAAAATCTAAGTCTTAAATAAAATTAGTTGAAGAACTGGTCAACCAAAAACTAAAATAAACTATTTCTTATTTGAAAACCTTTCGGATAAATTATATAAAGATTATGAGTATACTCAAATAAAGGTAATCTAAAACATTTGAATATTATATAATGACAGTTTATTGAAAGATAAAATTCTGATACTCTAGTTAAAAATATATTTTTCTTTATCTGGATCGAATAATAGAAATCATAAAAACGGGTATTAAAATGTTACTATCTCAATTATAAATTCAATTCATTAGAATTTTGAAAATCTATTTTAGTTTTCGCTTTTGCCTCATACTATTATACTAGAATAAAATTTTGGAATTCGCTGTAGAATGAGATAGATATGAGAAAGAATATTTAACTTTATATATTTGTTGATTTGAATATTTAGTTTAATTATTAATTAAAAACTAATAATAAATGATTTTTAAATAATATTTTACTTTGTCGAGATAAATATACATAGTGTAGGTTTACTATTTTATTTTTAATTTGTGAAAAATCGAAATATATTAATTTATTATATTATTAACTGAGTAAATTATTGAAAAATTATAGGGAAAAACTCATTTTACAAAGAAAAAGATAGTTTTACTCTTTATTCAGAGTATAGGACACAAAAATATGAGGCATTCCTAGTGAATATTATTAAACAAAGTTTATGTTTATTTTTATGCTAAAAAATAATTAGGCTGAAATTTCAACATTAAAACTGTTACGAAATTCAAAGTTCAATTTATACATTTTTTCGTTATTGATTTATCTAGTTTCAAAAAGTATGAACGAAGTTTTCAAATTTGATTATCATATTACTGTTAAGTTAAAAACTATTTTTATCTATCAATATATTTATTCTTTTTTTAATAACATTTTCAGTTTTTTTCATATTTTTCATTTTGTGGGAAAAATATTTTTTCAAACTGTTTAATTATTATTCCACAGGTTATAAAATTTTACTTTTCAACGATTTCAATAATATCATATATTCATAGGTTAACTTATCCGTAAGAAAACTGATCTTTGTTGAAATCAATAGAAATGAACAACCTTGATTATATATGAAATAGGAATTCAATATTGAAGTGATGATATTAAACAGTTTTTTTTTATGATTCAGAAATTGTATAATGAATTCTATTAATTTTTCTAGTACAATTTCAAGCTTATTGAACGGGAAAAAATTCAATTGTGGATCAGTGTATTTAACAATCCCATAAATGCAAAAAATTAAATATTGAAATTTTGGTTTATTTCATATAAATGTTATAATATTAAAAAATAATATTTTCACATTTATGGAAAAAATCTAAAATTTAATAATATTATTGTGGTATTTTGAACATATTTTGTTTGAAATAGGTTTATAAAAATAATTTTTTTTTAAATCATATTAATATGAATAAATATTGTTCTTAATAATTGTTAAGATGAAAAAATTTTGTTTGTAAGAAACATATCATGGATCACCTAGGGAAATAAATATTAATATTACTTTAGAAAATTATTTAACAGCTGAATAAAAAGTTATATGTACAAGAACCAATGTATATTTAAGATTTAATAATTGGGAAAACAACATAAAGTTGTTTAATGGAAAGGTATTTGTGTGATTTCTTTCTAAAACATATGAACCTCAATACAGATCACGATATGACCATCGTATATTTTTATTTTGTTAGTTTTACTTTCTTCAATAAAAATAATTTTTAACTTTTTTTTTTGGCACGGGATGCTTTGAATACTTATTTCAAAAAAATTAATTTCTGATTTTATTTAAACTGTCTTGGGAAACCTTGAATGTTCAATTAATACTAGAGCCTTTCTTTAAGTCTTAAAGTTTGAGACGAGGAAAATGCATCACTCCTGTTTTACATAAGGGGTTACCACAATGAACAAATTGGTTTCATTTACTGCATCTCCCTCTCTTACCCCAAACTTTGACATATCTTTCTTCACCTCCTTCAATGTACTACCTTCACGTTCTTTCTCTTTTTTTTCTATTATGGTTTGTCATCTTCCTTCATAAATGTCCAAACCATCTCAAAAGTGTGACCTTAAACTGTCATAAATGCTTTATATTCTTTTAAAAACATATAAACTAACGTAACCCTTTATGAAAAGCTTAACATCTTTTAATTTCAGATTTTTCTTTTTTTTCGATAATTTCTACCTATTTTAAACTTACGGCATCCCATGTTGCACAAATTTTTTTTTCTATTAATTTTTGAAAATACGTTTTAGTCACCGATTACCGCTTATCGGTTTTGATTCATCTCCACTCAAAACACTTTTTTCTTTACCTTCTTACACTATTCGTTATTTTTTTGCTTCTAAGTAAACCACACTAATAATTTTCAGCTACACTTCATGGAATTGAAGAAGAAAGATCATAAAAACTTTTTTTTTAATATACAATTTATTTTATTTTAATCGTATTGATAAGGAACATTAGTTTTACTATTTAAAAACATTTTATGCTGGTGTTGATAGTTATATCTCACCAAAAATTACCTAAAGGGGATTCTGTGAACCGTAGCATACTAGCGAATTTTAATTTGTCCAATATAGTACCATGGCAAGTTAAAATTCTAAAAAAACTGATCTTTGCTATAACCCAAATTCTAGATCTTGTTAAATATCGTAGTATATCGGTTTCTTGAAACTAAATAACTGACAGATATTTTGAGACAGTCTAAAACTGTCTAAAATGTGAGAATTAAATTTTCTTAATCACATTGCGTCGTTACGCTGAATGTCACGAGTTCGATTCTTATTAACCTGTGATAGTTAGCGAGATAAATATTGTAGTGGGGAAGACCGGGGCAAAACAAAGAATGTTTTTTTTTCATGTTTTTACTAGGTAAAGGGAAAGACTACTGGCGCACCAATCTGCCTTTCGTAGAAGGGGAATACTGAAATCTCCTTTTTCATTTAAGTTGTCAAGCTTTGTTTCCTGAGGTCGTAGTTTAACTTATATGTATGTGTTAATAATTTCTGATGAAGAAATATGTAAGATCGTTTTTATTGAAAATTAATTAGTATTTTATTTCAAATATTAAATATCTAATATCAAGAATAAGTTTAAATAGTTGTCAATTAATTGACTTCATTGATGACAATAAAAACGAACTTTTATAACCTGGCAATTTGGGCAAGATGGTGGCAAGTTTTTTTGCCTCGTGTTTAGATTCAAAACTTTAAAGAATTAAATGAAAAAAACTACGATTATGATACTGGAGTTTTGGCGTTACCTAATAATTATAAAATGAGAAAATACTGCAAGGAATTAATACCGTAACCTAGTTCAGTTTTCCTTCAATTCTCATGATTTATTTTAATTATAATCAATATTTTTAAAATGTTCAACTTTTTTAGTCTTTTTGGTAAAGTTATGAAAAAGTTGAATTATTTCTTAAATATAACTATTTATTTCTTCTAAAATTCAAAAGATTTTTTTACAATAATAAATACTCTACCAGTTCATGTGAAATATTTTTTTCTATATTAAAAAAAAACAAAAACAACATAGATTTTACTACTCTGTACTACAAAATGTTTAACTAATAGCAAAAATATTTCTATCAGGATCAGTTAATGATTAATGTGTATTTTATTTGTGAAGTTATGAAATTAAATTTTAAAGCTAATTAATTTTTAGGGTAAATAAAAAACCTTGTATTAATGGAATAAGTGAAACCTTTATGATACTAGTTACGAAATCGACATCAAAATAATTTAGTAATAAAAATGATTTTTGCCTATATGGTTTAGAAAATAAACTGTACTGATGAAAAGAAAATTTTATTAAATAGAATAGGTTTAAAAAAGGTTCATCTGAACGTTCATTCAAATGTTTGTGCATTTTGTTTTTTTTTAGTTTGAAAACTTTTTAAAAAAGTAATAGAAAAAAATTAAAACTTTTTTTTAATGAATGGATTAATAAAGAAATATTCTAAATTTTATGAAGTTTTCAATTTATTTTATTTTTTATTTCAAGTTTTAAATATTAAGTTAGAAATAAGTTTCAAATAAATAATATTTTCTTCAAAATTACAAAAATGTCAAAAAACATTTTACTTAAAAACGAGATTAAATTTAATTTTGTTTAAAGTTATTTTGTTTTTTAGTATATATAACTTCTTTTGCAAAAATTTAAATCTCGATGAAACGCATTTTGCTTAAAAAATGAGTAATGTGTCTTTTAAAATCTTTTTTATATCTTTTTCTTTTTCATTCAATGTTACAATAGAAACTATATATCATAATTAGTTATGAGATAATATAATAAATCAAATATGTCAAAATGATTACATAAAATAAATTATTTTTAGAAATAAATCAGGCTATTGAAAATTTTTATTAACTCCATTAAATGTTTCTTGTCAGTGAAATTAATTATAAATAATTAATTTCAAATTATAAATTAATCCACATTGAAATGCAAGATCTACTCAACTTTAAAAATTTTATCTAAAAGTCAAATTATTCATACGTTTAATTCCAAGTAACAGCTGCAATTTGAAATTTAAATCAAGTTGATCATAGTCAGTTTTGATACTTGAAGTTTAACTCACTTCAATTTATTCACTAAAATCGGTATTTGACACTACGAATTTAAACTAAACAATTATTGAGGCTATAAAACCTTTTATATAATTTTTAAAACTTTTGTTTTATTTTATATTTATTTTTATAAACACAAATTTCTTTAAACTTAAAAGAATATTTTGAATCATTTTTAATAAAAAACAGTTGAAAAATTAAAACTTTATTTTTCATATAACACATTTTCATTAGTTAAAGTAATTTTTTAAAACTAAATATATTTATCTATTGAAATGATTATTGTGAGTAATATTTCTTTTCAAATTAATACTTTAATTTTCATATAAGACATTTTTATTAGTTAAAGTTAAAGATAATTATATTTATCTATTGAAAAAATTATTTTGAATAATTTTTATTGAAAAAAAAATTGAACAATAAAAACTTTATTTATCATATAACTCATGATTATATTATGAAACTTTTATTTAGTTAAAGTAAATCATTTTATTTAAGTAACTATATTTATCTTATATATAAGATTAATGTGAATCATATTTTTCAAAAACTTTTTTAGATATCACATGACTAGTTTTGACAAGGCTGACTGACTTGAAAAGGTTTTTATGATGTGAATCAGCGATGCGTGAAAACTTGATTTATTCGTGTTTAAATAGTTTTTTTTGTTATAATAAAATACTTGTATCACTGAGAGTCATACGTTAAAAATAATCAGGTATAATTTCTAATTGAATTTTTGTCGGATTGAAAGATCTATCAAAATTGTTGAAACGAGATAAGAGGTGGTGAAACATCATGAAAAAATAATTGTATTCAATTCTAATAAATAAAAATTATTAAATTAGTAAGAGAAAAACAAACATACAACAATCTGAAAGCTAGAAGTTTTGAAAAATTTATTTGTCTAACGATTATATAATCTATGTTGTATATTGGTTTTCATATAAACTATAATTTTATACAATTTAAAGCTTTTTGATTTTAATTTTTTTTTTAAATAATCAAACTTAATATTATGCACTAAAATAGGAATATAACCCGAAGATGGGAAAAACCAACATTAATTCCACAAATTAAGTTCGCCAATTCTGTCTACATCAAAATGTTTAAAATAGAATTGTCCGCTGCTCAATAGAAGCTATTATTGGCAAAAGACCCTGTGAAAACCCAACAACTGTGGGAGCTGGAAATTAAAAAAATACAGACCAGTCTAACTTTTTTTAACAGAAGAGATACGGCCTATTGCTTTCCGATAGAGATCACAGGCTCTTTTCGCTGATGTTTGGCGACATCACTCGAAAGATGGAGAAGAATGAAAGTTTTGAAGTGAACTGTGTCATCAGTCTGCAACTCTAGCTCATCAACAACACCCAGGCATTTATGTCAAAGATAACCCCCACCACTTTCACCAGGAAATCACATTTTTTTAAACTCTTCAAATTTAAATTCTCATTTTTAATCTTTCTTGGTTGATACTTTAATTTATACATTTTTTTTCTGCTTTCAGTGAAAGGATCATCTTTTGATTTCAACAGGCATACAAGTTCAAGTCTTTTTTGCTTCTTTCTATAAATCAGCTTTTTTAACTATTTTATATTGTAACGGTTTTCTTGCTTGACCCGTTTCTTTGTAGAATCCGAAAGATGGGATCTGTCGATCTCTAGGCTGCTGGCTTTTTAATGGAATGATGGATCTACTGACTGCATTAAATTTACTAGTTTCTTTAGTCTAAGGTTCTCCTTACCACACCACCTCTCCATTCCGAGGTTGTGAACAAAAGTGTCATCGAATTCAGTCTGTTCAGTGATTGGGTACTCCATAGGTAAGGCCTAGTCTATAATAATGTCCTAGTCTATAATAATGGATCGGATAACAGTGAATAATGTTTAATCCAGTAGTGATTTTTAGTATGAAGTATTTTATAAAGAACCTTCTTAATTGGAAAAAATAATAGAATTTTTTATTTATGATCAATTTCAGAATTAGCTTCGTTACAATAAAAAGAAATCAAAACAAATAAATCAAGTGAAAAACATTTTTTCTTTTTTTTTACATTTGAAAAAAGAATGCATCATTAAAAAAAGGTATTTAAGTTTTTTCACACAAAAACCACATCGTGCTGTTACCACCAGTCAAATTGAAGATTTCAAAGGTCCGAAAACAAGATTAATTTAAAAAATAATTCAATCGCAAATTTCATCTCTATAAAAAGAAAACTGTAGTATGTGTTAATATGTGAATATTGAAAAAAATCACATGAATTTATTCCTTTTGTTTGTCTATAGACAATAAATGGATAATTGTGAATAAAAAATACAAAAAACATTGTTTTAGTTGATAATAATAAAAAAAGGTTGGTATGTAGTAAAATACTGTTAAATTATTCAAGAGATTTCCGAACCTTCTTCAAACTTTATCTTTAATATTAATTTTATGAATGCAATTTTAAATAATTTCATTAATACATCATATCAAATGAGGTATTCATAAGTATTTTCAAAATGAGATTATTGTTATGATGAAATAGTATAATGATAGAAATCCATTCTATCTTTGTTCAAAATATATTAAAAACTCATAGAAAAATTATTATTAAAAAATTATTCATTCAGGAAATTTAAAATGTATAGATAAGACAAACTTATGAATTAAAACTTAAATTAATTTTGATGGAAAATATCTTTTATCAATTATGTCTTCAAAATAGATTCATCCTATGATAATTAGAAACAAGTGTGGAAAGAAGGAAGTATGAAAAATATTTAGTAAATTTTTATATTTTCTCGTTTTACCTAGTGATAATGAAGGAATTTTGTTTTTGATAAAGTGAAACTATGGCAGAAAATAATATATCTTTTTTTATTTTTCTTAATGATAAAATCAGTTTAATTATGTAATATTTTAATATGTATATAGATATTTTTTCCCAATTTTTGTTATACTATTAATTGAAAACAATTAGTTTCAAAGAACGTTTCTCTTACATTTGCTAAAAGTAAACTTGATGGATTCCGAGAAAAAAGAAGTAAATATTCATGAAAGACAATTAGAACACTTTGACTAACCTACAATTATGCCACAAATCTGTTGTACTTAGAAAAATGAAATCTACTTTTATAATAACATAACCACCACCTTTGCGAACGAACAATTTTATTGTCAGCTTATCCGTGTCACAAAAATTTTAAGATCTGTTGAGAAGAGGAAATGTTCAAAAATATGCTAAGCGTTTTCTCATTAATAGTTCTTTAATTTAATAACTTTTCCAAATTTATTAATAAATTCAGATGTTTTTAAAAGCACAAAAACATTTTATAATTTATAAATATTAATTTATGAAAATTTAAAAAATTACACTTTAAAAATAAACAAAAAACTAAATAAATAAATAACTCAATAACGAGGTGATACTTTTTAATTGGCTTGCTTTGTGAAGTTATCAAATAATTAATAAGGAACTCTTGTAGTGTAAGGTGCCGGCGCAGATATCGTCTTGATGAATGTGCCTAGTGGTATATCCTTCCATGAATTATTTTCTATCCTTTATGTAGAAAATTTGGATTTAATTTAAAGAAAATATTTTTTTTAAGCTTTTTTTTTGCTTGTATAAATTATTAATACTCAATTAAATGGTTCAGATTTTGTACTTTTATTAAAAGATTCATTACAAATACAAGATAAAAATATTTTTTCAAGAACAATTATGTAAAATATGCCTATAACATGTATAAAATGCAAAAGAAAATAATTTCAAAGATATTAATTAAGTTTTCAAAAATTTTTCATACTTAATATTTAAAAATAATTAATTATTCTTTTTGTTAACCATATAAATTTAGTCAAAGAAAATATTCAATATTATGAATTTACATTATGAACATTCGTGATTTGAAATTATAGAATTTCAAAATAAAAATCGTTTATAACAATTTCAATTTTATAATCTGTTACTCAGATAAATGAATGGTTCCATGGAGTACAACCTTGAAACTTTCACTACTTCAAAATCACTGTGATCTTTCAGTTTGCATGAGATGAATTCAATTAGAAAAGGACGATGAGTGAAGAGAAGTACATGAAATTTAAAATATTACCAAAATAATTTTCATAAGAACTTTGAAATTAGTCTAACTAGTGACTTTGAAGTCTAATAAAAAGCTTAAAGTGTGAAATCAACGTTCAAAGCAAGTCACATCACTGTAACTATTGAAATCCTTATAACGCATGCTTCAAAATAAAATTTCAATCTTTATCTATTTATTTTCATCAGGTTGTATACTGATAATTTTCAATACTTTGTATTCTCCAATAATGCGGCAAAAAATTAAATTAGAAAAGAACGTTTAGTGAAAAAATTTACATAGAATGGAAAATATTAATTGATATAACAATCATAAGAACTTCAAAACTAAAAATTTCCAAGTAGTGACTTTCAACTCTTAATCGTAAGCTTCAAAAGTTTATAAAATAGAAAATAAACGTTTAAAAAGAAAATTAGCCATATCTATCGAAACCCTTAAGACATATTCATTTAACAAAAGTTAAGAACAATACTTATGAAACTTGAAATACTACTCACACTTTTAATAGATTAAAATAATTATATAAAAATATTTAGTTTATTGCGCAATAATAACCATTTTTGTCATTGCATGTGTAAAAAGAGTGTGTTTGTGCGTGATAAAGTGTGAGAGTAACGGTAAATCCATCGATTTTGAGCGTGGTCACAAAAATTACAGTTCAATTATTTCGGACCTGATTTATTCTTTTCCACCATCGCTCTACGTGATTGCGTCACTGTGGCTACGCACGCTCATACCACTACTATTACTACTTCTTGTACTAATACTTGTCTTAGTAAGTTTCAAAACTAGATACTTTCAAAATTTTAAAGAAACTGAATAAATGGTCTAATACTATTTTCTTCAATCATTAGGTTCGGGCAGTTAGAATTTTTCAAACTATGAAATGGTTTTTGAATTCGTATTCCCATCGATTTAGTATTCTGAGTGATTAATACCAAATCCCACTGAGAATATATAGGTTCAAAAAGTTTCGGTAGAAATCTACATTAAAATAATTTTCTGTATCTCATATACATGATGTTATTAAAAAAACCCATGGAACAATATCATGAATGAACCAAATGTTCAAACTATTCATATATTTTTTTAATTTTTATGTGATTTGAATGATGACTATGATATAAAGATTTTGAGGCGAACAAAATTGATTTCCGAAAATGTTTATAATCGAACACTACTTCTTAATTGAAGGCTTGACTGACGTTTTATCAAACCTCATAAAGGTTCGAACTGTCACACTTCCAGTAACGTCATAAATGCAAAGCATTCAGAAAGCTTTATAGCGAGACATTTCAATGAAACACAAGGAAAAAGGTTTTTTATAGTTTGAAGGTCTAGTCTTTATTTATTTGTTATTAACAATTTTTGAAGATTTAAAATAGTTTTTTAGGCCTGCAAAAAGAATACACTGAAGAAATATTCATAGCTATATTAAGATAAGATAAGATGAAGCCATCTATGTAGATGACAGTCCGCGAAAGAAAAATGACTCCGAGCACTCAACATTATTTGGTAAAAAATCTAGTATAACTATTTGAATTGAATATATCATAAATATAAAATATTTTTATTCTCAAGATGATGAGAGATCAGAAAATATTACACACCAGACTTTGTAAGTGCTATCTGAGAGAAATTGACTTTTTTAAATCATAAAAGCACCAGAGTGAGATAAGAATCCCTCAAGTCAACTACTGACATGGAGACGAACACACCGGACTTGCATTGACTATCGTTCAAATAGGAATTTTAAATATTCGATTGAAAATCTTAAGCTTTATTATTTATTTCCAGAAGAAAATGACAATTTAATTTATTTATGCAATTTTTGTCAATTGAAATGAAATTATATATTTAAAATAAAGAAAAAAAAGTGATATGAACTTATATAATCAAATATATCAGACAAAGATAAATGAATAAAAATAATTTTTTGAACAATTTTAAATAACAAAATTTTTCATGAAATTGAAACAAAAATCATAACTTGTTTCGAAGACATAAAAAATTTAATAAATACAATAAATTTCCCAAGTGATGTGCGTAATATAAGATTTACCCAACATTAAAACTAAACAATTTTTCAAAACTAATAAAAATTAGGAAAAAATAATAATATATTGTTTTAAATATTAGTTTCAAATACGACAATGAGGACTTGACATTTCATATTTTACGTTCACAATTAGCCCACGCTGCTTACAACACGAAAAACCACAACAATAAAATATCAAATATAAAAAATAATGAATCGAACAAATATAATGATTGATGTTGAAAGGAGAAATTTACTTTAATTCATAGAGATAGTTTTTACATGAAAAATTTGTTTTCAAAATTTCAAATATTAAATACAAATGCTGGTTATGAGATGCAATGAGAACTGTTTGGACATTATTAATACAAAAATGTATAGTTTTGATAAGGGCTATTGCACAAAAATGAAATCATCAGAAAAATAATAAAAAGACTCCATAACAACAGTTAAGTGAAATCTGTCATGTTTTCTCATTAATGGTGTTTAAATTATTCAAATGCTCACTATCATTCTGATATAATTATTTATTAACAGTAAAATAAAATTATTTAAATGAAATTGAAAAATATTATGCGGTTTCAACTCGAATATACAATTTATTGAAAATAAAAAAAAGCTTTACATTTCCTCAGTCAGAACTGCTTTGACGTTTAAAAAATGTCTAGTTATTCAGCTAGAACTAATTATAAAATGATCATCAGCCTATGATCAAACTCTCTTTTCCACTGGTTAATTAATCTTCTTCGCCACCATCTTTCAATTTCTTTCCAGTTTCACCCCATTCATCTTCTGATGTCTCGGGTGAATTGTTCATGTCGTTATCATCATTATTTTGTGTGCTGTCTCTACTTTTTCCAACTTCGTTCAGTTCTTTAATCTGTTGTTTTTCTTTCTTCACTTTCATTCGTCGATTCTGAAACCATATTTTTATTTGTCTTTCTGTTAGACACAAACAATGAGCAATCTCGATTCTACGTTTCCTCGTCAAATATCTGTAATTGTGTGGTAGTAAAGGGTTTTAAAATTAAATTTTAAACCTTAAATAAAATAAAACAATGATATTAATATTTTTAATCTAATATATTTATTGAAAAAGAGAAGATATTTTGAAAAATTTATGTTCACAAAGCGATAACATTTCTAGAAAAGTAGACAGTTGACATAAATAATCCATACAACTTGGGTAGGATCAAAACGAGCGTCAGCGAATCATTCAACGACATCACCGATAATAATTAAAATAAAAACCAGATCTTTTTTTCAACGTATGATTAAAATAGTTGTAAAATTATTTCAAATAGTCCACTTAATGTTTAAATTAATTCTAAAAAATGTTTCAATTTGAAAATTAAAAATTTTTAATATATTCAAAATTAAATTATATTCAATAAAATTTTCTTTAATCAAACCTATTAAATTGGAACTCTTTTTCCAACTCTAATGTCTGATACCTGCTGTATGTTTGTCTACCCCTTCTCCTCTGGGAAGAGTTAGGTCCTGTAGATAGGAATAACATAAATTAATAGCTTACGTTAAAATAGGTATAAAATTTATCAATAAATATATAGGTGTGTTTTATTCTTTATTGACTTTTCAAATAGTTTTCAAGTGTAATAAAATATTATAAAGTTATCAATATAATACTTTAATTTTACAATTCTCATTCTAGAAATATTAATTGTGAAATTGAAATATGTAGACTTATAACTATAATATAAGGCTAGAAGTTTAATTGATTATTTAAATATAATAAATTATTTAATTACAGAAATAGAATTTTATGATAAAACAAATAAAATTTCTCACATTTAATTAAAAAATTAAACTTGAATTTTAATTAGATTTATAAAAACAGTTCTCATAGTGACGAATGCATGTGCGTATACACTGTATGCCACGTTCAACTACATAAGATAGGAAATGAGGGAATGGAAGAGTTTAACAAAATTAAATTATTGTTTTTATTTTTAGGTCAATTTTCAAACTATTTGGTTGATTTTAAGATAATATATATACTTATGGTTATATTCCTATAAATTTAATTTATGAACACTAATGGATAAATACATAACTTTGAAAAATTATAATATTTAATGAATAAAAACTAGTTTGAATAACTCAATCAATTTGTTTAAATACTATGAGAGAATCCATAATGTATTAGGTGTAGGAAAACTAAATTAATTATCATATAAAATAAATGTTCATCCTGTTGTCAATTTTTGGAAACGTGAAAAATATAAATACGATGAATAAATCAAAAGCAGCACGTATGAATTTTTGATCACATACTTTTACCGCTAATTTAATAATGCAATGGGTTCACGCCGAAGCATCACTAACCAACAACGCTCATCCAAGGGTAGAAAGGAACATTACTATTTCCGGTTCCATTGCTGTTACTGTTACTATTGGTAGTGGTGGTTGCTACATTTCTAGAAAGAGAGGTTGCAGTGGAAGTTGTGTTGTTGCTGGTTTCATTGGTGCTGGTGCTAGTTGGGGAACTGGAATACTGATCATCCAGTTTGGTAGGTTGGATAGTTGGTTGTGGCCTCATCGGAGAAGTGACATTGTTATTAGGACTATGGATTGTGGGCAATGTAGATTGAATGTTAGAAGACATAAGATGAGATTGTTTCCACGGAGATGAATTGTTATGGTGGTGAGGTGACATAAACCTGGATGACGGAGTTGCGCTAGTGCAAGATGGTGCGTTAAGTGAATGGTTCAACCTATTATCATAAGCGTCGTCAAGAACGGAGTGGTGTTGCTGTTGTGGTTGGTGGCCCATATTAGCAAGGTGAGACATTGGCGTCATAAGATTGTTGTTTGAATTGTTGTGCATTTGTTGCAAACCGTTGTTGTTGTTGTTGTGGAGAGGTCGCATGAGTGAATGATGATTGTACCTTCCTTCTAATACATCATCCTCAGGCCTGCCGTCTAATACACTGTCTGAATCATCCATCGTTGGATTTCTTCTCATGTGGGACATCATCATTGAGTGATTTGAAAAGCCTTTCATTGATGACATGCCACCTATACGATTTGTATAATCACTTCTCAAAATTCCTCCATCCATATCACCATAGCTTCCATTGATATCTCCAATGAGATCCGAACTGTAAAATTGTCTTGGAAACAAACCGTCAGAAAATCCCATGCCATTGTGGTTTAAATGATGATGGTTTTGAGACAACATACGTCTACCTCTACCGTCGTTTCCTGGAACTTCGCTCGTCAGATGAGGGTGCATGAGTTGGTGTGAAGTGGGGCTGACAAGAGATGGAGGAGAGCCAAAAGAGCTCGAACCATAATACGGATTCATCATCATCATTAGAAAATTTATAAAGATTTTTTAACTTTCAAATTCAACTTTTTTCGTTTTCAATATATTTTCTTAATTAACAGATTTATCTCATTATCTTTAATTTTACTTTTTTCAATTTAGCTTTTACTTTATTTAGTTTTTAATTACACTTTATAGTTTTTTTTATATTAAAATTTAGTTTTTAAAATTATGAAAACTTAATTTTACTCACTTGAGCGTGTCATTAATATCCATAAATTTATCAATCAAAACACTAAGTAGGCGGTAACCTAGAAGTCTCGTTAAAGAGCAATAAAAGGTCGATAACACTTAAAGAGGCATAAAACTAATCTGGATCACACTTCTCGCGTCTTTAAAACGTCATAAAAAGCTCGTTAAAAAAACACGCACTCTAAGAATAAGGTGCGCGACCAGCAATTACAGTATTTTTTACGTGGTACTTAACGACGCTTTGATGAGATCATAAAAGTTAATACCAACGCACCTACTGACGGCCTAGGTAATAAAAGCAACATAAAAGTGACTCTTCCGATTTACGATCTGCATTAACTGCTTTATACCTATCTCTCTATTCTCCACGCTATATTCTCTATACAATATATTTATTTCGTATGGGAAATATATATTCTTAAGATGTTACGCCTGTATGTATCAAAGAACCGCATATGTGCTCCTTGTAAGCAAGTGTATTTGGATAGGTGGTATCGTGTGTCGAGGCTAATTTATTCATAAAGGGTTCAGTTCATAATACGAACTTCATATAACCATGACTTGAAGAGTGGTTAGACTTGATGTATGAAGAATGAATTATTATCTGCAATTAATCTTAATCATCCAGAGACACCCAAGTCTTATATTTTTGTTATGTGTGCTAAATTCATTTATCATCCTTTTTAAATTATTTGAGAAAAAAAATTTATTGTATTAATTTAACATTGTTATCATGTCCAATTATACTACTTAGAAGATTGAATTTATTTGAAAGGTTTAATTTCAATGTATGATGTGAATAAAGAAAAATTAAATTTAAAATGTTTTAAATTAAAGAAAAGTAACTTGCAAATTTAAACCACATTAGAAAAAATTCATGAGTATGGAACTCATAAAATTAATATTTAAATTTGATCATAACAGTTCATGGTTGCACACTTGAATAAAAAAAGAAAATAGGATTATATTATCAAGAGTATAGACAGAATTTATAGAAAATTAGTATATTACATATGATTTTGCAAATACTGAAAAGATTTATCTAAAGCAATTTACTTACAACATTTGAAAACAATACAATTTAATTTACACATCTATTATTTCAATTAGGAAACTTTTAATTAAATTCGAAGGTTTTAATTTACTTTAATTTTGGGATAAAGAATTTTGTTACTTTAAATTACGCAAAAATATGACAAATAAATTGAAAAATAAGCTATTCCGATTTTCAATTCATTAAGAATATTTTAATTTAATTTTTGTATATATATTTAAAAAAATAATTTAAACTAAAATTAGGATACGCACATATAGTTGTATACATTTGTTGATTACCCTTTTATCAACCCTGACGAAAACATTGCATGAGATCCATAGTGGTTTAATTGATGTGTGAAGAATGCGATAACTATTATTTTATATATAGAAAGTATTTAAGTAAACTAGTTAAAAATATAATGAACTAGTTTTATTATTATTTGAATGTATATTATTCATATTGAAATTTATAAAATATGAAATTTAAAATGCATTCTATTGAGAAAATATATCTGGAATGTCATAATATTTTTGTCTCATGAATACTCAAAGATTTTTTTTTCAATAAAACATTTTTTCTTTTATTCAAACGAAATAAAATTAAATTAATTTCAAAAGTTTGAAATACAATTGTTCTTATTTTGAATTTTCAAAATTAAATTGTTCAAATATATTCTATTAATATTCATATATACAATTGTTCTGACTACATGTTTTCGCAACAACCTACAGTTTTCCAAGCAACCCTGAAAAAAAAGAAATATAATGTTTGGTTTCAGTAATTTTAGTAATTCAAAAAAAAGAAGATTATTATGATTTATTCATATTTATTCTTGATCGCAAAATTTAAAAATATTAAAATAGAGTCTAAAACATTTTGAATTACTTTTATTGTATAAAAATTATAAATTAATAGGTATTTATCCTTTATATATTCTCAAAACATTTCATCAGGCTTTCAACACAACTAAAATTCTTTTTACAAAAAAACATCTCTAAACATCTGAGAAACCTTCAAGACACATCTATCTACACTTGTTTCACAATAATATAGTTTATTGTGGAAATATTACATAAATTTTAGATTTAAAAAATCAAAATACTTCTAATATTTTTTTATTGAAATTAAAAAAGTCAGAAAAATTAAAACCAATCATAAAAAGAAAATTTCAATATTTTTATATCACGAAATCAATTTTAAACAATAACTGATATCTAAGAAATTAAAATTGTATTTCGCTTCTGAAAGCATCGCTTGGCTTTGCGTTTTCATTTTTCTAATAAATAATGTTCATATATATATGATTCTTTTAATTTAGATTCAGGTTTCCTGGTTTCCGGACTCTAGAACACGCAATTATTTCATGTTAAAAAGCGTTTAGTGAGGAATTTTGAGATAAGTTATTACTATAAAATTATTATAAAAATGATTTAAATGTCTTATATGAAATTACTTAGCATTTGTTTGATGTGCTTAGTGAAATAAAAAATACAAAAAAAATAAGTATTTTTAAGATTATTTTTATGAAGTGGTAAAATTAAAAATGCGAGTATGAGACAATACTGAAAGAGAGGTTGTTCGCTTTTTCACCAAAACCATTACGGTGGTTGAACCCTACAAACATACACAATATAAAAGTTTTTTTTTTTCTTTTTCAACATAAAAAGTCGTTTTCTATTAATCTCTTTCATCATCAGTTTAAAAATGCACGCTCAATTTCCATTAGTTGATCAATTAAGCTGAACTATACTTCAAATACATTGGGGCCAGAAAATACCCAGTTGTAGTTAATAAGAAGTCATTAGTATATCCATTACAAAATCTTTTATTTGTTCATTGTATCGGTCAATAATCAATCTTTTGCACCTCAAGCTTTTGAAAAAATTTCGATAACATATGCGTTAAACTTTTAATTTTGAAATTAATCATTTAGAAATAGGTTTTTATCATTAAATTATCTTATCATTCAGAATGCAAAAGTACGCAAATATTTGAAATCATTAAAAAAACGAAACATTATCTTTACTCCTTTTCTTAATTTATATTTGCTAATGAATGTTAATTTTATCATAGAACTATCCTAATCTTTCCATCATAGTCAAATCATAGTTGAAAGTGATGAAAAAATGAAAAAGCATTATCCTTTGATCTGACCAGTATGAAATGTTGAAATGTGTAATCAAAAAGATGTCTCCTAGATGTGTTTAAAAATATGATGAAGACTAACTAAATTGAATGATTTTTAAAACAAATATGGAAAAAAAGAAAAATTGATGATGAAACAAATGTGGGTGAAGATAAACGTTGAGAGGTTTCATAGTAGTAAAAAAAGTAAATAAATGATGGAAAGTAAATGGCTCGTTTATAACTATGATATCCATATTGTTGATGATAACAATGAAATATAAGAAAAAGTAATAACATTCATAAGGGTTGTTATTGCTGATATGACCATTCAAGTGATGGCTGAACGATAACTATTGCGTTAGTCGACTAGATTGATTTAAAAACCGCTAAAATTATAAATTTAAATAGTAAGAGCTGTTTAGTGAGAATTAATAAAAACAAGTTGCTGATTGAACCTGGAAAAATTTTAAACCAATTTCATTATGAAAAAAATTAAATATTTATATATATGAAAAACATTTTAAAACCCGTGTTTTCTGATTTATGAAGACGTTTAAAAAGAATTACTAGAAGACAAATTAATTAAAAAGTTACTTATGGAAGAAAAAGTTATTATTGTCAACAATTAAATTTGAAGTTACTATTCGGTCAAACAAGACTTTAAGATATTCAAATTTTATTGTTTTTGAAAAAATAAATTTGAAAAAAATTCCTTTATTGATAATCCATCAATAAATAGTAAAAATCTTTCAAAAAGCATATCAGTTTGTATAAATTTGAACATTTTTTTGGTTGGTAATTTCATTTTCCTATTTAATGGGTAAGTTTCAAAATGGAACAATTTGAAACTATTACTTCAAAAAAAAGATATTTAGTTTTCATAAGCATGCAATTCAAAGTTAATAAAAAAAATACTATTCTATTTTGTGGATATATCCAATAACTAATAACTTCATTCCAAACATTAAGTTGAACTTTTTATCAATTTGATAGAGAACTAATACTCCGAAAAACTTTCTATTTGTTAAAAAATTGAGGTGTGAACTTCAAGGATATGACAATAAATAATTATTATACAACATTACTGTTAGCCTTAAATTAATGGATTTTTCTTGTTTCAATTAGTTTTTCTTGTATTTATATTACTTTCCTGTGGAAATATTCTTTATTAGCGTTAAGTTTTGAAATTTAATATTATTTTAACATGGAAATACTCTTTTTTAATTATATTCTTAATACTATTATATTTAGATTTTCTAAGTATTCTTTTCAATTATATAAAACTTGACGGAAATTTAAAATGGAAAAGATATTTTTTTTAATTAACTGAAAGAAACAAGTGAAAGATAAATTACTTCTTATTTTGAAAACTAAAAATATTCGTTTTTTGTTTAAAACAAAACACTATAAAATACATTTTAGAATAATGTTTCAAAAACAATATACGTTTTTAACTATTTTAGTTTTTTGTAATTAAACGGTAATCTTCCTATATAAATAAAATAGGCGAATCATTTTTCTCTGTAATTTTTAATTTACACTTATATAAAAAGTACCTTACCAACATTATTTTAGACTTTCTGTAAACTATAATATTTTTAAAACTTGCTGTGAATAACTAAATTTTTGCGTTTGTTGATTTCGATTAATATGCATTTATCAATTAGTTAAAAATGATTTTAAGTTTAATGAATATACACTATTAAATACAATGTCAGTCATCATACTCCATCTACAAAACTTTAAAAAATAAACAAACTTAACTTAGTTACTCAATAAAATTTCAACCACTGAAGTACTGAAACATTCAAAAGGATTAAAAAAAGTTGAAATTTAATTAATTCACGCATTTAAATTTTTTTAAAACAAATTTAATTGTCAGAAAACATTAAAAAGAACATCGAAAACAAATCTAATTGTCAGAAAACAATAAAAAGAACATCGAAAACAGTGAAACTATTAAAAAAAATTCTTTAAAAATCTTAAATAATATTTTTCAAAAGTTTGCTTTTTTTGCCGAAGACATTCGAGTTGCTGAGCGAACAATTCAACTAATTATGTCACTAACAACAATATATATTAAGAAAAAATATTTTAGATTTCGAAAGTCTTGATGTTTTTCATTATGCAATATACGTATATAATAAGTTAGGTTGTTAAATCTAAGTAATTAATTATGTTTATATTACAGTGTTTTTTTTAATGTTTCAATTGAATAATTTAGATAAAGTTTAATGAGGCATGTACCGTCAAATATAAATACTATTAAGCCTCAGAATTTTTTATTTATTTCCTGTTTACTCAGTAGGTTATGTTGTCACTCATGTATACAGATGTCAAAAAATATCTTCACATACGTTGATATACTTTTCTTTATTAAAGTTTTGCTTAACAGATTAAAATACAAAATAATTGAATACTATTACAATGAAACCATATTAATATTAGTATATTGACTTTTTAACTTTATAATTTGATGGTATACTCTTATGATTTTTCATGTTAATAAAAATCTGTTAATTCTGTTTAAAATGCGTACTAAAAAATTTGACATAAGAAAAAACTGTAAGTGCTTGCAATCACTATAAAAAAATACATTAGAATGAAAAAATTAGTAAAATTTAGTAAATTTGAACTAGAATAACAATTTCTTATAAAGTTTAATAAATATAAATATATAATATATAACTATATAAAAAAAATTGACTATATAATGCAAAAAAATATAAAGAAACAGGTAAATAATTTCATTCATATTTTCAATTTACAACACTAAACAAATTTTAGTTTTTTTAATTTTGGTGAAACTTGAAAAAAATTGTCAAAAAAATATTTTTAATATGAATGATTGAAAACTAACATACCCATCAAGAAATAAAGTAAAAAATAATGAAAATTCTAAAAGTCTAATTGTGACCTTTTTTTAGCAATTCACAAAGCATTTTCTTTTTTGTTTTTTTGTTTATAGTATTTTTTCTGCATTTGTCACACGGATATTTTAGAACTCCATGGTTTGTCAGTACCAAATCCGTTAATCTCAATCCGAATAAATATTTTTTTAACTGTATTGAATAATACGCTATATAAAAAGTATTTAAAATACCCTTTAAAATAGTAAAATGAGTTTTAAATAAATTATTGTGAAAAAATATATAAATAACAAAACATGAAGAAACCTAAAACTTCAAAATGTAAAATTTGAAATCTTTTTCCGCTGTTTTATCACTTAAGAGTTCTTTTTAATTATACTTTTAAATTTCTGAAGAGTATTATGGACGGCTGATACTCGCAAAACATCCAACTTTTCATCAGTTCTATCACATCAAGAAAACTTTCGAATGAATGATCAGACATTAGACCATCTAAGTCTACATACAAGGCCAGCTATCAGTTGTTGTTGGCATTCATCCATCTCGTGAGATGATGATAGCGCTCTGATGTGTTCTTAGGCGGCAGCTTCTAGAGTGGCTCAGCAGACCGATCCTGGATCGACAGTCTCTGCTGCATCGGCTGCAGGTGAAGTCGGATGGAGGATCGAGAGCCTGATTCTGCTGCCTCGTCTTTCTTCTTTGCCTTCGATCTTCCTTGCCCTTTTTGATGCCTTTGTGGACAGTCTGGCGCCAGCCACTCCGGTCATCTGCTAGCTCTTCCCATCTGCCAGGGTCGATACCCGTAAGTCTGAGGTCGCGTTTGCAGACGTCTTTGAAGCGTAGTTGCGGGCGACCAACTGGACGTTGTCCTGTAGCCAGCTCGCCATAGAGGATGTCCTTGGGTATGCGACCTTCCTCCATTCGACGCACGTGACCCAGCCAGCGTAAACGTCTTTGGCATAGAAGGAGATGTATGCTGAATGAGTTGGCTTGATTGAGTACGGCTGTGTTGGTATCAGTAAAGACGTCTTATAATATGACTTACAGCGCAGTTCCTATTTATTTTGCGTTAGAGTACATATATCAATTGTCTGTTGATGATTCCGGGTATGTCACCCACTAAGAGGAGACAATAGAGAACAAGCGTAAGCGATCAACTCAGCCATTAATCGAGCAACCGTTAATTGCGCTACAATACACGTTTGCGTTGACAAAGTTAATGATTTTGCTTTTTCCGATGATATTGCACTACTCGAAACGACCCAATAAGAACCCAAATCCCGCAAAATGCTTCGAAAGTCAGTTCACGAACAGTGAAAATAGAAATAAATTTTAAAAAGACCGTAGAGATGCACCTTATGCAACCAGATCCTACAAAGCGACAAAGCTCTTCATAAAACATTTGAAATCGTGAATGACTAAGAAAAACTTTGGTCGAACGTTAGGTACACGGACCAGGATTTCGGAATCTAAATTGGTCATGCATGATCAGCTTTTACGAAGCTATGAAAAAACGTTTGCCCACAAAAACAGGAAAAAAAATTCGCATTTTACAAGCCGCTTGCATTTCTATTTTGTTACTCATGTTCTTGTAATCGTACGATGCTCAGAATTCGAACGTTTAGCGACCGCATCAAAATGAAGATTTCTAGATACAAATCAGACAGGAGCACATCAGCGAAATGATGAAAAAACGCCAACTTAAATTTACTGGCTTTTGTTCTTACTACTTGTGCCCCGATACTTACTCTGAAAGTCTGAGATGAAAGCCCGGAAACGTACTATGATCCGGGTAGTCAAAATCATGTGCAGTAAACAAAAACGCTGTAGAGATGCAATTCGTCGAGTCCATGGAAAAAGTGGTCTTTTGACCTTTCATCTGTGCACATTCAATGATGATATTGTTGTTGAATATTTATATTTAATGGTCATTAACCGTTTCATCTCAATATTTAAAATTCCTAGAGAAGGATTTAAAAATTTAATAATGGGAAAAAATGAATGAATCAAAACTTTATAACTTTTCATGATTAATTGCTGTTAAAAAAACTAAGTAAGTAATTGTAATTAAAATTTTATGAGTACTGATTAAATAAGTATAGTCTCAGGTCAGAAAAACTATGATTGCAATAGTGTTAATTTTTCCACATATGAATACGAAATTCATTGAAATGAGTTTAGATTTTTAAAAAATATTTTGTTAAAATTTAATTTTAATATGAATGTTATTTGATCGAATTTTTCTTCAAACCGAGTTATGACGAATTAATTTGAATTTATTGTATGTCTGTTCAAAAAAATTATTACTCGTAAATTTGAACAAAACGATAACAAGAAAAGGTTCGTTATGATATAATAAATTTGAGAAAAAAAAAGAAAAATAATTTAATTGCAAAATATGTTAAAAAACTTTTTTTAAAAGTTTAATTAGCTTAAAAAATTATTCGAATATTATATAATTTAGTTGAATAATGTAATCGAAAAATCTTGATCAATGATTCATTCATTCGAAGATGAGTAATGTATTATTTGATTTAAAATAAAACTTTTTATGTGTCCAGTAAATCAATTTTTTTTGGTTTTTTGTTCAAAATTATTATTGTTACGAACGTTATTGTTTGTAGTAAAAAATATATATTTACAAAATGTATTAAAATACTTTATTTTATACATAAAAGAAATTAAAACAAAAATATATGAACTTTCAGAAAAATTTTTTATTGATTTGAACTAGCAAGATTAATTAGTTGAATAGTGAAGCTTCTAGTGTTAAATCCATACATTGAAAAAAGTTGATGAAAATAGGTAAATTCTCATAATTGAATTTTAACATTTTTAAATTTTTAGAAAACTTAAAGTTAACCTATTAAACTCATTTTCAATAATATATTTCAAGCAAAAGTATGTTTTAGCAAAATAAATTCGTTTCAAACTTGCTTCATTTGCAATCAATCTTTTATTCTTTACTCGGTGTTAAAATTTTCATATGGAAAGTCAATTGAAACCAAAATATGGAAAGCTTAACTTCAATTTCAATGATTTGATCTAGTTAATTTAATAAATTTGAATTCATATTAATACAAGAAAACCCTTATTTTTACGACAAAATGTATTTTTCTATCGTAAGATTTATATCTTTTTAAATATTAGTCTTTAGTTAGGTTTACCACATTATATAAAGTACAACTGTTTTCTAAATTTTTTTCAAATATTTTAAAAACGGAAAAGTTGTCATTTAAATAGATAAAAATTTTATTTGGCCATGAGATAAGTTAAATTGAGAAAAGTTTCATGATTTTTAGGAATAATTATATTTTCTTCAATATAGTTTACGAAATAAATAATGCAGCTTTTAAGTACAATCCAGCTTAACTTAGAATAAATATTATTTCTTTTGAATTTATCCTGTCTATTGAATATGTTTCTTTTTCATGAAATCTATATGACACTTTTAAAAAATTTAAATAAATTTTTTTTTAAATCTTTTTATTTTGAGCTACAAATTTTGTTTTGAATATTGTTTACAATGAAAAAATCACCAGCTTATAAATTCTAAAACATCATTTATTATGTCAGTTTTTAATAATCATTATTTCTCCTATTGTATAATGAACTTTATTTTGTTTAAATAATTGCTATTATATATCAAAAAACTTTGAAAGATTATTATATAGCTTTAGCTCATTCGAAAGCGAATAATACTAGATTCCGTAAAATTGTAGATTATTTTGACCACCATAATTCGAAAAAACACATTTTACAAAAATCACTAATTTTTAAATATTTTTTACAAGTTTACTATTGTTAAAATTCAAATCATTTGTCACTAAATACAATAGTTTTTAAAAATCTGAATATATTAAATATGTATTTGAATGTATAATTTATTAAGTTCTTTGTTAGATCACCAATTTTTATTAATAATTTTTTAATAACCTTAAGGTTAAACGAAAAAGATATTAAGTCTCTAATAAGTTATTAATAAATCTTTACAAACTATAATTTTTTACAAATATATATAGAGATTGAATATCGAATTAGATTATATGAATAATTCTTCTGGACAAAATACGATAATATTATATTGAAACTCATATATGGGACTTTAAACTTGCGATCGATATTAAGCGGGTGTATCGAAGAGATCAAATTTGACTAAAGAAAAATAACTTCACCGCAGATTTCCGTTGACTGCTAGAATTTTCGAAAATTCGATTTTATAACTTGTATCTCCAGAATCACATGAGTTTGAAATTTGCTATTTAAATGAATTTGTTGATCTAACTGGAATGTTTAAACGACTTTCCTTGAAGAATTGGTAAATAAAAACTTCCGTTTAATAGGAATTCGCGCTTCCAAACTATTTCACTGGTGTGTTATTTGCTATACATTGTTAGATCGTAGTTGGTGATGTGACTTTGAACTGATAGATTTCAGCACCGCATGATAGCAAGTTATTGACTAATTATAAAAAACATGAATTGCAGCAAATTCCAAATAAATATCCAAAGAACGTTGATAAAATACCATACTACATTTTCATTATTTACCAATATTCATCATTTATAATATAACTAGTTAATGAACATATGAAAATAAGTAGTTGAAAACTTGTAATTAGATTATTCAAAATAATTAACCTTCAGAAAAAGTTTGTTTAGAAAGAAAACATTGGAAATAATTTTTAAAGACGAATGCTGTAATGCTTCTAGAAATTTTTTTGCTGAAACTAGTATAAATTCGGAGTATTTTAAAAAGAAGTCATTAAAATATTTGTTTTTTGAAATCTATCTTATATCATGAAAAATGTAAAAGTATTCAGTGTATACTATATGAAATTGGAAAAAACTAGTTGTCTCAGTATTTTTGTTCTATTTGAAAAAAATAATAATTTCCCGTTTTTTTGTTTTTTTTAGAGTAACTAATAAAATCTCAAATGTGGAAAAGACTAAAAGATTTAGTTTTCTTAAGGGAAACGATAATAGCTAACGGAAAGAGAAAATGAATGATTAATAAAGATCATAAAAGTTTGAACGGAGCTGTTTTTTTCCTTATATCTAAATAGAAAAAGTAATGTTTTTTATTTTCATTCAACTTACTTCAATGAATCAATATTTGTAAGAATTTACAAAAAATTCATAAAATATCTTTAGATTTGATCCTTAAGTTCGAAATCATGTAATATTTCTTTACTAGATTTTAGTTTTCACAATTCTTTACTTTTCTAGAAATTTAAGCAATCTCTTAATCAAATGAGATTTGAAAAAAAATTAAAAAATTTAGATGTAAAAAGTAAAAAAAAAATTTTCCAAAATATATTTCGCAAATTTATAAACGTTTGATCAAACCATAAACAATTTTAGATATGCCGCAGTGATGATTTATGAACCTCTCTCAATCATTTGGGCTCTTGTCATGACAATAAGAATAATAATAAGGTAAACAGTGGATTAAAAAATATTGTTTTCATTTTACTGAAACTTTTGTAATTTGAAAAATTATTTCTAATTAATTATTTATTAAAAAATTTTCCAACACAGTAAATGATTTATTATTAAATATATAAAATTTCTATAAACATCTGTCGACTCTACCCGATCGATATACACATATGTAAGTTTAATTTTCAAATATGAAACTGTGATGAAAACTAAACGTGAAAAAAGAATAACATAACTTTGTACAATGTTCTATTTAATATGGTTTCAGTAATTAAATACCATCTTAAAAATTATAATTGATCTCAGTTTGATTTGCAATAGATGGTTTAAACTTTATAAACATGAAATTAATTATAAATAAGCTTTCACACTAATTCAACATGATTAATATAATATCCACTCATGAGCTAGTTCGATTTTTTTATAGAATTTTATAAATACACGATAAAGTCAAATCAATTTCTAATGAAAATAATATAATAGCATGTTTTACTATTCAATTTTGAAATAAACTTGAGAAGCTCTAAAAAATTTCCAACTATATATTTGAAAGCATGTTAATTTCGGAAATAAAAGTTTTGTTTAAAAAACTGTAAAAACAAAAATTAAATTGAAATATGAATAAGAATAGAATTAATTTCTTTTTTGATTGAAGTTTCCATGTTCAAATTGGAAACAAATTAGAAACATTATTCAGAAAACTTTTATTTTTAATGAAATTTAAATTAGTTCAATCTATACATTTAACTATAGTATGAAATTTATGTTTTTTGTTTATTCTCACTTTGAAAGGTTTCCATCAAATCATTTTAGTAGGAACTTTATCTACAATCGTTCTATGAGCCACCAGTTCAGTCATCTCTTCATAAATCTATCAAAGACGTTCTATATTCAATTTCAACTTGGCGATCAAACTTTCACAACTATATTTTGATTATCCAACAAAATTTCAAATATTTAAACAGTATTGAAAAGTCTTAGTAAATTTTGTTCATGCTTTTCCATACAAAAGATTCATGCAGTTTCAGTGAATATAACAATAATAAATAGTAAATAATATAGGTTTCATTCAGAAATCTTTCATATTTTACTTTACATATTAAAAACTTATTTTCAAAATAAAAAACATTTGAAAGAACTTCTGAATTTTATTTTCACTATCAGAGATTAATTAATTTTTAAAATTCCGTACTTTCAACTGCTTGAATGTGTTTAAATAAAGGGTAAATAAAAAATGTCTATAATACAAAAATAATTAAGTTCATATAAAATTTACTTTTTTTCAGTATACTAAACATACATAGAATACTCAGTTACTAAGAAATTAATTTATAAATTTATTCTGGCATTTTAAAAAAAGTTTTATTTATCTATCAGAAATTCAATTTTCAAATCTCAAATACGTTTATTTCATACTTCATACCGATTGTGTAAGTTTAAATAAATAGTATTAAAAAAATTTTTTTTTAATATATACAAAATAATTTAGATGAAAGTTAATTTTTTTTCAGTATACTTAACATACATAAAACATTCAGTAATTAAGAAAATTTATTGATAATTTGAATAATTAGACAATTGTTGCTAATTAATCCAGTGTTCAGGCCTGTATTTGAGCTTAATATTAGTGAATATAAAAATTGATTAGTTTTAATTGATAAATAACATGAATTTTCAATTATTAAAAATAATGTACTCTGGTTCAAATACCCCGAAAGCTTTTAATAATGATAACTGAATCATTTAAATTCATAAATGTTATTTATTCGTACGGAAATACATTGTATTATGAATTTTCAGAGTAGAAATCTAATATATTTCAAACTATTTTAAATAATCGCTTTATCATCTATGCGACAAAGTTACATAACCTTAAGAACATTTAACGCAAACTATATATTTCAAAGCGCAAATTTTCCTATATTGCCCAAGTTTATCTACTCATGAAAAATTTTGATTTAATGTAATTTTGTTGTTAAAATAAATCTTTTTTCTTAACTTCAAATGATAGATCGAATAAGAAATATGGAATCCTATTAATATTTTAAAGTTGTTCGAATTTAAAATCACTAGAATTAGACTTTATTAAAACTTCAAAAACTGACAAGTAATAGCAGTTAATATTTCAAGTGGGGAGCGTGGATGGCTCAGATGGTAGACGTCGGACTTTGCGACTCAAAAGTTGTCTTTTCAAATCCCTGATAATCCACCGTGAACTATCATATACCTTGTGTAAATGATGCGCTGTTAGCGACGTATGCATTTAGTGACGCTTCTTTCGCCTAAGAATCATGGTTCTTAGAACTATTGTAACATGGTCAGCGTCTGCAAAGCTGTGAGTAATAAAGACCAACAAAAAAAAAGTTGTCTAAAACGAATACGTTTATATCTTCAATCCTGTTCATTTAATAGATGTTCGGGGTTGGATTTTATATTTAGGAGTTTTTAATGGGTATTTCATATGTTCTAAGAGTTTAAATGTTTGTGAATTGAAGTAGGAGGTCTCTTAATGAGCTTTACCATAAATAGCTACATGGAGTTTCAATGGTTTAAAAAAAGTTGCCTTGATTCTCACTGACACTAAAGGCATTTAATAGTTGGATACTGGGTAATGATTATTTGCAAAGAATTGTATGACGATAAGGATGAAAATGGGGTTTATTTTAATTTGTGGTTTCCACACGGGTTCTCGTGTATGGACGTGTTGAGGGCTACATTTTCATTCCTGTGTCATAATATTTTTGTGTTTGTAACTGCGCTACTTCTGTTCATCGTTGTTTGGATTCAACATCTACGCAAATAGAATTTCCTAGTTGAAGGACTGTTATATTCACGAGAGATACTACTTAATCTTTAATATGTGATGAGAGAGAATTGTATTATTGATTTAAAGAAATTTAGTGCGGTTAAAGTTTTTGTTTATAAGCCGTTACTTAAGATAAATAGGTCTTGAGAGTGTGAGTTCAGCCTGAATTCTGTCTATAATGTTTTTGAAATATTGAGAAATTTTTTTATATAAAATTTATTTGATTGAATGTGTTTTGAACTATTTCAGTTTATTTTTTTAAAAAAACATTTTCAAAACTTGCTCAATAATTAAAAAATTAAATGGAAAACAAATTTTGTCATTTATTTAAACGTATTGATTATCACAAAGAAACATTTAAACTGAGGGTCAATTCCGCGATTTGAATTGAACAAAATATATTTAATTTGTATAAATTGTCCTATAATTAATATATTTAAATCTAAAAAAATTGACTGTTGTTACTCTGCAGGCTGTAATCAAACATATCACATTTTCTCAACAAATAAAGATATAATGATGAAATGATTTTTTCCTATAGTTTTGGAATAGATTCAGTAGCTAATATTATATTTTTATTTCTTACTCAGGCTTAACAAAGTGTTTACGAAATAACTATGAAAAAAATTATGTAGGCATAAATCTTATTAAACAACGTCAAACATAAGATATTATGACAACCTCGAAGGTCTCCTATTTTAAATTTATGTATAATTTGAAATGTCAACTCATCAAAATACTAAACGAACTAAATAAATAACAATTAAACTGTAGATTTTCATAGTCGTATAGGATATTGAAATTTGATAATTCACAATAATATGATCATCTCATTTCAATATTCAAATATTGTCATTGTTTAAATGAATGTTTCCTTAACATTTAATCATTAAATATGTTAGTATTCAATGAGAAATAAAGAAAGAAGTATAAGATTAAGCTAATAAGTCATTATAGGTTTATTACCTAAACATAAAAACTATGAAAAACTTCATTGTTATTATCCTTGGTCAAATATTTGTGAAAATAAAATTTATTGAAACCTATATACATTTTTCGTAATTAAAAATAGGAAAAAGGCTCTTTTTATTAAAATTTTCATTAATATGTACTCAGATTATTGGCTTCTGAAACAGTAAATAAAGTAAAGTTCAGGGATGGACTACGATATCTGAACGTCAATCTAAATTACATAAGAAATAAATTCAAAGAATATCCATACCATATGCTAAATTTAAAATGATTATAGGTTTGAATTTTATCAAGAAATAAGAAGATTTAAAAAAAAATTCCTATTTATTTGTTAATCATCTCAACAAGCTCCAACTTATATTACTGGGAAAACATTACAATAAAATAATTTTAAAATAAAATAAGATACTTACAAGCTGCAAGAAAAAATGCTTCCATATTGATATTTATCCTCATTCAGAGAGATAAAAGCACAACAACAGCTAATAATAATTCTGCATTCAGGCTAACACTAGAATTATTGAATAAACATACTGAGTGAGTAAACTTTTTTAAAATCGAAATTTTTTAAATTTCGTTAATAAATTTCTTTTTCTTTCAGAGAGATCTACCAAATATAATTTTAAAAAGCTTTCAATTAATTCAACTTTCATTTTCTTCATGTGAAGATCAGCTTTTATATTACAAATCAAATTTTCTGAAATTTATTTTAAAATGTTGATTAAAACTATTTTCTGTTCATATTTTTTGTTTTTAACGAAAATATTTGAATGATTTTTCTAAATAAATTAAAATTTTATTGACCTTATTTAGAAAGTTAAATTTAGTTTACTTATATTTCTAGAAAACAGAATTTAAAAAATCAAGCTTTTTCGGAAAGAGAGATGAAATTATGTATGACTCAGCAATCATCGGGTAATTTATTTTTTCTTCTTGAGTTTGAAGATTTTTTTAGTTTATACGATTGAATCTACAGAAATAGAAACTAAATGGAGAAAATGAATGCCAAGATTAAAATTAATATTTATGCATGGAGAAAATAATTTTGCACAAAAATATTTAAAATAACATTGTTTTATTCTTATTTTCAGCTCAAAAAAAACTTTCAATAATGTTTAAGTTCATTTTTTTATTTTATTAAATTATTTCTATGTTTTCTACAAACATAAAAAAAACAAAATTAAGAATTAAACTGATAAGAAAAACTAAACGAATCCTTTTAGGATTATTAATTAACAATAAGATAGTTTTTAAAATCATGATTAAAAAGACTTAGTATAGAACATTCAATTTAAAGAAAAACTGTAAGAATACAGTATTGAAAGATTCATCTTAGTTGAACCTTTCCGATACTGTAAATAACAGCCACGCTCCTAATCATCATTTTATCATTTAATCACTCTTGTTTCATATGATGTTTATTATGACAATAGGAAAGTTACTTTCATTATTTACTGCATGATTTATACCATACAAGGTATAGTGGAATTCGAAATGATGAATAAGCTTGTTTTTCAATATGATGCTACACTTGCTACAATTTCACCACTTTAATAATATTACCTCATTGAAGTTTTAAGTTACATATTCTTCCTGAAGATTTCCTAAATCTACAATATGATAAAAAAGTCAAATGGAATTCGTTTGAGCATTAAAGACTCACAACTTAATATTATAATTTCAACTTTTAGTTAGAACTAGTATCAAATAGTTTTTTATAAAAATTCTAAAAAGGTATTTCTATATATATCTTACTTTCAAATTTGTGTTATAATATTCAGCGCACATATAAGTAATTGTCGAAAACAAAATAAAACTTCAACAAATTTATTTTTCCGGTATTTAATTGTAAAATGAAGTTTTTCAAAGTTTTCAAACCTTTTTAATGATTGAAAAAAGTACACTTTTATTCAACAATAAAAAAAACTATATAGATACAGTGACTTGAAATCATACACAAACCCTGAATCTTCCAGTATACATACTAAGATGTCACAAAATGAGCTATTACTTGTATGAGCACAATAGTACTAACCTTTTAACAAAACTTCAAGCAAAATACTTGGTTTCGAATTATTCAAATTATTCAAAAGGAAATAAAACTATTAGTTCAAATATTCCTTAAGATCTTTAGCAGCACTGTTTCAAAAATATTTGAAATAAGGATGTCATGATTTTGTCCTACCGTTGAAAGTTATTAAAAATAGTGAACCAAATGTTAACATTAAACAACGTCTTATAAGAACTTGCTATTTATGCGTGATTTAATTTATAATCTTTCAATGTTATTTTTTTTCCACAATAGTTTTCAAGTGTTTAGTAAAAATGAAGCTAAGAAGCGAGTTCCAGGCTCAATATAAGGTGAAACGGCAACAGCACAGACTTTGCAACAAATAATGAAACTTTTTATTCTCAAATTCAATTTCTAAATTCAATCAGGATAAATTTTAAACTTATATTTTAAGATTCGTTAAATCGAAAATATCTCTTTGCTTGGTATTCCGAATACATGCCAACACCTCGGAAATTATGTTGAAAATTTTTTTATTAAACTAATATGAAAAAAAAATTTAATAATCAAATTTTTCACTTTTGAACGATTTGATATTCCCAAAAAATATTTAAGTGTGAGTATCTATTTTAACTATTACCTGATAAAGTATTTAAATAACTTTTTTTATAAAACAATTTTTTTCCTAAATGAAAAATTCATAATGTAAACCTATTTGAAAAATAAATTGAAAGTTGACCAAATATTTTTTAAGATATTTTATAATGATTCGACTTATATATGAAAAGTTTGTAAACAAATTTTCAAGAAAAATCTTTAAAAAAACTCAGTTCACAGATTAATCAATTGCAATACAACTACATATTTTCAAACCAAATAAACATGAATAATTATGAATAGACACTCATTTAGAATCTAAAAGAAAAATTAACAATAAATTTTATATATATGGCTAATTTAAGTGGAACAGTTTTAACTGTAGAAAAAAACTCCATAAACAGAGAGAAATCCTAATACTCAAAGATCTTTATAAATATATGCGGCTTTAAAATCTAAGTTTTCTGAAACTCATTATCTATTTTATTGTATGTTTAATTTTCATTCTAGTGAAAAAAAATTTAATTTTCAAAAAACTATTAAATTTCTTTATTTGATAAAAGTTATTTTTCAAAGTTGAGAAGAAAGAAGAAGAAAAAACGAAGCTCACGCAAGCTCAAAAATGTGACTGGATAACGAATAGTTTGACGCGTTGACTGTTTTTCAATTACTGTAGATTTTCCGTTTCCATGACATGAAATTTTTAATTTTTAATAGAATAGAATTTTAACAGAATACATTTGAATTATTCCACCAAACACGAGTATACTGAGTAAGTGAATCTAAAAATAACACATTTTTAAATGATATAACTGTACGATGAATCCTAGAAGTTGATTTATACATTTATTTCAAGAGTATACGTGTTTATATATATTTAAATTTAGTGTTTTTGAATTTAAAACTATTACTTTCAATTCTTATAGGTTGAAGGCGGAAGATTAGATAAACTATTGTTCTTGTTTATGATTTGAATTTTAATATAATACATTTTTACGTATTAATAATGTTTGGATATAGCAGTGAAAACTAGGATAAATTTTATAGAGAAGAAATCAAATGTGAAATTTTTTATTCCCTAAGGTTCCTCACAATGTTTTAAAAAAATTTCACATATTTAGATCTATTATTGTACTTTTAAATACTTAATAAGATGATTTAATTACTTAACCATAAGTTGAAAAAATTATTTATTTCATAATTACATTTTTTCAATTAAAATAGTAAATTAATTACACTGTTATAATAAACTGAATAAATCTATATTTGAAATAGTTTAAAAAAATACGATGAAGTTGAAAAAAAAATTAATATAATTGTTAAGACTCACTCTAGCAATATTATATTAAATTTCACTTTATTTAATACAATTAAATCAATAACAAATTTTACAGTACATATACAATTTTGAACTGAATAAAATATTATACTTTTCAAGAAACTAATTAATTTATAGTTTTCAAATTTTTGAAGTGATTATGAACTAGCCTAAAACAGATTTTAAATTTAAACAAACATAAATTTAAAAATCAGAACACTCAGCTTTAAGACAGTTTTAATTATTTTAACTAGTAAAGCACACTGAGAAAGCAAATTTTTATAATTTAATAATTCATCGTTTAATTTCATGATATTGAAGTTATATTTTTTTTCATATTAGTTTTTTAATTCTTTTTTTTTAGCAAAGGATAGAAATATTATATTAAGATAGGTAGTGTTCATTAATGTTTGTAAGTTTGCTTTTCTCTGTGCTTATATAATTTTCTTCATATGTTTTTCAACTCCTTGGTTTTTGTCATTAGTCTTCACAATAACAGTTTTTTTTTAAATTATATGTATTTTTATGCACGGAATTTAATTAGAAACCTTTAATTTCATAAATTTCATTCCTTCAATTCATTTTTCAAATTTATTTATAATCTTAAAAAACTCCGTTCCATAAATAAATCAATATATATATATACTATAAAACATAATTGTATAATTATTTTAGATAGCTTCATCAAAAATTTTATAAAACTTTATTTTTATCTTCATTATTTGAAAACGCTAAATTCAACATCAAAAGATTTGGAAAATAGTTTATTATAAGTAAATTATGAGTTTTATCACTTTGTAACTATAAAATTAATCAGTTTTTAAGAAATGTGTTCAGTACTTTATTTGTAAAAATCTAAAAGATGTGTAAATTTAAAAACAGATATTTCTCATTTTCTACCAGAAATGGTGATCTTGGAAGACTTTTTTCATCTGATCCAAGTTGGATCATCCAACGTTAACTGATGTGTCATTTCCGAAAAAAACCAGGTTATATCGTAGGGGGAAGGCGTACACAGTCGATCAGCGTACACAGTCGATCTTTGCGTTTTTTATCGAAGGCATTTCTATTTTTTCAAATATGATGTGTCACTTGGACGACAATATAGGTGACTTCATTATATATCGTAATTTTGACATAATCTTTTTGCGAATAAAAAAAATAAGGGTATTTATCAATTTCAAGGGCTAAAAAGTAAATATTTTACATCATCTAACGAACCACGCTGTGCATAAAGAAAGCACAATTGAAAAGTCATATTTTGCATTATTGATATATTATTTTATATTTTATCGTGTGTATCTATTATATTTCTTGTTAAAAAATAATCATGAAAGTTATAGCCATTATACCAATCATTGGCATAGGCGCACACAATCGATCATCGTATGTTCGTACTCAGTGGATCATTGATAGCTTTCTTATCAAATAATTTTTGTTAATTATAGCAAAACTATTTTTTCAAGCTTTTTGCAGTTGTTATTTGTTAAATAAAAATCTTATATGAAAAAATTTATTTTACCTGTGCAGTGCTTTTTAATAAAACATTTGTTTAATATCCTTTTTGAATAGTTCTCGTAGTTGGTTTTTACAAGTTTTTGGTTAATCTTTTGAGTTATATCATTCATTTTCATTCATTTAAAATGGGTAGAAAAGTAGCTGTTGAAAGAAAAAAAGGGAAAGTCTTATCAGAATCTATGAAACAGGCTGTCGCAACTGTTTTGAATAATATTAACACAATTAGAGGAGAATCTAAACTTTATAATATACCATATGCTACTTTTTATTTTTATGTAAAAAAAGCCAAAGATGTTGGGTTGGAAAACATGGAGTTTGAGGCCAACTACAGTGTAAGAAAGATTTTCTCTGTTGATCAAGAGACTTTAATGACATATACAACTGTGATGAGACAGTACAAAAAACAACAAATGTTGGAGTGATAGCGGCCAAAGCGAATCGTCAGGTTGGGCGGGTTACGTCAGCAGAAAGAGGACAGATTGTTACAGTGTGCTGCTCGATATGTGCCGTTGGAAACACTGTTCCACTTTTCATGGTCTTGCCTAGAGTCCACTTCAAAGACAATGATCAAGGATGCCCCATCAGGAACAAGTGGAGCCACTAAGCCTGGTGGCTGGATGACAGCTGAAGTGTTTATGAAATTTATGAAAAATTTGTTGAACTAAAACTTGAAACATTAAAAAAAACTTTCATTTATCAGTCATTGAAAAATATTTGTTAAACTATAACTTGAAACATTCATTTTTTCATTTATAACATGAGAATAAATGTTGAAAAACTTGTGTTGAAAAAGTTGAATGTTAAAAGTTTTCTAAATCAGTATTCAATTGCAATAAGTTATTTGAGTATTTAATTTTCTAATAATACTTAATTTAATGTTTGGAAAACTTAAAATTGTGGCACTTGTAGTAATGATCGACTGGGTACGTCCATATGCTCGACTGTGTACACCGGTCGTATACAGTCGATCATTTTCGGAAGTATTTGAACTACATTTGACTCAAAACCCTTTCAACTAGATAAATGAATTAAGTAGAAAATGAAGTCTTAATGATGAATGTATAAAATCAATATTTTATTAAAATTTTATCTTTTAACAATTTTGAGTTATAAGCATTTTTGTAAAAAGTGATCGACTGTGTACGCCTTCCCCCTATGCTGTTTCACTGGTTTCGGGCTCTTGATAGGTATGTTCTATGAGAATTCGAAGCTGTATACAGGTTAGTTGCGCGAGTCTTCTATTTAAACTTCTATTAGCTGGTGGATCTTAAAAATCCTGTTCGGATAGGTATTGGTGAAGAAACATCTTTTTCAATGGATTTTAATTTTCTTGTTCCATAAAGGATCATTAATTTCTCTACAGTAAAAAAAGTTTTACGGATTATGTCCAATCTCCAAATAATTTTAAGTTAGCTGGTGGATCTTAAAAATCCTGTTCGGATAGGTATTGGTGAAGAAACATCTTTTTCAATGGATTTTAATTTTCTTGTTCCATAAAGGATCATTAATTTCTCTACAGTAAAAAAAGTTTTACGGATTATGTCCAATCTCCAAATAATTTTAAGTTGTACGTTCATTTCAATGCGTGTCTTGTCATACTTATCTCCATGTGATTGTTAGCCATGTTGTTCAGATACGTGAAACATAATACTTTTATTAGCATTTCAGTTTAAACTATGTTGATCTTCCAATGTTAGCTCAGTTTTTTTAATAATGTTGATCATGAGGCCAACGCTAGCTGAATTGTATGCTATATTATTTTGTTGCGGTTTTTATTGGATCAAACAAATATGGCGGGATCATTAAAACTTTTGGAGTATATACATTCTTTTCAGAGAGCTTGGCGAAATGTTTTTTCCAAATTCTGTTGGGCTTCTTTCTTTGACTTTTTTTAGATTTCGTTGAAAAGTCGGTAGACTAAATCCACACTGGTTGGAATATCCGCTTTCATTACGATATCAGGTCTTAAATAAATGCCTTTTTTTTGTTTTTTTCGAGAATTACATTTTTTCATGAACATATTGCTCGCAGCTACCTATGGTGAAATGTTGTATTTCTGTAAATTACATTAGATTTCAAACAAGATAACCGTACTTTGCAAAAATAACTGGTAAATTATTTATGTCGTCAAATTTGAGATAATGAAGTTTTTATTTAAAAACTAAATTTAAATTTATAAAATTAAAATCTTCATAGTACATTCAAAAAATTTTTATGAAATGACTTCTTATTCTCAATTTATTATTAGGGAACCAAATTTTTTCAACGACGCAGAAGTAAAGACTACACATTATTACAAAGTGGGTTAAAACACGTTTCAACGCCTTAATCTAATACTTTGAACCCAGAAATAAGAATGAGTTGTAATACACATCAGTATGCATCTATTAGCCAATTTGCATGGAATACAGACCAGTTTAGTTTACTAAAAACCAAAATTTGAAAAGCTATTGCAACGAATAAAAAAATTAAAATTACATAAAACAAAAAATAAAATTATGAATGAGTTTTTTTCAGAAATGTAAACAATTTTTTTTAAAATTTTGCTTGGTGTTCAGTGATTTATTATTTTTAAATTCTAATTTTGAGTTATTAAAATTGAGAAATCTTTTCTATGACTATCAAAATTTTTGAAAACCATTTAATTTTTTTTGTTTCATATAAATACGTCTTATCTAAATAGGCTTCATATAAATACATTTTCCGTTTTATGATGTGTAAAATATTTATGAGTTCAGTGAGCATTTGAAAACTTCTTTGGAAGATAATTTTAATAAAGGTAGATCAATTAAAAGTCAAATTGAATTAAATTAAAACAAAAAGACAATATAATCTATAAATAAATATCAATTTATAAAAAAAAAACAATTTTATTCTTAAGGAATTGACTTCATGCATGTGTGTTAGAATGATAAATGCATAAACTCATTTCTTAAGTTGCATATTGAAACCAATATCAATTAAAAAACAAAAATAGTGTGAGTGATAGCTTAAAGATTTAGTAAAATATTTATTTTTCGTGATGGTGTTTATCATAAATATAACATCTTCTTTTATTAATAATAGGTTTCATCTAAAGAATTATCCAATGAAGAGCTCAGTATAATAAACATCAAAACAAAATAACAGAGTTTATGCATACAATTATCAGTAAGCAACCTCAAACCTATCGATGTTCAGCTCTATAGCAGACAATGCAGTATACCAATGTATATATGATTTATCCCAGATTTTGTCTAATTTTAAGACTTGAAATATTGAATTGTTGAATATTTTAAAAAAAGGTATACAAAATTACTTATTTAATTAAAAAATGAAAAATAGATAAGTTCGATATTCAAAATAATTTTTAAAAAAGTGTGTGTTTTAAGAACCAAGAATAAAATAAGATATTTTATTAATTATTATAATATATTAATTTAAAATGTTAATATTTATTGAACATTTAAAAATTTTACATTTTTCAATAGTTATAACTGAAGTATTATTGTTTTTTTTGATTTAAGTGACAAAGGTTATTTGAGGGCATGAAAAACATGAATTTTCTCTAGTAATAAAAATTTAATGAATATTTCCTAATGTCAAGATTCAATCCCATGGTATTAAAAGCAATTTTGGAGAAAATTAGAAATAAGAAGTATGAATAGTGAAATATTGTTTATGCTTTTCTCGAAATAATTTTTAAATTGTATGAGAAAAAAAATAATATTTTGAAAACTAATTTTTCAAACATGAAACTAAGTAAAAAAATGTTTTAGATACATTTTGTGTTTTAAAAACCTAAATCATGAAGCAATTTTTGAAAGCAGCTCGATTTGTATATATGTCTTTTTAAAAGTCATAAACAAAAGTTTTCTTGTGCTGTGAGCTCGAAGGCCCTTAAAGTACTTTAATTAAGCCAATTATTGAACTGCCTATCAATAAATGGCTTCATAAATTATTTAAAAAAATATTTCAAACGTTTACATTTTATCACTAATAATTTTTTTTTGAAGTAGTAGTAATAATTTCAATATGGCTCTTGAGTTTGAAAAAACAATAAACCAAGACGCACACGATGCACTATTTATTTTTATTTAATTTGACAAAAGAACAAGTTTTATTGCTTTCAAATAAGAATTAGACACTCACTGCATGTCATAGAAATTTTTGCATTCAAATTATATTTTGAATTAGGAGAATATTTTTTTACTTACACATTACCATAAAAAAAAATTATTTTCAATTGTTTTGTGAAAAAAAAAATATTTTTGAAGTATTTGTGAGCTTCAAGCATAATAAAATATTTTTCGGTCGAACTTCGAAGAAGTATATTATTCTACACATGAAACAATTAGTTATGTATCTATTATACATGTTCTCGAGTTTTTTAAATTTCGAATAAAAATAAAAAACTACATAGTTAAGTTTTGATATTTTTATTCTATGATAAACTATAGTAATATAATCTTATAATTTCATTTTAAAACATAGAAAACAAAAGTAATAAGTTTTAGATAGCTATGTACTTCATTCAACTATTCTTAGATGAGAACAGAAATTCAGAAATACTAGTACAAACTGGCTTTAAAAAAATGATAAGTGAGATGTCTGATGAGATAATAAGCCAAAAAAAATTCAATATCTCACTAGGATACTTTATGAGCTTTCCACTGAGTAACGTCCTCTGTATAACCTTGTAATTATCACTATAGACGTTTTCGAATGCTATTTATGACTTTTAGCTAGTGTTGTAATAGTTTTCAAAAATAAGTAGTTATAGTAATTTATCTAATTGTCTTTCTGTACATGTAAATAAATCCTATTCGTAACTCAAAAAATTATAATTTTAACGAAAAAATGTCATTTTCACTTATTAAAAAGTATTTAATAGACTAGGATGATTAACTACCAGAAGGGTGCTGAGCCTAAAAAACAAGGAAAAAGAAACAGTTGTGGGAAGACAAAAAACGACCTGGAGATAGTAGAGATGGAGAGGTTGCATCGTACGAGAAATTCTGAATAACTCGATCCATTATGAAAAGTAAACCGACATCTTCTCATGTGTGCAACGTATGAACGCCCTTTCGTCGATTACAGCAAGTCATTACAAATTAATCGCCATGTTCGACAACTAGAGGAAAAAGCCTAAAGATTGCTGGCAAATGGGAACCTAGTTACAGAGACTTGAGCAAGGCATGTCTGTTGGAATACGACGTCAAATGAAGTGAAGCCAGGCAAAGAAGAGGCCTTTGTGAGGAAGTGTTTCATGCTCGATGGTGGTCATTATGATGGGTGAATGATAATAATGGGTAGTATTTACACTGGGTAGCGATTCTAGTATTTGAAATTTATATATATCTATTATTGTGTTATTTTTTATATACTATATTGTATTATTTAATGTCTAATTAAAAACAAGTTGGCTTGATGCTCGTTTGGGTTTACGCCACGTAAAAAAAACTGGTCGTTGTATTATTGTACTGTATTATATTTAACTGGCTGTTTTCAGTTCTTAGAGCATTCAAATTAACCGAAGTGATTCGGGAAAGTAAATGTATACTTTTTATTCCCTAGATCTTATTATATAGTTATATTGTGAGTATGTAAAGATTATGTAAAGAATATAAAATCTTTGAAAATCAGATAATTCGAGAATAAAATTCAATGAAATCGAACCATTAGGGTTTAAAATGTATTCTATTAGAGGCTCAGATAATTTTATTCCGAAATTTAAGCTGAAAGATTTTGATCACTTAGATCAAAATGCCTCTAGAATATATTCATAGAGCTAGAAATCTCAAACCACACACTAATTTGAAATTGTTTTTTAAAAAATCATAAATTTAGACATTCAATCAGACGTATATTATAAAAGTATTTGAAAAAATCTAGAATTTATAAGCCTTGGTTTTCAATGCTGAGCTTCAACTAAGTATCGAGGCTGCACAACGGAGCAGTAGATCATATGCGGTTGTTTATAGTTCAACTCACCAATATACTCACTATCTCTGCATCTCTTAGTTTATATATATATACTAATTTAACAATTATTGCAAACTAATTTTTAAATGTTTTGCATTTAGACGTGAAATTTACATGAAAAAAAAGATGAAGTAACCTCCATTCGCAATGATGATTCAAAGGTCGAAACATTATTTTAATAACTTATTGAGTTTTTAGCAAATAGATTTAACAGTAAATCTTAAACACATGTATGGACGCGTTTGTGTACAAATTGTGCTTTTGTAGTCAATAGAAGTGGAAAAAGATCGATAGGGGATAGAAATGTGCATGGTTGAATGGAAAAAACTGTATTAAGGGAGAGAGATTAAATCCATTGATGCAGATTCATATATATACGATATAATATCTTTTCTCGGAAAATATCACAAATCATAAAAAATTTATTATATATAAATTTGAATAAAATTAAACTACTTTACTAACAATTTTTTTAAAGAAAATAGGTTTTTTTGTCTCATCTTCAATAAAACTGCCGACTTTTGAAAAGAAAATTTCAGAAAATTTATTCTGTTTTAAATTCATTTTAGATTATCATAATCATTACCATTTTTAGAGCTTTGAAATTATAAAATTTAATCTGAATTTTGTTCAAACGATCATCATAGTTTTTTTAAATAATTCGAATGACTAAATGATCAAAATGTATAAAAAATTCTATAGAGAATAGTTATTGAATAGTATACATTTTTTCAAAAATATTTTTGAAATTCGATAAAAATTTTATTGAATAAAAAACCTCTCATTTTTTAGTTAAAGTTGAAAATACCAAATGAAAAAAATCAATGAATTAGAATTGACCTATCTGTAATAATTAAGAAAAATATTTTTCATTTATGAAAAGTTTATTTTTAACAACTTTTAGGTGAGTTTCAAGATTTAGGAAGATATTTAATGACGGGCTCAAGTAGTGTATACAAAAAATCACTAGTGTAAAAAATTTTTAAAGAAACTGAATAAAAGTTATGTTTTTATTTGGTATTTGTAATTTTTTTATATAACAAAAAACTAAAATTGTCATTAAGTAAAAAAAATCAAAACAATTCTTACTGCTTAAATACTAAATGTTAAATTCTAGTTTGAAAGAATTGCATAGTTCAATTCTAACTCCAACTTCTCTCAATTATTCATTCAGAAATTATTTATTTTCTCAAATTTAAAATAAATTTTATAATGAAATATATTTATAATAATTTAATTAATCATTACCTTAAATAAGTTAATGATTTTCATATTATTTCTTCTGATAATTCAATTATACTAAGACAATTATACTTTTCCGCACTTCAAAAATCTTTGACCTTTCAATATAAAATGTCAAATTTTCAGTTTCTTACATTTCAATTTTTGTTGATTACACAAAGTTTATTATTGTTTCAACTGTATTTATTTGACAAAAATAAACATATTTTAATAAAAGGATTTTTGAAACTCTTGCGTTAACAAAGTAAATTTATTTGTATGAGATCTGTTGAGGAATGAAATTAATGATAATGTTAAAACAGAAATAAATATGTTTGAAGTATGATAAATGATATAAATAACTCTATTTATATAAATTAATGCTTATCGAAAATTTTTGTTTACTTTGAATGACTTTGAAAAGGGAAAAAATATATAAAATATTTTAACGTCCCCAGGCCTTTCTCAATATTTATGATTCAAATGCTAACTTCATGTGTTTCAAATAGATATATTTTTCTAAAGTAACATTGTTTATTATGCGTCATTTCATTTGAGTTCTCCACGTGTTAAAGTCTCAGATTTATTTTACTAGTTTTTCCACATAAAGAAATATTTATATTGAAAATTCTTTGATCTTTTGATTGTTATTGTTTGTGTTTTGTTCGTTCTTGTTTTTACAATTTATTTTGAAAGTACGTGAGAAAAATAAAAATATAAATTGGGAAAATAAGAAAAAGCTTTCATATTCAATTTTATTATTTACTACTACAATATCTTTATAAGAAAAAGTAATTTATTACGAAAAATTTATTGAATATAGATTAGATTTAACAATCGTTTCTATTTTTCGAACAAATGTCAGTCCATAGTAAAAGATAGAAGAGCAACCTTACTTCAGCACTATATTTTTGAATTATTTTTAAAATATGTGAATGTTTATTCGACTATATTAATATAAAGATTATATAGTTTCGAATTAAGCTGTTTGTTTACCCTTGTTACGTCGCCCGTAGCCTGCTCATAAATCTCTACTTGATGACTGCTCACGATAGTTTTGTTATTACTTTTTTTTTTACATTATTGTATAATATATTGTTCAGTCTATCATTTTGTCCTGTTTTCACTGTTTTAAAATGGAAAAATTTATTATCTCAAACTCTTCTATAATATCAAAATTAATGTTACTTTTCTATAAATAAATTGTTTCAAAACACTGTCAAGATAAATAAAAATTTAGTTTATTATAATAATGTCAACATCTAATTGTGATATACGATTGAACTAATTGCGAGACTTCGTGTTGTTAGAATACTAGCACCAAACCGCATTAAAGCAACCTCAGGCTGAGTAAAAAACCAGTTTAACAGAGATGCAAACTCTAAAGTTTATTTCTGTTCAATATAACCACTCAAGTTTTTTTGAGACATCAAATGATCAGAAATAACTTGTTATTGTTGTTTCTCAGTTCTGTTTCTGATCGTACCTTTCCACTGGAACTTTATCTTGAGAAGATTAGCAAACATCTAGCTTTTACCCGCTGACTTATCATTTCGTAGAATAAACACAAGATTGCAGAGCCTGAGAGAAAATATTCTTTTAAAAAAGACAATAGGTACCCAAATCTATTTATAGGTTTTTACTTTTAATACTTCCTAAATTAATTTTTTAGCTTTTTTAAATAATGTTAGATTACTTGAAAATTAAACAATCCATATTCTTGTTCTGAATTGTAGAAAAAACAAGCAGATATATGCTTGAAAATAAGACGACATCACTATCATCTCATCATCACTACCACACGCGTGGAGAATTGTTATCATCAAGTGAAGGGCTTGATTTGTAGTGCTGAATCGGTAGTCGCTGCCTTTTAAAAGTAACACTTAAGAAAGTGATATGCCGGTTGATTTAAGTTCTTCAGTACAAAAACTTGAAAATCGCTTGTGGCCAAAAGTGTTTAGGATGAAACTAAATAAAATCATACAATATTTTTCTAAATTCAACTTTGCTGACTTTAGTTGGAAATCTAATTAAAATAAAGAAAAGTGAAAAATGATAAACTTGAAAAGTTTAATAAAAATTACATTGACTCATTTTATTTAAAAAAACTTATGAAATTATATTATAATATGAAAAAATAAACCATTTCAGTCAATATCATGAATAATTATTGTACAATTGCTAAATGAAAGTTCATGAATTTTTTTTTCAAATAGTAATTTCTAACTTTCGAAAATTTACATAATTTTTTTGCTTAATGCATCTCATCTACCTTTATAAGAAAATTAAAATATGAATAATTACACAAATAAAAGTTTTTCATCGAAACAAAAACAATTTTTAATAAAAAATTAGAATAAACAATAAACATCTAAAAGAGTTGACCACAAAAATAAATTAATTGGACGTGAAATCGAATTACTTGCTTTTTTGCTTCCTGACTCAATTATTAAGACTTTCGTCAAGGGAAATACCAGTATCGTCTTTGCATAGGCATAAAAAAAATTATTTACATAGAAATAGAACACAAAAACCTTTCACAATTTGTAAAAAAAATTCTATAATCAAACTTGTAAACATTTTTTTACATCGCTTTGATGATTCTTCTTGAATATTGAAGATTCAAAAATGTACTAAAAAAATTGTATTGAAACTATGAATTTTGTATTGAAAATATGAACTTTGTATTGAAAATATCAATTTTATATCGAAAATATCAATTTTATATCGAAAATATTAACTTCGTACTGAAAATAAGAATTTTGTTTTGAATTTTGTAATGAAAATCCGAATTTTGTATCGATAAAAAAGTTGTATTTTTAAAATGTTTTAAATTATTCTTTTTATCATGCGTGGTTCACAAACATAGATCAGAAAAAAAAGCCGACAGAATATAAAATAAATTCAAAAAAGTGTTTTCTTTATATATATCTTATGTTAATGTGAGGGGCAATCATTATGTCTACTATTCAAATAATTCTTTGAATAAAATATTCAATTTTATTGAGAAAAAAAATTTGATGAAGCTGTCTACTTATTACAATTAAGATACAACATTTTCACGCTTTTTTCGCTCTGATTTATTTAGAAAGATCGTTAAAAACTACAATATATTTTATTTTGTTGCATAGTAGGTAATGAATCTTTATGCAGTAACATTTATTTATTTATACATCCCCGTTGAAAAAAAAAAATTTTTTATTGAAATAGTTTCCATAGTTCAATTATTCATATCATCCGTTAAACTAGATGTTAAAAATATTATTTCAATTATTTGAAAAGTTACTAATGATTTTCCTTTGTTGTTAAAATTAAAATAAGTTAATCCTGTGAAATATTGAATCTAAATAGATGTTTCAAAAACTTTTTCATAGTTTTTTTGTATAATTTATGTTAATTAAATTTGTCTTATCATTACAAAATTATATATTTTTAAATATCTAAAAAATAGTTCCAGATTGCTTGAAAAAAAAGGGCACTCACTTTAATAAAAAGCAAAATATAACTTTTTCAAGGATTATATTTACTAATTTGTTCATAGTTTGACTTTCGAATTATTTGAATTACGTTAAATACGATTGAGATAAATTTTTAAATTGACAGTGAAATCGTATAAGTCTTTAATATACTTTTTTTTCTCTATTTTAACTGAAAACTAATCAATAATTTTTTTCTTCAAATTTAGTGAATATTTCATCAAAAACAACTATAAACTAAGAATTTTGTTTTAATTTTAAAAAATCAAAATCACTTTATCATTAGTGTTTTTCAGTAATAAGGAAATAAAATTATGAAAAGATATTTCAGTCGCCAGCGTATCATATTCTTTTCACCTTTATAGTGAATGATTTAGTATGTTTTGAAAGTATCATGAAAAATTAATGAAATTATTCTATAAATTAGATAGTTCAATTAAAATATAGAGCTGAAACTTATGATATTTTATTAGATAACTATTAATATTTTTATAAATTAGCTTTCTTTACTGCTTTTAGTTTGCAACATTGTCTGACACGTCAATTTCTAACGTTATTGTTTGTATGATAATACTAATAGTGCAAGTGATGATTCTACAATTAAATGTTGTCGTAATATTTTCCCGTTTCGTTAGTTTTAGAATTTTTTTTTCTTAACGAAAAGGTAAAAAAAATAAGTTATTTCGAATTTAATCAGTATATTTTCAATTTTAGACTTACATAATTATAAGAATAGTTTTTTTACCCAATATTATTCCCTTTCTTAAGCTGAAGAAAAATTAAATAATAGAGTTAACTGAGATTTTTATCAAAATATTTCAAACATATTTCAAAAAAAAAGTAAACGTACATGTATTCTGAATTTATTACCTTGAAAACAGAACAGTGCTGAGCCGCTTTGAATTTAGAACATAAATTATGCCAACGAAGCTTCGTAGATATCTATATAGCATGATATTCAAATGAAAAAAAGATACTATAACATAAGATTTACAAAAAGCAAATTTTTTAAAAGTTTAATTTTATGTATAAAAAATAAAGTTCTATAGATTGGTGCCGAGTAAACTTGATGTATATCTTAGGTTTAATCCTACTAATACTTGAGTTAACACGATACACCTCGAACGTTCATTCTGAACAATTTATATTTTATTTCTAATAATACTATTACTACTACTTCTACTTCTACTACTACTTGTACTACTACTACTACTACTACTACTACTACTACTACTACTACTACTACTACTACTACTACTACTACTACTACTACTACTACTGCTACTACTACTACTACTACTACTACTACTACTACTACTACTACTACTACTAATACTACTACTACTACTACTACTACTACTACTACTACTACTACTACTACTACTACTACTACTACTACTACTTCTACTACTACTACTACTACTACTACTACTACTACTACTACTACTACTACTACTACTACTACTACTACTACTACTACTATTACTACTACTACTACTACTACTACTACTACTACTTCTACTACTACTACTACTACTACTACTACTAGAAGTACTACTACTAATACTACTACTACTACTACTACGACTACTACTACTACTACTACTAGTACTACTACTACTACTACTACTACTACTACTACTACTAATATTACTACTACTACTACTACTACTACTACTACTACCATAATAATTATCAACTATTTAAAATATTTAAGGCAATTGAGGACTCTATAACTACGAATACCTCCTAAAACTAATACGTACAATTTCTAATATCACGCTTACTCTCACTACTACTTTTCGTAGTGAATTTTATTTATTTTTGAGCATACTAACTAGAATTCCAAACACTCTTGGCCGATCTCCAGCTCATAAATTCTTGCAAATCCTCTGAATTAATTCCTGTCAAAACCTCAAAAGACTTTCCATAGTTTATGTTTCATCGGCATAGCAGCGATTGCTACAAAATATCCATTGAATATTAAGTTTATTACTTTCGACCAAATATATTACCTTGCTGATTCTAGTCAAAATTTAATTTATATTTAGATAGCCACATTCATGAGGCATTTGAATCGAGACAAAAAACTGTGAAACATAAATCACGCAACTAATCTAGCCAAAATTCCGGCCAAAAAAGCATTTCACTTGCAGAAACAGCAGCCAAACGGAAGGCTCTCATTAATAATTGTTCAACAAAAGCTGTGGTTCTTTTTGGGATTTATTATGTGAAAACACCATCGTAAACATAAACATAAAAACGGAAAAAAGCATAAAGAATAAACATAAATAAGAGGAAGTAAACAAGAAGCTCACCTGATTTATTAGGCCTCGTGTTTTTGGAAATTAGATTTTCGGTCCGAAATTGAGGGGGAAGTTGGAAACGGAACTGGTGGGTGACGTTGCTTAAAATTTCCAATTTCAATTTCCAATTTTTAATGAGTTAGGACAGTATAGAGCTAATTTAATATCGCAATGCAATATTTGGAATATATCACTGATCGTGGACTATATATTAACTGTAGTTTCAAAGATTCTCAAAAAGCTTTTCATAATTTTGATTTTATTTATGGTAGTGTTGAAAATAATTTGGTCACTCATGAGAAAAAATAAGGATCGTAGGAGAAGAAAGATGGCTTGATGCAATTGGAAAGTTATTTCTAGGCGAATATTTATTGTGCCAGTATGCTTTGGTATATTTCTAAATCAACTTATGATTTTGAAAAGAATAATAATCTAGAAAATAAAATATCTTTTTGATTTCAATGTTGATTTATTTTATTGTTGATCAATCTAACCAGAAAATCAAAACATCGAAATTTTTCAAAATAAATTTTGAATCTTTATATAAAATTTCAACTTTCTTCAATAAAAAGTAAGTGAAGAATCTAATGAAAACAAATAATATTTTGTCAAAAACACTCATAATACTAGAAAAAATAAATGAAAAAATACAGAAAATAAATTTATTTCTGTAGTATCAACGTCAAAAAGACCGACAGGGCCAAGCACTTGTTTTATCTAGTTGTACTTTGTAATACTCTGAAGTTGAATAGATTCGTTGATAGAAGAAAATTTTCAAGTCTTTACAAAGCAAGATTGTTCTATTCAGTTTGGTCGAATAATATTCTTTTCAAATAATGAGGCGTAAAAATAAAAAAATTAAACAAAATATTGTAAAAATGTGATGGAAGTATATAATGTTATTTTAAGGATAGGTTTTTTTTCAAATTCTCTAATTGAATTTTAAAAAACTTAAGTCTTTGTTATATCACAAAACACTATGTAATAATTTCAATAGTTTTTAATATTTGTTAATGAAATGAGCATTTTGAAAAATATTGAAAAAACATTAAAACAAAAACCGTAAATCTAGATAAATCTTAATCGGAAATATCTTTCAGATTATTTTTTATACAATAAATAATTTTTCTTATCAGAAGAAATTGGTTTCAATAACGAAGCAATGCATATTTTAAAGTGAGCGGTGGCAAGCTTTGATGTTCCAATTTTGGCAAAAAAATTGTCTATAAATATAAATTTCGTGTTTTTGATCAAAAATGAATTGTATGCCAATAACTAAACTTTTGGAATTCTCAATTATTATATTTATTTAGTTAAAGATGATATTTAAATTCACAAATTTTTGTAATGATGCTATTTTCACGGAAATTTGAACTTGAACACAAATAGTAAAAAAAAATTGAACAAGACTTTAATGCTTTTTAACTCGTCTTTATTTTATAAATTTGTGAATTTTTTTTGGCCCACAAGTAAAATATTTTATCAACCGAAAATTTTCTAAATTTTCTTATTTAAACTATTGAAATAGAGCAAAACCTATTTAATAGTTTCTTTATTGTTTTTTTAAGTAAAGAACTGATCATATCATGTCTAAATAATTAATTTTTTTATTTTATTGTGTAAATTATGGGGATGGAGAAAGAAACTCAAGTATTAGGAATTTATAAGAATCATATTACAAGGCTCTGGAGATTTAGAAACTGTTTATGAGTTTAGAATAAATACCTTATACTTTCTTTCTACAAGTCCTTAAAGAATCTTCTTATAGGTTCGATCTTATTTACAATTTTATATTGGAAGTAACCAGTTGTTTTAAATTTTATCGAGTTTACTTTTCATAAAGATTCACATAAATCAGATCATAAAGCTGTCTATAGGTTCATAAATAAAATTCATATATTCAAAAGAAATTGAATTATAAATAATGATTATATTTATCGAATATATAAAAATCATAAATTAAAAAGAAAGAGCTGATTTGGCATTATACAAAGCAGACTCTGTTTGATTTAGGCGAACCACTGAATTATCTTCATGATAACAGACTTAAGAGGAGTATTTAAGGATAATAATAAAAAGAATGAAATTTATTTTTAAAAAAATTTTTTTTTTCATTTTTCAATGAAAATAGAAATAATCAAATCAAAAATCTGTCTAATTTAAAAATCGAACTCGAATATTTTAATTCTTATAACCAATGTTATTATTAGGTTTCATCATGTAAATATTTAAGTGTTGAAAAATTTTCATATAAAGTTTATTCGAATTTTGGAAAAAAATTGATGCTCTAAAACAAGATAGTTTCGTGAAAAAAAGAACTTCAAAAACACTGCTAATACGATCAATATACAATCGATCAAGCTGCTACATGAAACTAACTTCATTATTAATGTTGTTTTTTGCATGTTTAATAATGAAATTTCATAAGAAATCATTTAAATAAAATAATTTCAAATACTTTAGAAAATTTTTACAAATCTGTATTTTATTCGTATTTTTCAAATATTCATGAGTTAAAAAGTTACTTTTGATATATGAGATAATCAAAGTTCATTCATGTTTTATATCAACTCAAAGTGGGAGAAATTAATCTATCTGTAATTTATTTATTCATTAGTATAAAGCAACAACAAGTACATAATAAAATTATACAAAATATTTAATAAATATAAATTTAGAAAATGTTTTTGAAATCCTCTTATTACACAAGTTAAAGCAAATTATTTTAAGTAATTTTTTGCTGATGAATTTGTTCTCGCTTATAACTTTTCTACGTTAAACCATTTGAATCCCTTATTTTCAAGGAAACCAATTTTAAATATCAGTTCAAAGATGATGCATATGAAAATGAACCCACAATAAATGCTAATGCTTACTTTTTAACTAAATAGAATAGAATATATAAAATAAATAAAAATTAAACTTTGAAATCTCTTTTAGTAAACAAATCAGAGTTCATTGTACATTGAACTTCTTCAAAAGGTTGTGATCGAAAATTTGACAACAATTTTTCAATATGTAAATCAAAATCATCAAAATTATATTGAAAAACCCTGTCTCGAATTGATGAATTTCCTTCATCTTTAAAATACCAAGTTTTCAAATGCTCTAAATGTTTTTTTTCATAACCTATTTATGAAATATCAATAGAAACAATTCTTTATCATACATTTTAAATCAGGGGTGGTGATCTGCTGCAAATCTTGGGATGGTTCTAACCATATGAACAGCATTTCTGGAAAGTCCCGGGATCAAAACCTCACTACGAAAAAGACCCCAAGACCCCCCCACTTCACCGGCCATGATTTAAATGTAGAATAGAAAAATAATAATTTTATATATCCTGAAATTTTATAAACTTCTCATTATAAAAGTCAATCGTTAGTAACATTCTACCGAGCACATTGTAGTTTTCATAATTAAATATCTTTAATTTCGATAGGGCTAAAAGTAAAATCGTAAGTTCTTACGCACAAATATTAATAACAAAATAACTTCGAAGACCTAATTTATCATCTAGGCTTTTTATATAGTTTCTTAGAGTAACCTTATTATGGTAATCTACACACGTAGCTTTTCCAATATCTTAAAGAAAAAAAAAGGAAATGAGTAGGTTTTTATCCCTTCGTGTTCTGTTTTTCGTGTTCTAGTAAATCCTACTCACTTGCAGACGTTTTTTGAGGGATAAATTATCTATTAAGAATACGTTTCAAAATTCTTCCAGAATTTATTTACATATTTTATTCCACATATTTTAGTTTACGAAGTGTTACATGAGATTTTACTTTTTTTCGTTTTTGCTGCTTAAGTAAAATGAATGTGACCAAGTCACGCATTTGGATCCTTTGAGACTTTCTTATCTGTGGCTTCTGTGGTGTATTTTTTCATCACAATCAACAACACCATTTTCAACAAATAATTTTTTTTCAAATAATTGAACTTTTCAAATTAAAGGTAAAAATTAGTAAAAATGATCCCTATTTTACTTTAAGTTATAGAATTTAATTAAACCATTCAAAACATAAAATAAAAATTATAGGAATATCTATCATAAAATTTATTCAATGATAAATTTGAATAATTTTTAATGAAATTCATGTAATGTAAAAAAACATAAATAAATTGATTTATTCTCTTGTGGATTCGATCTTACAGCAGATTATATACAATGTTCGAAAAAACAAAAAATTATGAATAATTTTTGATTTTTCATTCTAACTCATAAGTTTTTTAGTTTTGAATAAGTTTGAATCGACAAAATTGATTTAATGAAAATATATGTAAAAATTTACAACTATATAGTGGTATATTGTTATGAATTCTTTGTATAAAATGTATTTTGAAAAAATCCTACAATTAAAATGAGTTATTATTTTTGATATTTAGTTATTGCTCTAAATGGAAATTTGAACAAACTTTTGAATTGTTTGTATCACATTCGAAAATTATAAAAGATATAAATACTAGAAATATTCCCAAATTTTTTTAAAAGTTATTAGTTTTAAGTTTTATTTCATTGGAAAATTTTTTTTGAAGTATGAAACATTTCAATGAATTTTGTATTTAAAACTATCTAAATATCGTATAGAATATACGTGCACAAATACGAGCATAGTCGAAAACACAAACAGAAGAAAGAAATTGATTTTTCCCTTACCTATAAATCTTGAATCTTCTTTCGTGTTGCCAAGTCTGATTTTTCAGTTTCTGCTGCCCCAAACAGACAATAAATTAATATAAAAACTAATTAAACCCTAAAACTTATAATACAAATTGTATTTCAATACGATAATACTAATTTTGACAAACTTAAACATGAAAACTTGTTTTTTTCTTTAAAATATTCAATTTTTTGAATAAATATTTTTCATGGAGGTTTAGTTATTAAGGTTAAATTTTGTCCATAAATGTCAAATCTTAAATCCCATAGAAATTTGTGCAAAAAAAATGAATTTAGGTATCATAAAACAATTTTTTGTGTCATGGTAATGAAATGAATATCCAAGAAATATAAAACACAATTACTTAATAGTTTTAGAACCATTTTTCTTTCTTATTCGCAAAAGTATTTCATTAACAATAAAGTGTTATAAGATATATTTTCCAAATTTTTTATACCGTGTATATTAATATAAAATATATTAGTTTTTTATAAATATTTTTTTTTAACGATGGGTTTTTTGTTTAATTTAAAAATTTCAATAAATTATATAACTCAAAATAATCAGATATTTTTTTTAAAATATAATTAACGTAAGTGTTTTGAACATTTTTTAAAAAATTTTGTTAAAATATAAAATATTATAAAAGCAAAAATATTTTGTTTTACATTTTCTGTGATAGAATAACAAAAATACTTTTTGATCTACATTTCCGTTTGTTTTTATTTATTATCAAATAATTTTTGAAATAAATAAATAAATTTATAATTTCAAAGTTCGGAATTTTTCAAATTTTCATAATCTTCTAAGCTTTGTTCAAAAAAATTAACAAAGTCAAATTTAATACCTTGTTTTCATCTTCTTTTTGTTTTATCAAACGATAAGGCAATTTATACTCAATTTTATTCTTCGAATGATGAAGAGTTTTGTTAACTTGAAACAGATCTATTGATTGTATTAAAATATAAAAAGAGAAATTAAGAAGCTATTGTACTTAAAAAATTTAATACCTCTTCAAAAAATCTTTCAGCGTTATTGGTGATAGCTTCAAGTTGGCAGTTGAAATGACTGTTAGAAAAATTATATTGGAAAAATAAATGAAGTTCTAACCGTTTTCCGTGAAGATTTATTAGTATAAAGAGCTATAGATGACTTGTTAGAAATTCAAAAAATATCATTCAGTTTTGTGGACAATAAAATTGATAAATTATTAACACTTTTACTAATTTTATTTATTCGATGGTATATTCATTATTGAAATTTCTATTAATATTCATTATTGAAATTTTCATTAATATTCACTATTGAAACGTTTTAATAATTTTCATTATTGAATTTTTTTATATTATTCATTATTGAATTTTTTCTCAATATAAAAATATTGAAATGTTTTTATGCTCAAGGATTTTAATGCAAATTCCAGCTTGCTTACTAATCTCGATATTCTTTTTCTCTAAGAATTTTGCTTTCAACATATTTTTGGAAAAAATGCTGATGATTTGTTTATGATTTCCAAATGCCTGAAATTATCAAATTTTCAGAATTATCAGAATTTTATCATTACATTTTCTAAACTTTTTCACTATTAAGGCTACACAAAATTATAAATGAAAATCAGATTAGCTTAGCGGTAAAACACTTGGCATTCAACTCATTTGTGTTGGTTCGATTCCTACCGTCGCCTAAGTGTAGCTATGCTCCTGAGGCGCCTTACACTTTATGGAAAAAAGAAAGATCAATCACCCAAATAAAAAGTATTTATAAGCACTTAATAGAATAGACGGCTCTGTAGAATAAAACAACCTCAATAAACCATTTCACCATGGTCACCATTGCATAGCATCAATGAACTCTACCATTTAAGCATTCTCATTATTATCACAGTAAAAAAAGAATGCTTTCATCATTTATTCCAAAACATCGTCGTTATCATCTTGATACTGGTGTTGAAGCTGTGGGCGAAGGTGGAGAAGTGAAACCTCCCATGACTGAAACTGTTTTTCTTGATTGTAGCAGCTTATCTGTTTAGCAGCAGCTACTTCTTATCCCACATTCCTTCATCAACTTTATTGAACTGATGATGAGAGTGGACCCTAGGTGTTAAAAACGTATTGTAACTGTTTCTTCTTTTTATTGCATTCTCATTGCCGGCTCAATGCTAAAAATTTTTAACAAACAAGCATTAAAAAAATTAATTAAATTAATACTATTATTTAAAGTTAAGGTTGACCCAAAATCGATTATTTTACTTATTTTTCGAATGATTTAAGCAATAAAATATAGACTCAAGTCTTACTTGGAAGTTGTGAATGAACTCTATCAAATTTCTATTATTTATAAGATATTTAATTTAGCATACAAAAGTGATCAAAAAACTTTCAGACTTTGTGTTAACTTTGTACGAACAAATAATAACTTGTTTCTCACTGTTTAATATTCATGAATCTCAAATTAATTCTTACTCGCTAGGTGAAATGCTTTGAACTACATAGCATGTAGCTATGAGCTCACAGATCAATGAAACACCATTTTCAAAAAAACTATCATTTGTGAAACTAAAGAATATAAGTAGATACACAATTGCGAATAAAAAAATGGAAATATTCCAATTAAATATCTAAACCACATTTCCTTTGTTTATGTAAATTAAATATATAATTCAAACCTATGTGTTAGAATTATCTTAAAGATATATAAATTATTTATACAATTTAAAAAAAATAGAATTTAAAATATCTCTAAACAATTTTAAAAAGATGTATGCATATACTAACGAATATTTGTTGTAGAAGAAAAGATAAAAAAGATAGCATATAAATCTTTTCTTTTCTTTAGCGTATATAATGGAAAATTCTTATCGTAAATCATTGTTTTTTCTTGTAAATACACTCTTCAAAGAATTTTTATTACTATTATTAAGCATAGGAACAAATCATTCAAATTATATTGTATAAAAAGCTTATAATACTTATCATAATATAAAAGTCGTGTTACTACGTAATTTTTTCAAAATTTTTTTTCAACGAAGAGTTTGATTCAGGTGATTTAAAAAAATTATTTATAAAAACTGAATGTTTTTTCTCTTTTGTTAATGCAACAATTCGGTTAAATTAAGTAACTTTTTAAAAAAATTTGTATTCAAAGGAAAATATTATATAGAATTTTTTATATAAATTATTCATATGTCTTGTCGTTCTATAATTCGTGATGAAAAAAGTAATTTATGAAAAAAAAGTTTTTTTTCCATAAGGTTGTTCAAACAAATTTATGTTCATTCTCTCGTATCAAACGAAAAAAATTCCGATCTCAGAATAGTTTAATACTTCAGTTAGTTTATTATAAAATAAGTAAAGCAATAATTTTTGCTAAGAACTATATATTTTAAAAGACTTATTTCAAAATATTTATTTCAATATAAATAAACCTTTTAAAAAATTTAATTTTTAGAAATTTTTGGAAAAAAATTGTTAAAACATTAGTTAAAAGGTTTTCTTACAAACCTGAAACTTCATAATTACATTGATAAAAGTTATTCATAGTGGAATTATATCATATTATTATTAAAAACATTATAAAGTTATTCAACTTTTAAAATGTTGGGAATTTATATACATTAATACATAGTTATACGATATATTTTTACAAATCACATGAGCTCGAAATAATAAAAAAATCTTTTGAAACAAAATTGTTTATATCAAATTATTTTAAATCTCAGAATTATTTTATTATATTGTTTTCATTTGATTCTTGATACTTTTATTTTACTCGCTAGAAAGTTGTTGAAAAATTGAAAAACACAAAATCTGTTTAAAATTATTATTTAATTCGAAAAAAAACATAAATGTGAAAATAAAAAACTTTCATGTCTTTCAAAGTAAGATTTAGAAAAATAAAAGACACAATAGACGTTGAGAAAAGCAGGTGGTCCCATAATCCAACCTGAACTAGGAATTTTTTACTATTATATGTGGGATTACTTTGAATTTCAATATGAAAATAATTTATTGGTTGTAAATATTTTTCTATTAAGTTTAATTTTATAGTTTCTTGCGCTTTTCAATTGAAATATTCAATTCATATTATTTTTGTTTGAGTTTTTCTGAAGACTTTTGAATATGAGCTATATAATTATAAATGTTCGAATTTTTCTTAAACTATTTACTAATTACTACTTATTAAACTATTTACTAATAAACAGCTCTTTTTATTTAGTTTAGTAAATTTATTTTGTAATTTATCATGCAATAATAAATTTTTTTACTATTAATTCAAGATAATTTTATAAATTTGAAGTTTATTCAGCAATTAGAATTTTTTCTTAATAAAAATAAAACGTGAAAACACAAAATTATAAAAAAGTCCCTGGAGTTTCGTTTATATACTATAAAAACTTCTTTCACTAGAGGATTTTGAAAATCACTTGATTCACAAATGTAAAAAATTAGATAAATTCATGATTAAATACGCAATAAAATATAATTAAATGTGAAAAACCTACTTATAATTTACATTTCACATAGATCATTTGTACCATTATTATAAGAAATCATTTCAATCATCAAAAACCTTGAAGTTGTACCGGACGAATCCCTGTTACCAAAGATCTTTAGTTATTTCAAACGAGACCCACCACGTTCTTCATTAGAAAAAACTTCATCAAGTAATTAGGCAGTTCTAGAGAACAATAATCTCTATTAATATAACCACTCCAAATAAATCACTTAAACACTGACGGCTTCTTATAAAAACGTCATCACTTTTTTATTAGACTTTCCTATTCGATGTATGATTATTCAGTTTTTTGAGTTTTCAAATATAAAAACTGAAATTTAAATTTATTTTTTTTAACGATTTTGAAGGAAAAAAATGCTTTTTATAAAACAAAGTTTTTTTTTATTCTCATATTTATTTTGATCGATATTAATTAATATCTAATTTTTTGTTTGAAATATTTTTTTTGTTTTTGCTATACAAACTTTATGACAATTTACTTATGGATAGGTTAGGTTAGCAAGTGCAAAAGAATAAATCAACTTTGGCTGTTGTTATTGTGTTCTATTTTGCAGTTTTTTTTCACTTCCTCTTTATTCTGAAATTATTGATTTAATTATGAATGAAATAAGCTCATCGATTAGGCATTTGTTTTATCGCGAATCACTCATCTCCTATTCACATTGCTCTCTGAAATTATAATGCAATTTAAGGTTATTAGATACTTTCCCATCATTCATCCTTGTACTGAAAAAAAAGCCTTATCAGTGACATCATGAAGTGTTTTCTTTCAGTATTTTTCATAATAAAAAGCTTATTTCATCAACAAATAATTAACCTATATTATATTTAATAGAAGCTTATTTTTTATTGTTCAGTAATCAGAGGAGACTTTGAATTTTATTGACGATAAGCTCACGACAACATAAAGAGAGTGTCCTAACAATGTACATGTTAAACGCAGTCCGCACTGAATATTACTTAGTACATAAATCAGTAATAGCTTTAATCTATAAAGATTTGAATATTTTCCTGGTGATGTACATAAACTAGTATCAACAAAGCTTCAGGATTATATTTCTAAAATATAGTATTAAGTGTGCAAATAAGCATAATTGTAGGTGAAAAAATAAAAATAATATTCATACTCATATTTACAGATCATAACTGAAAAAATTAATCAAAACTATATTACTTACAAATAAATTTTAACAATTTTTCAAATTTTCTAAAAACAATACAACAATGAATTCAATAGATTCCTAAATTAACTTTAATAAAAGGAAATTTGAAGAGAAATGTTTAAAACAGATCGTATAATTTTTTTCACTATTGCACAGAGATAAAAATTCACGATGAATAAAAAGTTAGAAGTTTTCTTTTACTTTGAGATCATTATAAGCATCAGTTTTTTCCTTTGACACAAAAACAACATCGTACTTTTTTTGAGGTTCAATATTATGAGGCATTACAAAAGGTCTATCTATGAATGAATACCAAGATAGATATATATTTCTGAACTGTTGATTTGGGATCGGGAACCAACAAACACTAGCTTATTTACAACTACGTTGGCATCTAAAAATGTTCAATAAACTAAAATAAAAATTATTTCATAATTTTTAAAACAAAATATAAAAAATGCCTAATTTAATGGAAGTAAATGTTTATTTTTAATTAAATATTGTTTAAATTTTACGAACACATTAGATTAAAAAAAATGTATTTAAGTTTATAATCTAAAGTTGAAAAAGACGAAAAATTTGAAAACTTTTTATAATACTTTTTTCGTGAAGTTAATATTTATTCCATTTAGTTAATCTAGTCATTCCTTCAACCGCATTAACTCATGTTATTCTTGCCAATTTAAAATTAAATTTGATATAACTTTAACTAAAAATTTGTTTTTGAATATTTCATGTATTTTTATATATTTTTCAAACTAAATTTTTCTAGATTTTCTACCTTCTTTACATCGATTCATCAAGATCATCATCATCACCTTCATCATCATCATCTTCATTAACACTTTTATCCCTGATGGCATGATCGCCATGGTTGGAAGAGGATGAATGGGGAAGGGAATCCTTTGGTTCCTTGGTCATTGTTGTTGCTCTGTCATTCAATTTTTTGCGTTTCATTCGTCTGTTTTGAAACCACACTTTCACCTTTGTTAAGTGTAAATTGATATTTATTATAATAAACTGTTTTAAATATTAGATCATTTTTGAGATGTTATGTTATTAATTTATTTTTTTTAGTTCAATGATCCATAAATTCATAAAAAATTAAAATATAAAATACAAAAACTATAAATTCTTGAATTTAATTTAAAATTTATTCCTTTTCGATAATAATAACAAAATTAGTTAAAAAAATTTAGTATACACTATTGAACTTACTTGTCTTTCTGAAAGATGCAGTTTGCAAGAGATTTCCCACCTTTTCTGTCTGGTAATGTAAGAATTGCTTACAAATTCATTTTCCAGCACCATAGTTTGATATCGCGTGTAGGGTTTGCGTTTTTTCCTCTGTCTTGCCTGTTCTGTAAATTTATTTCAAATTTCATTTATATTGTTATAAAATCTAAACTCTTTGCAAAAACTTTAGTGATAAGATTTATACATATTTAAAATACAAAATTTATGATGTTTCAAACGTAACTTGAAATAAATTAATGTTTTTATCGAAATTCTATGAATTAAATATAAATATTTTCTAAATTTCAATTATTCTTAATTTTATAAATTTTACATATGAATGAATTTCTAAAATGAATTATTACTAAACTCAAATTGTATCTATAGCCATCAAACTTGAATGTTTGAAGTAAATTTATCGGTATCAATGTATATAAATTATACTGCTACTTGTATATAAGATTATATATTATTTATTAACACTCAAAAGTTTCCACATCAGAATGCGCTCATAAATTATTTTAAACTAAATTTAATTTAATTTTAATTATTCACGTGAAGTTATTTTAAAGAAGTTCATGGAAAAAAGCTCTATAATTTTTCATGCACAAGTTTTATGTCTCTATTAATTCAAAAAAAATTATAAACACACTTAGAAAAATTAATTAAATTTTTTATGTTAACATCATAAATCATGAGCGAAAGTTGCACTTAATCGCAGTTCAATGATTCAGAGTGCAGCTGAAGTTTACACTTGATTTATGAAAACATATGCCTAATACTTAAAATTTTTTATTTTACTTTTTTTAACATAATGTAATTTTTTTTATTTATTAATTGAAAGTTTATTTATTCAGACTCAAATAAAAATTTTAGTTAATTAGGAAAAAAGACAATGAATTTGAATTAAAATTCAATATAAAAAAAATAGACTTCTGATTAAATATTCGATTTTAAAAGCTATAGTGTTATTGATAAAATAAGTTACAAAGAAAATTATCATGAAATTTTGAATTAAATTTCATTAATATAAATAATTTCCGCTAAGTATAAATTAAATTTTGTTTTTTTCAATTTACGACTTACCAACTGCAGTCTGGTTTGCCAGGTCATTTAGATAACTCATATGGCCTGAGTCGATGCGTGAAGGAAGAGGCAAAGATGCCAACTCACTCGAAAAGAGCCTCCCAGATGGCGGTGGAAGATGGTGGTGATGATGCGGATGGGGTGGGTGGTTTGCGTACATGTCTCCCACATAGAGATTTGAAAGTTGGTTAAGTGGGTGTTGGTGTGGTGCAACAAAGGGTGTTTGGTTGTTTAAGATGCCTGAAGAAGAGAATGGGCTATAACCGAGAGAAGATGATGGTTTTATGATATTGTTAGTTTCATTGTTGCTGAGAAGATTGTTGGTGAATGAGTTGTTGTGATTGTATTGGTTCAGAGGGTGGTTCGAACTGTTGTGATTGTTGTTGTTAGAAAGATGAGATCCAGGAGATGTAATGCTGGAAGACTTCAGTGGAGATTGGTATGGCGAAAAGCCATGGCAAATTGATTGTTGGTGTTGTTGTTGTTGTTGCTGTTGATGATTGTTTTCGATATTATTATATGTGTTATTATTGTTGTTGCTGTCATTTATGTATTTTGGGTGGTATTGAAAGTAATTAGTTGACGATGAAGATGTGGGCATAATAATGCCTAGTTCATCTAACTTCTCAACATCTTGTTTGGATTCTCGATTTCGATTGTTATCGCTGGTGTTGAGATTGTTGTTGTTTATATCACTATTATTGTTAATTTTGCTGTTGTTGTTAATGTTGTTATTGTTGCTGTTAGGAATACTGTTATCCAAAGGTGAATTCATGGGAGTGAGCCTGGTTTGTTGTGGCTTTGAGGGTCTGGTGAAATAGGAAGGAGGAGTGGGTGTGGTTGTGGAAGAGGTGGATGGAATGATAAGGATGGGATCGGATGAGGTAAGTAAACCCATGTGACTTGAAGGAGGCGCTGGAGGAGGTCCTATTGGAGGGTTGTGTTGCATGAAATTGCTTCCATTGTTTCCATACGAACCAGATGACCAACCGTTGAAGAATGGAGTTGAAGGTGGCGGATTTGAGAATGATGAGTAGGGGTGGTGTGATGATTGAACAAACGGTCTTCTTCCCATCATTTCAGATGAAAACCCTGAAAAAGCAGATGATGGAGAAGGGCCAGAAGGTGGTAACATCGTCCCATTTCCGCTTAGGCTACCAAACATCATACTTCCAGAAGGGTTGTTATGAACCATAGGAGCATTGCCTGCAGGATTGAAGTTTTGGTAGAATCCCGGAGGATGAAAACCGCTGAAAAAGGAATTCGGAGCGCTTTCCATCATCATCCTTGTCTCAAAGTAATTTTCTATTTCAAAATCTTTTTTTGTTAATAAGAAAACTTCATGTTAAGTCATTTAATTATTACGTTAATAGGTTAAAACAATTCCAAGATCTCGTAAACTCGTTGTCTATATTCTATGGGAGCTTATCAATTGATGAAGTGATTCGTTCCAGAAATTTATAAATTTAATTAGTTGATAATTGAATTGGAGAGTCGATATAATGCAGTAAATACTTCATGATTTGTTCATACTATTTTCAACTATTGAATTATTTTATATTTTGTTATGTATTATTTCAAAACTGTTTAAAACTTAAGATTTTTTTTATGCAGAAAGTTCAGATCAGTTATATACTAACTAATATTTTTTCTTTTAAAATGAGTTTTAAATTGATTTAGATCATTCAATTATCAGCTGTCTTTTTTCTACTTTTGCTTCACATAAACTCTCGTTGCCTGCGACATTTTTAGATACTTGTGTTGAATTTTAATTCTTAGAATACTGCTAGTTGTTTATTTCTAATAGCAATTTCCGTTCTCGAATAAATGTCTTTCTTAGTTTTTATTTTGTTCAGAGCCCTGAAAAAAAAATATTTCAATTAAAATAATGAGTAGCAAAATGCAAACAAGTTTTAATAAAGTTATTGGTGCAACAACTAAGATTGCTAATCTCGAAACAAATATTATTCATTATTGCTCTCGAAGAGTGACAAGATTTATAACTTTTATAAATATTATTAAAGCATCACAAAACATGAAAGATATGTTCTTAATATCATTTCTGCTGAAATAAAACACTAATGTACATTTAATATGAGTTCAAAACTTTCTAAAGTTGAAAAAGACTCATTTACTCTTATATTATATTTGGTCAGATCTAACTTGAATCGTTATATTGAATTTGAAAATGCTTGACTTTTAAGTGTCCTATTTCTAGAAACATCGTCATTGTTTTTTTTACTTAAAGACTCTAGCGAATACTCTTAAAAAATGGAAAACATCCTTAACTTTATTAGTACGTATGGTGTCATCTTTTATGGTTAATAAATTTTTTTCATGAGTTTAATTTTATAATGCCGTTTTTGGGTTAATATTCTGAATATGTTTTTCTTTATTTCAATTTATGATTTGTTAAATAACTTTTTTAAATAAAATTATAAAAATAGTTCATTATAAGTTTCTGAAGGATAACAAAAGTTATTAATAAAAGAAGTTAAGACTTATTCTTTTGTATATAGAATTTTTAAAAACACATTTGACTATCACTTTTCAACTATTTAATTAAAAATACATCAGAGTCAAAATTTCTTATATAAATTAACAGTCTTTTATGAAAATTGTTCTTTATGTGCAAGAGCAATTGATTTGAATTTTCAACGATATTTGTGATTTTGATGTTTTTTTTATGGTATTTGATAATATTGGTCGTAATAATGTATTACATTTATGATATCTCATGATTTTTATATACTATTTTGACCAATCAACAACTTCAAAAATTAAAATGTTGAAAATAAAATTGTTTAGTAAAGGGTAAAAGAAAAAAGATCGTTTGTGTGATGGAAAAAGTATACAAGATTGATAATCTCATACTCACCTGGTTAGAAACGTTTAATTTGAACATATTTTCGTAAAAATAGTTCATGATTTAAAGCATACAACAATTATTAAAAGCTAGTTCTTTTTGAAAACATAAAAGCTTTTTTACATGATCATTTACAACGTTTCAAATATTTAAATGTTTCTAACTAGTTAAAAATCACAACGAAACTTCAAAGTTTTTAGTTATTTTCAATATATTACATTCTAGAGTCATATCCTGATAAATTTTATACTTTTATTAAACTTTCATTCTCCTACTGAATCTACTGTCGGTTAAAGCTTATTCGTTTCCACCTCCTTTTATAACCCTGTTCACACACTCTTTAAAGGATGTGCGGGTAAATTTGTTCTTTTATGATGCATATATGTATTCATATATTTATATATAATTTTATACGTACATGTACTAACAATTTGTGTGTGTTTTTCACATTTGCATTTTATTGAACATCTGAAAAAATATATAATTTTATTATTGAGATGATTTATTTCAAAACCTAAATTTTATTATTTTTTTGTGACAACATTTTTGGGATATTAAATTTATTAAGTTAATTTTAATAGTTTAATCGAAATATAAACATTGAGTAACAAGTTTTTGAAAATAGGTAAAAGTCTACTATACTTTTAAATTTTATTTTATTATATATTTGTTAGCCTCATAACTTTGGCACCATTCTAGTAAGTAAAGATCTTGTTTCAGAAATGATTTAAATTGAAATTTTAAATAATTTAGCTCTAGGCGTTTAGATAAGTTTTCCAGTGGAACGAAAGAAAAGCTTTAGAGTCTGGCATCACCTTGATAAACTTAAACCATTAACATGAAATATTATTTCTATATATTTTCAAGAAATTAATGTGTTAACAAAAATTTCTACTGAAATTTCATATAAAAGATAGTGAATCTAAAACTAATTGTATGTTTAAATTTTTTTAAATGTATGCATTCATGGTACATTAGCGCTTTTTGAAAGGTATTTGAACCCTAATCGATGTTCAGGTCTGGTGCTTATGCGATTGAACATGCTTTCATGCATGTTTAACTTAACTAATTACGAAGCTTTGGATGTGTATGAATGGTTGAGAATATTTGTTGATATATGTTTATATTTTGACCATCATGTAATTTTATGCGTTTCAGACATCGTTATTCAGTCTGTTTGTATTCTTAATCTATTTTGTAGAAAAATTGTTGAAAAAACACAGAAAAAAGTACTAAATTACTAAATTGTTGAAATTTAATTTTATTTCATTAATTTTTTTTCTTTCATCAACAATACTTGAGAAAAAGTATTAAAAAGAACAAAATTTTGCATTGAATATCGAAGCTTCACTTTATATTGTTTAAATTAGCGTCATAACAAGTTGACAATAATTTATGATCTTTTTAGATTCGTAAGAGATGTATGAATGTATAAATATTTGAAACAGGGTCAAACTGGATTCTTTTTGTGTTTTTGAAATCTGATAAAAAAATTAATTGCCGTTGTTTTAAGAATTAAAATTAATTTTCCAGTCATTTAATTTTTAAATAGGAATATAGTTTAATTCTCCAATTTTTTTCATGAATTTCTCTGACAGTCTTATAATAACAAAATGTAAACTTTTTCTCTATTATAATAATTATTTTTTCCATTTTTCAAAATTGAAGAATGTAATTTTTGAATATTTTTTCTTTTTTTTTTCCCATTTTTTAAATACACTTGATTCATGTCAAGATTCATTTATTAATTTTGTTATAAATCTTGTTTTTGGAAATTTAAATTGTGATTCAATAAATTCTGGTTTATAATTACTGATCAGGCTTTTTTTCAATTGATCTATATTTTTATTTAGTATTAAAAATGTGACAATATTTTTTTTCCAAATAAAAATAGAGATGTCAGATCGTTGGTGATAATGCAATCATCTGTCGGCTAATAATTAAATATTAGTTTTATGCGTTCTTGTTTCATAATCTTTTAAAAATTTTGTTGCATAAAATAGTAAATGTAGTATACAATCAAGAAATAAACAATTGTTTTAGATAAACCATAAATTTTGTTCAACCTGTTTTTCGTAGCTTTATTTAAATCTTTGAATGAAGAAAATATTTTAAACAGTATAAAAGCTGTTTCAATTGAAAAATGTATAAATTTTTGCTTTTAATTATGGGTTTTTACATATTCCATAGGTAATAGTGACAAGGTTCTTTAAAAATTATAGGGCTTTTTTGTAATTTTTTTAATTAACATTTGAATATTGATTTAAAAAATCATCTTTTCTAAATATCGAAATTCGATCCTATTATTTTTGATTAGCCTTAACAACTAGTAAAAATGTGAAGAAAATAGAAAAAAGAGTGCTTATAATTAGATCCACACGAATGAGAATTGTTTTTTTCAATTCCTAAATCTCAAGCCTCGCCCAAAAGCACCTACACTTACAAGCAATAAAAATTAATCATCATATTTCCAAAAAAACGACAACTAGAAGGATGATTACGGCCTGGAAGAGGCAGTCTAAATCACTGCGCATACAAGCAACTCTCAAATTGAGGTGGAGGTTATATCTGAATTTCGAGCGTTATGACTGCATACTTGAATTCATTATGTAGCGTGAGGTTTATCGTGGGCAATGGTTCAATTGAAGTGCTCCATCACACAGACATCCCGCGTGTCGCATATGAATACGTTCAATGATATGCTGATTGCTTTGAGGTCATGCTTATGCGTTTACTGATGATTTATGAAAAACTTCAAGATGATTGACATAACAATTCAAAAAAGAGAGTGAAACTTAGTATTTAGCAGTGTTTATACACTTTATCATCATAGAATTTAAGAACTGGTGTACAAAGTCTGAATGAGAAAATGTTTAAAAGATGATTAGATGGCAAAAAGGTTTGGGGAGTTTGAAAAAGAATTTTAAATAGTCGAATATTTTTTTAAACAGTATATTTTTGAAATATATATAGAAAACAACTAGGAATAAAAACTAAAAAAATTGTATACAAAATCTTAAACTTTTTTAATGTAGAGTTTTCAAATTCTAAAAACTTTCCATAATAAATAAAACAATAACAGTAGAAGTTCAATAAATTTCTGAAATAGTCTCAAGCATCGCGTTGACAACACCAATAATTATGGTATTAACGTAAATAAGAAACCAGTAAAAATGGGAGAAATTTTTCATGTTATTTTTTTGGATATATTAATATAATTGTTAAAATATAAATTTTAGAGTTGAAAAATTTAGAATTCTTTTAAACTACTTTTTAATATAATATTGAAAAAGAAATTTCTTTTTAGAAAATAACTATATAAGCAAAGTTACAAAGTTTCAATCTTGAACATATTTTAAATCAAAGCCAACAAGAAGGGCTAATTACCAATTCACAAGCAAGGCTTCCAAGTCGTTACTTCCACTTATCAGCGAAAGAGCCGTTTAACAAATTCTCATCTACCCTCTTGTGTACGTACAATTACGGTCCATATAATAATTTACATGAACATCACTGCGTATCATGAACATTTTTTGAGTTTCAAAGGTGCCTTAGATAGCTTTAAGATTCAAATTAGCAATGTTTCAAATTTTTGACTTTTGAAGAATGAAAGAAAATAACTGAATAATATTAGGTTACAATAAATTAATTTTTATCAATTTTTTTTGAAATCTTTTGTTTCAAAATAGAGTTTCGTGAGAAAAAAAAATGTATAACAACAGTAAATTATTTTCAATCTATATATTTCATATTTTTCAAAGAATCAGTTACTTGAGATTGTATTCATACTTTAATCTGAAATTCATTAAATATTTTAAAGCGATAAAAATGTTAAATCATCGAAAAATAATTCAATTTTTTCAAAGTAGTTTTCTTTGTCATTACTCATATTTGAAACTAAATTGTTAGTTTTATTTTAAAAAATGAACAGTTTACAAAAATTAAACTGTACATTTTAAAATTTTAATTTTTGAATTTCATTCATAGAAGATAGGATTAGAATCAGAGTTAATTGATTTAGGAGAAACAACTCTGCAAATATTTAATAAAAACTGAATTGATTGTAATAGCTGAAGTTTTTTTAAAATTTTTAAATAGTTCAGAGAAAAATTTATACTTATTGAAGGATTCTAACTAGTTGTAAATATAAAATTAAAAAAATATATAATTTAAAATATAAATAGGCTAGAAAATCAGCTAGATTTTTTTTCAAAGAACTTCAAAGTCTAAAACATAGTACATAAGTAAATTCACATCTTTCCTAATCACCTCATCAATCACCACGTTGCATATTGCAGAACGTCAATTAGTAATCGACTTCTTCCCATGTGCATTTATCAAGTGTCTTCTCATGAATACTCAAATACTTTTTTAAAAACTTGCAATTTACATTTGTGCTGATACTATAAATTTGTATTGAGACATATTTTCATATATTTTCACAAACGATTTGACCATTTTATATGATTATTTCAATGTATATATAGTACTGTAAAGTAGATAAAAATAAATTAATGTGATAAAATGTTCGGTAAAATATTAATGAGATTAGTACTTTTGAATTTTTTAATAACAATTTTTAATACAAATGTTTTATTGAGAAAAAAAAATATATACTATATTTTTACAAATATAAAAATAGGTACGAGTTAAGATTGGATACGGAACTTTATCCGAAAGATTTTAATATTTTATAGATTGAAAACAAAATAATGTCAAAATTAAATTATAGCTTGTAAAATTATATTAGAAAAAAATTTGTAATTTTTAAGATCTTTCATGTTATGTATTCAAATTTAAACAAATTGTATCTGAATATTTATACATCAGATCATAATCAAGATCCATTATGTTGATTTAAAAATATTATTCTAAATACCCATTTGATCATGTTAGCGGGTTGATATAAACAAGGCTGGTTTTATGAAACAGCTCTTTGTTGAGGGATCATTCATATAAATAAATCATATAAATATATATTTTAAAGTTTTGAATTTAATATCCGTATTTTGAGAAGTATAATTTTTGAACTATAGTATCAGCTAATTAGTATAATTTTTATACCAAAAACATTATTAATTATTTTATTTTATTTTTCTCGAAATAGGATTAATATAAATTATTATTTACAAAACTGAATTATGGAAACTAATTTGGCACAAACATGAAATAAATAAATGTTGAATAAAAAAGGTAAAAATTAAATCTTTTGTGGTAAAAATCTAATTTTTAGAAAATTCTAACGAGTGATTAGTAAGTATGCATACTTCAGAATAAGATTTAAAATGTTTAAATAGAATAAAACTAGATATAATATTTTATGCTCAAGACCCTAAATATATTTTTTAAAGTTTATTTTTGTTTCTTATACCGTAAAGGCAAACTTCTGATTTATGATATTCTGTTGTGTTATATACACAAGCCTCTTTTTTTAACCTAATCTTAAATCATTCGTCATGTTTGTGGCTTGAAGCTTTTTTTAGTTGTTTTCGTTTTTTTCTTTTCTTCTATATATGGGCTGATTAATAAATCATTTATGGAAAAAATCAATGTATTATTTATATTTTTAAAAGCTTTATCTTTGAAATTACATAAGTTTGATAACATTGACTAAAAACAGATATTCCCTCTTTAATTAGAAAAAACCAAAAAAACAACAAACTTTTTTACAAAGTTTATTTTTATTTACAGCTTTACACGATGAAAAATAACGGAATGATATATTTCATCATTGATACATGTTTGTCACTGTTTATTCGCGGAAATAAAAAAAAAAATTTATAAACCATACTACAAAATTGAAAAAAACAGTTTTCTTGGTATAAATTCCTATTACAAAAATGTACTTTTTTTATTTAAACCTTGATAAAATTATAAAAACATTTTTTTATTATTATATATAAATATTAATTAATAAAATTCCCTTATACTAACAATTGAGGATGTTAATTTTTTTTCCCATTTTGATTTCTTTCACTTAAGTTATAATGAAAGTAACGATGCCATTTCTGCACTATTTTCTATTATCAGATATGATATATTCAGGGCAGCATTCCGTTACTTGATATAGCGACGAGCTGAGTCTGTCTGAAAGATAAATAATATCCAAATGAAATGCGTTGAAAGAATGCGGAAAGGGTAGAAAATTAATATTTTTCTGAAAAAAATGATTTTGACAATAATGTTTAGAAACTTTTGGTAGGAATTTTAGCAAATGTATAGTAGATTACGAGATAAAAATTCAATATGACAAGTAATTTTGATTTTAACATTTCGGGTCGAAATGGGAATTTGATTTTTATTTTTAATTATATAGATTTAAAAAAAAATTATATAGAGGAGAATTTATTATCAAAAAGTTGCGCTAAATGGGTAAAAGGATATTGATTGCTGGATAAGTTGCGGGATAAACAGAGTCACTTTTGAAAGATGCAAAGTCGTTTTAAAAACAAAGATTCATAAGAAGAAGAAAATGTTGTTGTTAGAATAAAAAATTAAAAAATCTTTTGAAATACATTTTTAGAAAAAGATGAGTTAGGAAGGAATGACAGATAAAATCATTAGATCTTCCAGAAGATTTTTATAAAAGTTTGTAGAAGACAAGATTTATATGTTAGTTCAATGAATAGTTTGATCATATAGTATATATAAGTTTATATAAATTTGAGAAAAATAACGAAATATAAAAAAAAGAGTTCAATGAAAAAATAAAAAAGTTTTTCTTGACATTCTTTTGACGGGTATTCGAAGGGTGACGCAATATGGAGCAGCAACGGCCTTTATTTGACGTTGGCATGCGCTCTCATTCATTCTCACACGTCTCTTCACCAAAATACGCATCACGAACGCTCTTTACAAGTTTTCTTTCTTTTTTTAAATAAGATTTTTCATATTTTCGTTATTTCATGTTTGTGTTGCGTATTTTATTTGAGAACAAATTCTGTTGTCAATTTTCATCTTTTCTATCAACTTTTAATAATCTCCATATTTTAGCATGCCGTTGTTTCGCAGTGATTTTGTTTTCTCTGGTGTTTGTTAGTTTGATGGACTGGATTGATCTTCCTTTCTTTTTGATTCTTTATTATCCTCATTCAAACATTCCTTTTATCTATCTTCACGTTTATTTGGTATATTTCTCTTATAAAAATAATTTCTTTGGTGTGCTCGTTTTTTATCTCTTTATTCCAATAAAAAGTGTTGTTGTTATTTCTACTACTACTACTAAACTAAACCTTTTGGCTTGGAAAATCTAAAAAACAAAAAACATCTTGAAGATTATTAGACCTGATTTTCACGAAAAACTAAATTGAGACTATAATATAGAATACTTTAAAAAGCCTTAAAATGAAAAAAACGAAATAACATTTTTATATCAATAGTTTTTGAATAAACCGTTGAAAATATTTCTCGGAAAAAAATTCCTTTGGAAATTGCCAGCCACTTGAATGAAAAACCATCGATGGATGCTTGAGAAGACAGGCAAGATTTGTTGGAAGAGGATTCAAGTGGATCTTGCCTGCCCAAGCAAGCAGAATGTTTATTCGACAAATTGTCGTTCAAGCATGCGACTGTTAACTGATGGCAATGATTGGGGAAAATGATTGTTTGTTGGAAATGATAATGTTGAAAGAGAGATTTAGTTTAGGAAACAATAAAAACAAAAACTTTGTTTATGTGTTAAAAATTATAGATTAAAAATAGTTTAAACAATGAGTAATTTTGATCTTTTTTTTGCCTAGTTGAAAACTAACATGGTTTAATTCTGGATTGAATTATTTTGAAAAATTATTCTTTTTTTTAAAGGAAATTAATTGAATATTCACAGAAATGAAAATTTATTAAAAATTATTCTGAGAAAAGAGTTTCAACTGAAAATAATTTTTTATTTGAAATGTTTTTTTCGTTTGATTCATTTGTTGCGGAAGGATTAGCGTGAGTAAATAAGGATTTAGGCTGAATGACGTAATAGACTAAATAAACTACAACAATGCATTAGGGCTCGTATGTCATTCTGACATTGCAGGGATGAAGAAACAAAAAAATGCAATTTTGAAACGAAAAAGGAATGTAAGAAATGAAAAATCCTAAATTTTACTATAAATAAATATGTGTCTATTTTTTGAAGACAAAATTACAATTCACATTTTAATCTTTTTTCTATTGTTTATCCGAAAAAATTCTTATAATTTGTCAAAATTTAATTCGAATCTTTTCTATCATGAATCGATAGAATTCTCAAGATAGAATACGAACTAATTAAATGGACTGAAGATAAGACATCAGGTGGAGAGAAAAAAAATACTGAAGTGGGTCGTTAATGAGGTCAGATTTGCCAGTAGAATTTTTAAACTGATGTTTTGCATAAAACGTATAAAGAAAATTTCATTCAACAAAGATACTTTTTTCATTAAATTTTTTTACCCATAAGTTAACTAAACTAATGTTTGAAAAATAATAAAATAAATAAATTCGTAGAATTTTATAATTTGATTCCAAAAATTTGTATATAATGTCTAATAATTTAATAAAGTCTTTTAGAAATTCAGATTAGAAAATCTATAAAAATGAAATATCATAAGTTTGAAACGGCATGACTGGCTTAGTTAAAATGCAAATTCACTGTTCTATTTAAATGAAGCAAGAATATGTTTGGAACATTTTGTTTCAATTAGTGTGAATAAATTTTAATTTAAAATTATAGATATTTTTCTTAAAATTTGAGTTCATAATCTAACAAAATATTTTAAAATGTTATACTTTAAATTTTATTCAAACCTTGTGTTTGGTATTTATAACCAACAAATACAACTTGAACCATGCCAGTAATAAAATATTGTCGATTGCGAGACGTAATAGTAAATCTTTCTAATGGAGGGGTTTGAGATAATGCTTGTATGTCTGTAATGAAGTTATTGAAAAAACATATAGAAAAATTAGTTTCAAAAAATTAGTAACATAATTGTTTAGGAACAAATATAATAACGATGAAAAAGCTAAGTTTAATGATAAAATTCAATGAAGCTAACTTAAGATGGAAAACAAAATTATAAATTTGTTTTACAAACTTTACAAATAATAAATTAAAGTACAAAAAATATTAGCAGATTGAAGTTTTAAATAAATCAGTTTGATTTTCTGAAGTGGCTGGCTGATTTACTAGGGTGTTTTGAGAAGTTAAATTGATTGAAAAAACTGCTTTTCGATTTTTTATATTTATTTTAAATTGTTTTTAATTTTTTTTAATTGTTTTCCTACCTAATTGAGTTTCATTAAACACTTTTTCATATTTGTAATTTTTTTTAAATTTTGAATTGTTAACAGAATCTAAAACTACGGTTTTTTATAGATTTAAATAAAAAAGTAGAATTATAAATATTTATTTCCACAATGAAATTAAATTTATTTGTTAATTTAATAAAAATATTTTTTTTCTTAAATTAAATCTTCAACACAATCGAACAAAAAGTTTGTTGTATGAAATACTTTTTAATTTTCGTTCAATTTAATTTAAAAGTTGAAGTATTAATTAAATTTTTCATAAGTTTTCATGTCACCTTGAAATCTTCAGACATTCTTAAATAGCTAAATTAAAATCATATTACTATATATGGTAATATTCTAATATACAAATAGCCATGCATGTGTGAATTTATGTTTGAAGAGCCTAATAAAGCACGGTCTTGAAATTAATTAACTAAATTTACATATCTATTATTATTTCTTTGAATATTTTTTATAATAAACAAATCAGTATATATTTTTATCACTTATGAAGTTATATTCAATTTACTTTTGATATAAATCAATCATTCTAGTATTGATAATTTCAAATCAAATTGAGATCAGTAACTATTTTTCATACTTTTTCAGATATAATTAGTTTATTATTTGTATACATTTTAATTTCGAAAAAAAACTGGTTTTATTTTTTTGAAATCAATTTGATTAATAAATACTCAAAATATTCATGAAAAATCGTTTCCAACAATGCAAAATCTTTGAACTTGTAATAAACTACAACTATATAGTGAAGTTGAAATGTTAAATTATATTGAATATAAAAATAAGAAAAATTTAATTAATGAAATATATAATTGAAAAAGGTTTTGGAAGTAGTATAACTTTTACTCCAATTTTTGAAAATAAAAATATCAAAAATATTTAATTCGAATTAGCTCGATAGATTGCTCATCTTACTTTTAAATGAGAGCTTGCGTGGATTTAATTGAAAAAGGGAATGAAAAGGATTCAGTATTGGATTTGGAAAGACTTCAAGATGAATGAATGGAGGATTTAGAAAGTGTCTAGTGTGATGAAAAGGATTTGTAACTTCTTTGGAAGCTTCATTCTTCTTTTTTACAGAAAAAAAAATGTATAGATTCATTGATATTTTTTATCGGTTTTCCATCTTAACTATCATTTTTTGGTTTATTTTATAAAAATTTAATTAAAGTTTAATCAAATAAACTTTAAAAATTCCTAGCGTTTACTCTGGAGGCTGTGTTTATAATGAAAGAGGTTTTCCTTCAAGAGGATGCAAAGAAAATATTTATTTTATAAATGGATAGGCTTAAGTGGATTTTAAAAAAAATATTCTAAAAAATATATTTCCTAAAAATAAACGTCAACTAACTGAAAAATTGAAATGTAAAGTTGAAAATATGAAAAAGAAACAGCAATGTTTAGGAAAAAATGTGTGTGGTTAAAAGAAAATATGGGAAAAAAGAAATTGTAGAAACAATAAACTTAGTTCATAAAAACAGACGAAGAACAGAGGTTGAAGGTTTAAAACTTGCCTGTCTGTTGGAGAGATGTTTACTTCTTATAAACATGTTAACCGCTATTTCAAACCATATATCACTTCCTATTTTTCTTATTCTATTGTGAGTAAAAATAAAACGTTTCGGTTCTTTTTTGGGTACATAGTGTTGGAACTAGGCTCAATTTTCTTATTTTATCCTTTTCTTTACAAAATCCTTTTTGCAATTTTGTTCTATTAAATTTTTTACTTCATTGATTCCACGTTCTTTCTTTAATTGAAGCTGACCGGATGAGTGGATGTGAGCTTGTGCTCACGACCGATTGTGCGTGAATTTTTGCTTGTAGGTATGGAAGTGTGAGTGTGTAAAAGTGTGGATTGAAAAATCAGTAAAACTGTCGATGTTTGAAAAAATAAATTTATTTTATTTTTTATAACTTATAAAAGACTGATACAATTGCAATAATATTTTTATTCCTCAAATGATTTCTCAATAGATTAAGTTTTAAAACATATTTACAATGGATTTAGTGAAAAAAACCTATTTTATTCAATAACACGCAAGTTTTTTGTAACTTAAACTTTTCAAATTTTAAATTGTTCTAATGGTTTACTTAAGCTAAATTTCTTATTTATGCATGATACCTGGAAATAGAGCATGTTTCAGTGCATATGTAGGATTGTTATTGAAATAGACACAAATAAGGTGGATTGTCTATTGATCGAAACCTTTTTGTGCAGCAGCTCTACGACAGAAAGCATTTCTAAATCAAGACGCTTCACAACGAGTTTGACGTTGTTTTGACATTTACCAATTCCGTACAGTTTTTATTTTCGAAATGTATTTACATGAGAAGTGAATACTGCTTGTTCATAGGGTAAAATCAAAATAATTCATTTTCATTTTAAACTGAACAAAATATTTAAGATACCATGGATAGATATAACATCAGTTAAATGAATGATTAAAATAATACAAAAACAGAAACAACTAACTCGATTTTTTTGAAGAGAAAGAAAAAATATAGTATTAGTAAGACACCAACACGCGCAGGCAACGAAAACTGTACAGAAGTATAAATCAGTAGCAAAAGCAGATGAAAAAAATAGACAGCATAATAGGCTGGTCTTTGGGAGTGATAAATTTACGGTCAAAATAGTTTTCGTACTTGTTTTTGATTTTTATATAGGTTTAAATAAAGTTGTCTTGTTTTTTCTAGCCTTTGAATCTGTTTTTTCCGTGATATGGGTAAATGCGAGAGAAACGGGATAATAACTTAGTGCACTTCAGAGCGTTCAATCTGTTAATTCTAATTTACGCTGAGACCTTCTATTCATGCTTCATGTACGCATGTCTCACATATTCAGAATTTTAATTTTTTGTTTTGACGCAAGTAATTTTACTTAATATATGCAACAGTAAATATGTCAATTCATGAGAAAAAATTTCAAAAATAGGTGAAAAAACAAATAAATGTATCAACAAAAGTATAAACTCGGACAAGAAAATGAAAAACACAGACGAACACATGTGCCAACGAAATAGAAGATTCTGTTTGTATTTTTATTTGCATTATAGGCTTTTATGTCTTTTTTGAATGAATTTAGTTGACACGTCAAACAAGCACACTGAACAATTTTCTATTCTTCTATGAATTCCAACTTCAAATAAATGTTTTTGGGATTTTTGAACATATTTAATTTTTTTAATTTAAAACGAAAGTTGTTCTATTCTCTACACATTCTTTATTTTTTACTCAGATGCTCTTTTTTTCTGTTGAGTCTTCTGATTCGGTAATTAGACTTTATATCATCGGTTTTAACCTATTCCGAAATCATTTTTAAACACTTTAAACAAATTTCCAAATTATTTTTTTTTCATTTTAATGATTTCACAAGTGTTGTTGTTTTTCTAGTCAGGGCGGATCTGCTGGGGTTTTGTTCAAACAAAATAATTCATCGAGTGAACGTGCCTAGAATAAAGAGTTAGCTGTTGTTGTTTTTTCTGTTGCTGCTGCAGTTGTTATTGCTGCAGTTGTTGCTATTGAAAATTTTCTTAATATTGAAACTTCAATCATCAAAGTGATTTCAAAGTTATTTATAAAAGTGTTTCAACTATTTAATTGAACAATTTTCTTCCTTATTGTTACAAAACTACTTCATTTCTCTTTTTTCAGTTTTTTAATAATAGTGTTGTTGGTTTTGCTAGTGACGATAATTTGTCGTTTTTATCGACTATAATTATGTTGTTACAGTTTTTGTGAATGCTTACAAACTCCTTTGAGTGTTTGTGTTTTGCAAATACACTGTTTGTAATTGTAATGGTTAAATATGGCGTATAATAGAATGCATGTTTAGTAGTCACCTCAAGGGTCTGTCTAGGGTGTGTTGAATAATGTGTTAGTTCGCCATACTCACTGGTATATAAATCTCCAAAAAAAGTATTCAATTTGAGTTTTTAGATGAGTGATGAAAGTGTCCAAAATTATGGAAAACAATGTAAAGTTAGAATTATTTCAGAAAAAAATGGTTTTGTTTTTCTGGTCCTTGATTCATCTCTTATTTGAAGCAAGCACGTTTTCAATTGCTTTGTTTGTTGAGTTAGGAGGCTATTGACTAATTTGTTTGTTTCTTTTTTTTTCTTTTTTCTTTTCAGTGATTTTATGTTTTTTAATTCTGTTTTTTAAACAAAACTTGTATTTTGTTTTTTTATAGCTTATTGTTCTATTTATCAAATATTCAATTCGAATATTACTTATATTTATTAAAATTCTTTTCCACAAAGCTTAAACTTGAAGATAAACAAATAAATTTGAAAAAATTTAAAACTTTTTAGCAACACACTTTTGATTTCATCTTAACTTAGAAGTTTCCAAAAACATTGCACGAAAAAAATCAAAGTACTTTTCACAAAGATTTAATAACAATAAAAAAATATGAAAAAAGTGTTCCAAGAACGAAGCTCTAAGATTTTTGAAAATTTGAAAATTTAAATAACTAACGCCACGGTAAGACGTTAAAGTTGATTTATCTGAAAGTCTTCCCATTTTTTCTGCCTGGCATCTTTTCAATCATTAGGCTTTTAGCAATTTCCAAAAACCAGAAAATTCAATCACCTTAAAGACCTTCATACTATTTTTAATATGCATAAAAAACTTTTTGTTACAAATTTTTATACATATTCGGAAAAAATAGATTAAATGTTGCATTTTTGAGTAGGAAATGAAAATGAATTTCAACCGAAATTCAATTTGATTGCATTTAATGCACATTAAAAGTTTCATAATAGTTTTTTGTTTAAATTATTAATCAATGATTTGCCCTCGACTGGATTAGTTGACAAATAAATTTTCATCAAAGCCGTCGTTAAATAATTGAAGGCTTTTCACCACCATCTAACCAGCGAGTCGTTATGCTCTTTATGTATTCATTGCTGCCGAAAAACATATTTGGATGAAGCGTCGTTTCAATGTAAATTTTTGGCAACAAAAAACATAAAAATGAAAATAGAATGTAAATAAAAACTACTTTGTTCTATAAGTTTTTTCTGAATTTTTTCTATTTCATTTAAAAGGGAAAAATTGTTTCACAAATAATCGTTAAGTCCACTTAGAGAGATGGAACAGCGGCCCGCAAAACCCAATTTCACTCTCAAGAAAAAGAAAAAAAAACTTATTTGCATTACGCCCATCTTATTTTTCCATTACTCGCTTAGCAGGCACGCAACCAAAAAATCCTCAGGCCATTTTTCTTGATTATGCAGGCTCTGGTGACCAGAGGGGTAGTCGAGGCTTGTAAATTGCTGCTTGCGACGTCTATCTCTCGCTTGCTACGGTTCTCTCACTAGGCGACCTTTTTTTTCTAATGTTTTCTTTCAAGCCTATTTTTTGTTTTATCCTAAACTAGTTTGGTGAGGCTATCTCAAAAAAATTCATTTATCAAATATTTTTTGAGAGTGTTTTTTTTTAAATATTTTCACTTTGTATATCTTTTTTTTATTGCATTCTAGACTTCTCATGCAAGTCTTAACATTTCATGAAATGAAATTACTTTTTCAGAGTTTTACATCTCGCTCACTATTTCTTAATTAAAACTTGAAAGAATTTTAAATGAACGTATATGCAATTCATTTCTTTTTGCAAGCTTCTCTTTTTATTTTCTTGCAAAATAATTTAGATTAATCTAATTACGTCTCTGCTTCCTTATCTAGCGACTTCTTTCATCGTTGTCCTTTCTTCTGCGTAACGTCTTCTGAGCTTCCGTCATCAAGATTCTTTTCTTCTTCTCAATTAAGTCAAAGTTGACCTTTATACATGATTAAATAAAAATTTTTTAGCATCTGTTCATCTTTTCATTCGAACGCTTTCAAGTTTTTACATTTTTAAATTTTTTTTCTCTTTCTTATACGACTACATTTACTTCGGCTTGACGGCTTCCATAAATGAATTTATCATATCATTTTGCTTCCACTAGCCGTAACGACCCTAACGCACACTACGTAACATACAAATTGCACGTACACACAATACAAGTTATACAAAAACACACACACTTACAAATATGCATTTACAAACAAACTCTCACATGCATACGTTTTGGTGTACGTGAAAGTGGCTGTGTGCACACTTCCAAATAAAACATCCCAAACCACAAAAAAACACACGTTCACAACGCATAAAACATCCACCCACTATATGCTTACAGCTCTGAAAACAAGCTTTCTATTAATGAAAAAAATGATGACTTTAAATTCAACTTGACAAAAAAATCATTTACATGTTTTAAATAGTCTTTTTCATATTAACATTTTCTTCCTGTTCAATGTTATTATAACTATTTTTATTTCAATTTCCTTATTCTTCTTATTAAAAAGTAATGTTGTTGTGTGTAAACCCGCGTTTGAGGCAATCGAGAGCTAATTTATAAGAACAGTAAATCGTCACTAACAATAGAGCAAAGAGTTTTTCAATGACAATATAATTGCAAGCACATGATAAAAAGAAGTATATAACAGAACTAAGAAATAGAACACAAACACGAATATATACAGTAAGTCATTTCGAAAACCGTTGGGGCACCAACACAGAATTTCTAAACCATTTTTTACATTTTTCTTGGTTTTGTGAGAATTTCAAACATCCGTAAAACACCGAAACTGTCTATGAACATTGCCTTGAAGAACTGTTTTGACTAGCGCCTCAAACCGAGAGAAGTGCCATAGACTGGAAAGATTTGTCCTGCAAGGTCTTTCATCTTTTTTCCACTTCCAGTTTGAATTGGCAAAAAGATGATAATGATAATAGTTGAAAATTGACGATAGAATCATAATTAACATTATGTTGAATATACAAATATTTTAAAAATATTGGGGAGTTGTTTAAAAAAGTATTAATAAATGGCTCAAAACGTTTTTGTTGTTGAAGTTGTTTGCATCGTAAACAAAAAGTTCATTAGCGAGTTGTGTTGTAAACGATGGAGAACTGAAGGGAAGGAAGAAATAGATGGCTGTCATGAAAAAAAACAAGAGTGGAATTGATGAGACTAGGCTTGATAGAGTGGCTTGATGGCTTAAATGGCTTTTTCCGAAAAAAAGGGGATTAAATGAGATGGTGAAAGAAAAATACAAACAAAAATGTAAAGTTTTTCATTGAAAAAACATTTTTTTATTTTCAAATAAATATAAAAATGAAATGAGAAGTCAGCAATAGGAAAAGGAACGGAATAACTTAGGAAATCTAGGCTAAATGGGATTGCTAAGGGTGATGTATTGAAGGGTTGAATGAACGGAAGATATTTTATAATAATTACGTTAGATAGGAAAGAATAAATGGCTTTGGAGATAGCTGGCTTAACTGAGATACAAAAAAAGTTGCACGAAAGACTGAAAAAAGAATACACTAATTCCTACTTACTATAATGCAAAACTAACATTAAATGAATACCTCATATCGAAACATTTTTATCAAATAATTTAAATAACATTCAAGTTTATCAAGAACTGAAATAGTATTGAAAAAGTGAGTTTAAAAGATTCAAAATGCCATTTAAATACTCAAACACAAGTCTCAGAGCTTGCATCGTCCATTTCGGGTCCATAGATGCAACGGACTGGACGGGCGATAAGACGAGTAATCCAACTTGATTCTATTGATTTACTGTATATATCTTTCTTATTTACCGTACACTATGGATCCTATTTTGATATTTTTTTTACTTAAAAATATCGTTTTACATGAGAAGAAACGAAACTGAATTTCATCTGCATATTAAGTTTTTTGAAAATTTCTGTTTGTTTTGCGTATGTCTTTCGGTGTTTTTACAGCTATTATCCAAGTTTCGCATTTATATCACTATGTTATTGCTTTCGACATTGATGCATTGGTTTCTGAAATAGATTCGAAAAGATTGTTATTCTTCATGTTATTTCATAGTTATTTATCGTCGAATAAATTTCCCAAGCGCAGAGAAGTCATATCGTTCCATAATTTTTATCTGAAACCCAGAAGCTCTGTTAGATAAACATTTACAGATAGATTTTAAATAATTTTTAGTTTGATTTATGAAATTCCTAAGTATAAAATAAATAATTGATGGTTAGAAAATGAACAAAAAGAAAAAAATCTTTAAAAAAATGTTCTTAAAGCTATGAAATGTTCGAAAAACTGCATATAAGGGCATGAGTTGCTTGCGAGTGAGATAAAATGATTGATGGATGCAGGTTGTGTTATGAATTTTAATGGTTATCTTGCATGATGCATGATCTTTTGCACCTTTTCCTCCACATTCCATAGCTTCGGGCTTAGTACTATGTCCTAGCTCATTGTAAAGTTTATTTTTCCATTAATTGCTAATATGTAAATCATTTGGTAAATATCATTTGCTTTTATGCCATGTCATTCAATATCAATGTTTTAAAAAAATAATATAATAAAATTCCACGAGTAATGCCAAAATATAATTTTTTTTAAATTAAAACGTAGAACACTAAACTTTAGTTTAAACATTTTGAAAGCAATTCTGATTCTAAGTTTAAAAGCATTCAGATTTTAGACTGTTCTCAGCTGTTCATCGTTTTGTTTTTCATGTTTAACCAATTTTTATTTTTTAGTAAATTATCATTTGGATGTCAAAGCTCAGATGTTTCATCTTTTATATTTCTAATACTTTTCGATTTTATAATGTGAAAATATAAATCCAATAATACTTCCAGTACTTAGAACTATCGAAACTGAATTGAATTTACAATGATTTTGAGTAAGAATATTTCAGAAAAATATGTGCCTCTGTGTGCCTGTGTATGTGTGTATTATCTAATGCATGGATTATGTTAATTTAATAAACCATTATACCTTCGATCATATTCAACACCACATTCTAAGCTATTTCATTTCTCATGAATTGATTAATCATTGACAGGTATTTATCAAAGCCACGCAGACAAGTTAAAACTTTAATTATAAAACTGCCGTTGTCTGTCTTTATGACACATAGGCTTATATATCAACTCGATAAATCATTGAATCATTCCAATAGCATTGTGAAAATATATCATATCTAAGTTCTGAAGGTTCTATTGCTCAAAATTATATTGCGGTTTAAATCACAGATTTATTAAAAAATCTTTTGATTTATTCATGATGTCGGTGATTCTGTTGAGACTTTGAAGTGCAAATTACAGTTGAATTGAAATGTTTTTTTTGAGTATTCATGAAAAAATACTTTATTTGTGACTTAAAAACATATACCTATTCATCAATAATGTAATCTACGCGAAATTGATTTTTAATAACTTGACCAAAACAATGTTTTCAACATTTACATTAAGTTTCAAGTCACTATTCTTTTTTCTGAGTTCCAAAGTGCAAGCTATATACAAAAAGAGTCTTCAGAGAGGCGGAAGATTAATAGCATTTGGGCCTGAACGAATCATTGTATGTTCATGTGCGTGCTTGTGAATTCTTATATTTTGTGCCCATTTCTGTCTAATATCAAGTTACTCATTTTAAAACTTTTTTTAAACTTGTTGAATTAGTTAATTTATAAAAAAGGTCTAATTTCTATTTCTTTATGAATGCTTGTTTTAATTTCATGAAAATAAAACGAAAAAAATAAAACTATTGGACTAAATTTTTTTGTCAAAAATAATAATATAGGTGAAAGGAAAGGAAATGAGATGATAAATCAAAGAGATAGGCCTAGGCCGCGATGCCGACGTTAGGTTTTCCGAGTTATGTATTGCTACTAACCGTGACAAGCTGGTGTTAGAACAATTTATTTGCAGTTTGAAAACAAACGTTTCCAATATATTTTGAGAAAATATGTTTTTTTAAATAAAATTTTGAAGATTACTGATAAATATTCAACTACGTTTTATCAGTTAAATTTTAAAACAAACCCTTAAAACGATAATTAGTTGCAGATCTGCATGTGTAAAATAAGATTTTCATTAGCGGCTACTCTCAGAGTGTTTTAGAAGAGGCTTTATATACTTAGCTATTAGGAATTCTAATAACTAAAAAACTTTTACAAATAATAATGCTTGTCAAAAAATTTTTTTATTCAATAAGAAAATGTTATCATAATTTTTCTTAAACGTGAAATTTGTAATTAAATTGTCGTCCAAGGTTGGAAGTTTAAAATTTTGAAATAAATAAAAAAAAATTCTTTGGTTTTACAATTCACAATGATAATTTTTCTAAAAAAGTAAAAATTAAAATTTTAAAAAATTCACAGATTTGTTTAGAAAATGAAGAACATTAATTGTTGTATAAGTAAATTGCTTTTTCTGTTTCCGACAACATTATGCTAAGTAGTTAATACAAAATATTATTATCTATTCTTAATGGCCAACCAATTTGTATTTGTCTTTTAATGAATTTTTTGTCTGAGTGGATTGCAGAAATATTTTTTTTCAAAAATTACTTTTATTTATTTGACTATAATAAAAAAATATTTAATAAAAATTTTACTTAAACATTTTTTTATATGAAAAGATCTTGAAATTTTTTTCAACCAACTTAACATTTTACCGTCAATTTTCATTTCGAAATTTTAAGTATTAAGTTCTAAAATCAAACTTTTCATAATTTTGAGTTGATTAAATATTATTTTTCCGAAAATGAATCAAAATTGTATTCACGATTTTTTAATATAATCGTTAGTGAATAGTTAAAAGAAGCTTTAAAAATTTAATAAAAATGCAAACTAGTACGAAGCTTTGAATGAATAAGTAACCGCTGAACGAGGATTTCAGTGTTGAAATGAATGGTTTTTTCTTGTCCTTTTTTTCATATAAAAAAAAGTGATTTTTTGTAAAAACATTTTAGTTTCAAAATTTAAAGGAAACTAAAAAATTTCAAATAATAAATATATTTCTGTATGATTTTAATTTTTTATATTTCTGTAAACAACATCTAAACAGTCTATTCGTATGCTTACATGCGTTTTATATCCTTTCTATTGAAAATTCCTACTTAATCTACTCCACCATTACAGACTCTCATTTTCCTTCTCAAATGTTTTTAATTTTAGTTTTTTTAAAGTAAAATTATTCATTTTTAAATTTTTAATAGATTTCGTGCCGAGGCTTTTTTCTTCTGAGATTAAAATAAATCAATTAAAAGTTAACTTGGAAGTACCTTTGAAATTATAAAAGTACATTTTCATTTCAAATGTTAATTAAAAAAAAACCAAAAAAATACTCAACTGAAAAAGGAAAAATATAAAATTACTTTCAGTTTTTTCTTGGCTGGTGTTCAGACCTAAAAGATATATGGTTCAATTATTCTGCCCCTTTCAGAAGTCTAATTGCTATTTATACTATCTTTTTTGGTTTTTTTATTGTTTTTAAATTTTAAAATTTTTTGAAACTTAGTCTTACTTGGTATTGTTATAAAAAAAATTATTTATAATAAAGTGAGTTCATTATTTATTTGCAATAAAGAAAAGGTTTTTTTTTAAACCAGTTTTTTAAAAAAATTGAAATTTTTGTTAGTTTTATTTTCGAATTTCCAAAACATGAATTCTTCTACTTATTTTCAAATCCCACATCGCTTTTAAAAGTCTGATGAAACGATACATCTAATTTACTTGTCTTTTCTTATCTTGAAGAAGAAGAATTTTTTCGTTAATTTTTTTATCAACTTGTCGTTTCTTAATAATAATGACAATTCGAATTGTTAATTAAAAATATTTTTACAAAATTGTTGTTTAAATATATTTATAAATCATTCATAAAGTGTGAAAAAAGGTGTGTTATTAATATTCCAAAGTGGTTTGTTATGTATAGAATAAATCTCGCGTGTTGTTAGTCGTCGGATGGCACTGAAAATAAGAAGGATAGTTGAATGTGTGTTTTTTCAAAAAACGAAAAACAAATTTTTTCCTATTGCTTATTTATTTTTTCCGTAAAATCATCATTAGAATTGATGAAATTCAAAAAAACATATTTTTTTAGAAAGACTATGGGATTTTCAGCATAAATATATGAATTTTAAAAATGAGAAATGAAATAAAAATTAAAAAAATAGAATAGCAAAAAGCTAGAAAAAGTATTAGAAAAGATAAAAATAAACTTGAAAAATAAAAGAAACAGAATGTAAAAATATAAAAAATCTGGAACAGTTGTTTCAGCAACAAAAACACACTGCTAAACATAAATCTCCATTAAAACAACACTGTGTATTTAAAAAAAAATGTTTTTTTTTCAAAGTATAAATTGATAGTTCAATACTTGAATGATTGTTTGCGAATAGGTCGTTATGATGATACTTGTTATAAATACATTATGCAAATGAAAAAGTTTTTCCATTTTCCACAAATAATTCAGCATAAAATATATTCTTAAACGATTTTTATGAATTTGAAAATAACTTTTGAATGAAAATAAATATAGGATCGAAAAAAAAATGTAATGATAAATAATTGAAAACAATCATAAAGTTAACCAGTAATATTTTTGCAGAAAGGTGCTACTCAAAATAATGATTTTCATATGAAATTTGATGTCAATTTTTAAAGTATCCTTGAATAACTATTCTGTTTTTCATGGAACTGAACTAGCTAATTCTCCAAAAACAATTTATTTTTCTTTTCATGCAAAACTTTTCTTTAAAGGGCGTTCAATTCTTTATTATATTGAATATCCATTCACACTTCTATTCGATTTACGATTCAATCATCCTATTTCACCCACCCACCATGTAACCCTCTCTGGTTTCAAATCCTCTCGGGATATTCAATTAGCTCCAACCTTGATTAAAAAAAAGAAAGATTGCGAAAAGGGCGAATACAAAAACAGTAATACGATTAAGGCACTAATTAATTAAATAACTTGCCCTATAAATTACTTAGATGAAGCTCCGCTAAGACGATGCATTCATTCCCAAACAAAAATGTTTTTCTACAAGTATTTTATATTTGAAATCTTTCAAGCTTCTAGATGATGTTTTTCTTGGCTGTAGAGATCTAATATTTTAAAATGTCTTTATTAAAAGAATTATTGTCCTTTTTTAAACATTTTTGGTGAAAATAACCCTAATCTTTCGATTAGAAATGAAATTTTCAGAATTTTATTAAAGAAAATATATAATTTCAGACTTTTATTCGTTATTATGTATGAATCATTATATGATTAGTTTATCCTTATATCCATTGTCATATTTAGAATCTCTATCTCATATATATAAACATATCTCTGGTGAACATTTTATAATTTAAATTACAAAAACCATAGTTTTAAAACAAAAATTTAAATGATAATTAAGTCAGTTTAATTAAAAATCTAATTGGAATTAATCTTCCAGCATTTTAAAGAAAATATTGGTGTTTTAATAACTAAAATAAATGTTTACAAAATTCGCAGTTTATAAATTATTAAAAATCCACCAACCTGCCTTGAGAACCTTTGCAAGAGTACGACTAATAAATCATCTATTTTGTTTACCTTCACAAATCGACTCACAAACCTTCGATTTATATACACGTCCACACCATACACAATCATATATTGATTCAAAATCAGATATATATGAGTGATAAATATAAAAATCTATATGGAAACGTATGTACTTGTATATTATATTCTGTTCATATATATTTCAATATAGTAGCTAGTTGGAACTGGCATTCAGAGCTATTGCATTTATATAGGATCAATATATGCATACATCTATTTACGTCAAATATTGTTTGAAAGAATGGTTTTTAAACATATATCTTTTATTTGATTAGTGAAAAAAAAGATTAATATACAAATATCAAATTTCAGTATTTATACCTTATGAATAGCTAGTATATAAATATAAATGAACAACGAATTAAATTTACCACATACTCAAAAGAGGGCCAGAAAACTTATTAAAAAAAGTGAATATTCCACAATGTTTAGATAAAGTATAGAAAATAGATATTAGTAAAATCATAAAATCAAACAAACTCACAAACTCACAAGCCGGATGAAATTAGAGAAGAGTTGAGCTATGATGGAGCACTGGATGTGTGCGTGATAGATGAAAAGAAAGTTTGATGGGTGCGGATGCAATGGCAATATAATAAAAGAATTGAAGAATAGTGGTGAAATGAAAATGAATAATTAATTAATTCAAAAACATAATAAAGATTTCATAAATAATATAACTAAACAACCTTGGATTAAATACTTTTTTTGCAAAGAAATGTCTTTTTAGTAAATGCTTTGATCATCATATTTTTAGAATTTACAAGAAAAAAAAATTGTTCAAAAAAATAGTTATTCCACTAACTAGCTCTTCAAGAACACTAAATTAATCTAAAATACAGTTTTTTTAAACACATTAAAAATCAACTCTATTCCAAACAAACAAGAGTCAATATTTCCAATTTTGCAAAAACTTCATCAACATCGATTAGATCATTTAGATAAAGTTCCAAGATTATCTTAGCCTTTTCTCTATCTACAATTTTCAATTTTGAAAATTATTTAAAAAACTTTCAGAATGCAGTTAAAACCATTATGTACTAACTTGTGTGTAAGTATGTTTATTTTTGCATGTGTGAGTTTGTATATAAGTGTGTGTTTTAAAACTTGCGAAAAGGGGTGATTGACAGTATCATTAAGATTATGACGTTATTCTTCGGCGCATCAAACTCAGGCAACTAATCACTAAAATACTAAGTATTTTGTAATTATAGTGTATGTCGATGTGTATATGAGTTTGTGAGTGTGTACATGTTTCTGGCTTGTGTGTGTTTGTGCATGAGCGGGTGTGTATGTAAAAAAAATTGTGCATGTGTGTGTGACTAGAATGTTAAAAGACATGCACATGCACATACAAAACTCTGTCCGCCTCTGTGTACGCTTGCTTTTTTCATATATGTACCGAGTTTCAAAACTGTTGTAAATTCACATGTGCACCAGTGTGTGCGTGCTTCAATATCATTATCGAATTATTTATGTAGATTTTCATTCAAAGTTGTTAAAAAGCTATTATGCAAAATTTTTACTGAGTAGTGAAAGAAATAATTGACTTTTTAAAACATAAATAAAAATTGTGATAAAAAATTGTTTGTTGCTTTTCAGTAAAAAAAGTAAAAAGTTATAAAATTGTAAAACTTAAATTCGAAATTATTTTACATTAATCCGAAAGATTTAGTTATTTTTTCGAATTCTATTTTACTCCAATAATAATAATAATGAAAAACTTTTGTTCATAAAAGTAAGAAAAAATAATAACCATAATAAATGCAAACACTTGTTGCGGTAACAGTTGTTGTGACAGTTATTGGCATGATTAAATTTAAAACTTTCTCAAAATGCATTTTCACTCTAAAATTCAATAATTCCGTATTAAAATAAATTAAATATGTTTTCAAAAATATATTAAGAGAAATATCAGTTAATCCGATTTAAAATGTTTACAGAACATTTTAATGAACACAAATTTTTTGTTTTAATTTTTGTTTCATACAATATTGAATCATAAAAAAACAAAATCCAAATATTCGAAGAAACCACTTCAGGCTTACATTCTCATGCAGTTTTCAATAGCCGAATATTTATCGAGCGAATATGAAAGAATCTATTGTTATTTTTTATATTGACGATTTTATTGTTCGTAATTTTAGACATTGCTTTTTAGAAAGTTTAATATTTTTTTTTGCTTTTATGAATATTTGTACATTTTTGTGCATTAAAATTTTTTTTAAATGAACTTTTAAATACAAGAATAAAAAATGAAAATGTTTTTGATTATAAAAAGATTGAATGGTTGGATACTTGATCAAAGTAAATGAATTGCCTGTGATGAAAATCAATTTTGTTCTACTTATAATATTCTAATATAATCACAAAAATTGTTTTTCAGATAATTTTTATAGATACCTTTGTTTTATTTTTTACTAGTTTGAATGAATTTAATTTGAATAAGGAAAAAAAATTTAACAAATTATTTTTCGATAAAACAAAATCTTGGGAAAAAGTTGAAATATGGGAATACACGAATGCTATAGACCTTGAAGTCACCTTTGAACTCTTTTATTTAAATCTCTTCTATTCGAAAATGCTTTTGGCGGTATGTCAGTAATAAATCATTTGTTATAGCGAAAGACCTTTGTTAGCGTTTCGGTCTTTCAGAATGACAAAAGCTGAAGGGTGGAATGGATTTTTGCATTAGTGGTATGTATAGATCATTTTTCTAATTTGAGTTGTGTTAAAATTGTGTTTTAAAAAAATTGGAAAATCAGTCTATCACCAAACAACTTTAAATTTTGAAAAAATATAATAATGATAAAATTTAGTTATAAAAAATTTCTATTAACATTTTTTTGAGCATTTATAAAATTTTCTTAACCCTTCGACTTGTTTTGGCCCATGGGGTCTTAAGATTTATTAGGAACACAAGGTGCGTGATTAATGAATTCAACTTGAAGTCTGCTTGAATTTCATAAGTCATGCATTCAAATAATGAGCCAGAACTACATGTGCGTAAGTTTGCATGAGATTTTCTGAGAGTTTGCAAACTTGTGTGATCTATCATATAATTAAGTGTATTCACATACTTTAGAATCTGAAATGTTTGGTGTATTCTCTTGTTATTTGGATATTAGTTTTGTTAGGAACGCATTCGTGTGTATTCATATTTGAATGTTAGATGTTTTAATATTTTTCTAATTTACATTTTATTAGGTTTAAAAAATATATTGATTTTTAAGCCAAGTAATTTAAATTTAATTTAATATAAATACATTTAATATATTTCAATTCAAAATTTTATTAGGTTTAAAAAATATATTGCTTTTTAATCCAAGTAATTTACATTTAATTTAATATAAATACATTTAATATATTTCCATTCAAAGTTAAAATTTAAGTTCTTCATATTCGAATTAGTTTAATAAGCCAGCTTATTAGGATCAAATAAATCTTTGATCAGTGTCATGTTTTGTGTTGGTTTTGAATAATTCAAGTAATTTGATGATGTATCTATATTAGATTACACCTCAATAAACTTCTATAATTTTTTCATGATTCAAAATATTTTTTCTTTAAAACTAATTTTTATTTGATAAATAACTTTTTTAATAATTATAATTGTATTTTTAAAATTATAAGCACAATCAAATTTTTTTCCACTATTTTTTTACTAATTAAAAATGTTCCAAAAAAAATTTTGCAATTAAATTTGAAGTTTAAACATTTGTTTTACTTTCCAAGTTTCACAAAACTAAATATTTTCATAGTAAGTATAATTCTTTTCATATAATGTTGATTATCTAAAATATTTACACATATGTATCACGTATGTGCAAATTTATGAAAAGTATTTGTTATACAAAGTAAAGGAAGATTATAATAACAGGTTATGTGAAGGTGATAAATTAGCAGCGTTATCTGTGAAGGAATCGCAGAAAGCAATTTTGGATGATTTTATAACTATAGTTCTAAAATGTTATTTTTTTGATGTTATCTAAATGTTGAAAAAAAAAGTTCGAATAAAATAAATATTACAAATTTTTTTCTATGATTTTAATAATTTAAAAAAGATTCATGAACTCACTAAAAATTATAAAATTTCTTAAAATAATAGATGAAAAGATGAACATAGAAATGTTATCAAATATTTATTAAAAATTAATAGATTAGAAAAGTAGAAAGGAAAAATAATGCTTATAATAAAAAACATATTGTTGCACTTCCCCTTTCTAATAAACCACCCGCATCGTAACGTGTCAAATTCTTCTGATGCTTATCACATTTCAGTCATTAGAAATATTTAAAATGATTTTAAATATGTTTTTTTATCAAACTTTTTCTTACATTATAAAGTTTTCATTTTCATTTTTTCATTTTCATTCATAAATACTTTCTAACATTTTTCTTCAACTAAAAATTCGTTAACAATAAGTTTTGAAAACTTTTATTTTTTGAGTTTTTAAAGAAAATATTTCATTGTTTTTGTTTTTTCTGTGTTTTCTATTTTGTAAAAGAATTAATGAAAAAAAAGTAGTCTTAAATTTATTTTTCCAAATGCATTTGAAAAAAAGTATATTCAACTTTTATAATATCATTTTTGGTATCAAAATGATATTTTTAGCTAAATTAACTGAAACAAAAAAGTCATCAGTTTCATCCTAATAAGCGCAACGATAACGTAAGCCTTCGTGATATTACAAGTTAAATTTAAAAGGCTATTTGAGGTCTTACTTAGCCATAGTTTAGAGATATGATCTTCAAAAGCTGACTAAAATGCTTTTGAAATAATGTCACAGTAAATAATCATTAAACGTCAGCCGCTCGCTAAAGACCCTTGTTAACGAAAATGTATATTTTTTTGTCAAAATATATTTGAACAAACTGAAAAATTATAGTATTTTATTTATCTGGTTTTTCTTGGTTTAAACTGTGAAAAAACAAAAATTTTAAACTAAAATAAAAACTTTAAATGAAGCATTAAAAATTTTTTTAAAAATATTTAGAAAAATGTAGCTTGATAGAGTGAACATCTAGATGGAATGAAATAGGATGAGAATGGAGTATTGGGTGTTTGGAAAGAAGCCCAGAGGTCATTTAGACTCGCAAAATGGAGGCATTACGAACTGATGTATAAGACAATTCTAATTGTTTCCATTGCCATGTTTAGACGCCCTTTGTGAAAATTTAATCAAGTTATACAAAAGTGGGTAAATTTATAAAAAAAACTTTAGATTTTTTTACATTAAAAAAAATATTTATAACTAGAGTTATTTCCGTCTCAAACTTCAATATTTACTCTTTAAGAACTTGCTATTTTTGTTAAGCTTTCACATCGTTTTTTAAGTTCTGGCAAAGTTGCATTCTTTAGAGATCCTAAAGCCTATTTTGAGTTTGAACTATTTTGATTGAACATAGATTACAGAGTTACTTTTGTTTTTTTAAGTTTTTTTCACTCCAAACGAACTGCATTAGCCTTTAAAATAGTGTTTTTATTGAAAAAACGTGAGATACATGTGAAAAATAAATCTCCAACTTTTAGTGAAAAACAGAATATTTATCTTATTTTTCACAAAAACGTTTTTGTCTTCATGATACTCCATAAACACTGATTTCTTTCAAATAATATATTTATAGTTTCCAGACACAAGCATCTCAATTAAACAATAAAACTATTCAGAAAAACATTAAATGTAAAATACATTTAGTTTTCTCATACTTTTAGTATACCAAATATTTGCAATTTTAGTGTCTACTAAATGACAAAAAAATGTTTTTTTATAAAAGTAGAATCAATCGCCTTTAAAGGCAATTGTGTTATCGAGTATCCCGTTCCCAAACAACCTCTACCACTAAATCACTTAAACTAATTCGTGTGTTGATAGGAGGTTGGTGAGGAGTTGAAGATGAGTGGTGATGTTTTGTTGAAAGATGAAGAGAAGATGGGAGTTAAAGTAGTAATGTAAAGTTGAACAAAAAACTTAAGGCTTGGTCTAAAATAAGCGTGAAATATGTTTGAAAATGATCTATTAAATGAAGCTTATTGCGGAGTGACAGGTATGAATTACAGGTGACTTTAAACCTTGTAAAAAATTGGAAGAAGGAAAAGATTAATACGTATTTAAAAAAAGATTACAATGAAAAAATGTTTATCTAGATTATTGACAATTTATTATTTTACTCAGAATAATGTGTTAACTTCATGACCTGATTTCGTACAAGATTTTTGAAACATGATATTTTTCAGAATTTAATAGTGTTAATATTTAGGTTTTGAACAAATGAATCTGTTGAATTGTAAGCTAACAATTATTTACTGATGATTTGCATGTTTTTGCAGATTCTCTATCTAAAAGTTTTTTCTATAAAATAAAAAAAAGTCAAAATTACTCTTTATTGCGTTAGAATTGATGCTTGAGCTTGAAAGTGAATACAATTGAAGCTTAAATAGTGTTTTAAAGCTAGCAATTCAGTGTAGATAAACGTCCAAAATACATAAAATAAACTTAGGCTCCCAAATTAACGAGAAAAACACTTTCTCTTTTCAAATAACGTTCCAAAATAATTTTTGCCCTTTTGAAAGGAAAGTTAACGCGTTAAAAGGCTGGAATATTTCGAATACTTCTGTATGGGGAGTTTTATCGCCGCACTTTTGTGTTTACGTTGGGTGTTATCAAAAGCAGATACCGATTGCTGAAAGAGGTTTTTTTAGTTTGTTTTTGTTTTTTTTTTCACATTATTTTTTGAGAAAGTAGATAGTATTTTTGATATTTCAAGTTATCTTTTAAGAAACTATTAAAAACTCAATAGACTTGATACAAAAAGTTCAAATTTTAAAAATGTAATGAAATTGTATTGTGTTTTTTTGAAAAGTAAAAATAAAAATAAAATATATAATTATTTACTAGTCTTTTGTTATACAAGATTTTTGAAATTTCATTTTATTTCAGGCACATTCTCGAAAGTTTTTTATTTTCTAAATCAGTCTACATTATAAGATGAAAAAGTAACCAAAGTAATCCGACGTAATTTGACTCGTATTTACGAATACTTTTTCTGGATATTTTTTATAATTGGTATTCGAGTCATTTCACGGGGGAGTGTTGTTCATTGATTTGGTTGAGGTGTTGTTCGTTCTATAAATAAGGCCTTTTATGGCGTTCAATGAACTGCACGGCCGTAAAAGTTGATGGATGATACAAACGCAAAAGTTTCGCAAAAAACCTCCGGGCGATTGGATGGGCGGTATAAAAGTGAAGGGTGGATGGGTGAAGGGTGGATGGGTGAAGGGTGGATGGGTGAAGGGTGGATGGGTGAAGGGTGGATGGGTGAAGGGTGGATGGGTGAAGGTTAGATGGCTAGGCTGGTGGTTGAATGGGAAGTTTGAAATATAAAAAAAGCTTATATAGCTGTGGTTAGTTGATTTTGTTGATGGATGGTTAGTTGAATGGGTGGAAATTTGAATGAAATTTGATGAGTGCAATGGTTGATGAGTGGATTCTGTTATTCTTTAGAAGTATTCTTGTTACAAAATTAATCTTTATTGTGATTTTCTAATGTAATCTATGTGTTATGGATAACTTCATTGCAGTTTCTGTTTTTTAGCGGTTTTTGTTTCTGAATATTTTTCTTTTATTATATGAGGTTGTACAGTGTTTCAGTTGAGGATTGGATTTGATAGTAATTGAGGATAAAAAAATCATTCGAGCTTTAGTTAAAAAATGTTTTATAGAATAATGGTTTGATGATTTATTAATTCAGGTTAATGCATTGGAAAATAATTAAGGAGATATTTAACTGGGTAGCTTAGAAGCGGAACAGATCACTATAAGTGAAGAAAATCATTTTTATTGAACTATAAAAATAATTTTGTTTCATTTTTCAGAACATTAAAGTTTGATCTGATTTAATTAATTATAAAAAAAAATATTCCATTTTTTTATATATAATGAATAAAAAAAATAAATTATTGAAAAAAATTTGAATAAAGTTTTTCGTTGAGAACGAAATTGAACATAAAAAAGATTTATTTCTCTCTAAAAACTTCTGAAAAATGCCAAAAACTTTTTTTGCAATTGAAATTCTGAAGCGATAATAAAATGCATTGAAATAAATAGAGGTGAAATGTTTCTATGGAGAAATACAAATAGCAATAACTAAGTAAGAATAACGTAAAAATGCTAAAAAGACCGAAAAAACTTTTCCGAACGTAATTTCTCAATGGTATTCACTTCAGACACTTTTATTAATACTGAAAATAATTTATCTTTTAAATTCACCTTTCATTCACCACGTCCCTTTGCACACTCCACTACCTCCCTTTTAATTTCTTTTATCCTTCCTACTTACAGTTTTCCCATATTCTCTCCCTTCTTTCAACTCTAACTTGATCTTCTTTCCACACATTTACCTACATTATCTCTTTCACATCTTTTAAAATTCACAAAGAAAAATAGTTACATACTCTTTTGTACGTATAGAATTTCTCAATCACATTGACACACACACACACACACACACACACACACACACACACACACACACACACACACACACACACACACACACACACACACACACACACACACACACACACACACACACACACACACACACACACACACACACACACACACACACACACACACACACACACACACACACACACACACACACACACACACACACACACACACACACACACACACACACACACACACACACACACACACACACACACACACACACACACACACACACACACACACACACACACACACACACACACACACACACACACACACACACACACACACACACACACACACACACACACACACACACACACACACACACACACACACACACACACACACACAAACACACACACACACACACACACACACACACACACACACACACACACACACACACACAAACACGCAAACACACACGCACACACACGCACACACACACACAAACACACACGCATACACAAACACACACACACCCATTATTCCAAAACCCACTCAACGGATTAGTAAACACACTCCTTCTTCCGCATACAGACATACGAACAGACAGAAAAAAACCTACACGTTCTAAAGTAAAAAAATTCAACTATTTATTCGGTTAATTCAGATCTAGTTCAAGCCATTACAGACACAGTTTCTTATTCATTCTAAAGTTTGGAAAAGCAGTGAGAATTCTTGTACTATAGTTTAAAATCCTATTCTTCTTGGACTACATTAACTCAATTATTTTTCATATACACGCATTACTTTCCACAAAAACAAAAAACACACACACACAAACATAGCGAAACACACTTCCATCCACACGGACAAAAGCCGGACATTTATGCACAGAACGCCTGGGTTCGCGTTGATTGAATTTGTTTATTCTGAGCCTTTCTGCTTGCCACCCAGTCACGCAAGTTTCCAGTTTCCTCACTCGGTCTGTTTCTAATCCACCCATCCACACTCTCCTCCCCTTTCAATCTTCTTTCTCTTCTTCTTTGTCTTGTATTTCATCACCATCTTTTATTCTTTTTTTTTTTCTCTTTTTTACCGTTACCGTTACCATTATAAATTATTCTATTTATTTTCATCCATCATTATCTTAGTTTTCTGCTTTTCGCTTCATTTGTTATCTACTTTGTTTTCATATTCGGCATATAATTAGAATCTCAAAATATTTTCGATATTTCTCTTGAATTTATTCTAGATAAAGCAATCAATTTTTTTTGCTATATAAAAATATCAAAATATATATTTTCATGTCTGAAAAACTTTTCATTTGTTTTTTCTCTTCTTATCATCATTATCATTATTATCAAAATCATCTTGGCAAACATAAAATCATGATAATCCCACGATCGATTCTTTTTCCGTTCCTTTTTCGATTAGGTTCTTTTATCTTTACATCTATCTTTTCCTTCATTATAACTGTTTTTATATTTTTCATCTTTATATTGTATTTTTAACATCATTGCTCGTTAAAAAATTGTACTACGAATTCTTTTTCTAGTTTGATATTATTTCTTCTTGCGGAACTATATCCAAAATTTAAAATAAATTTGTTTAAAGTTTGAAAATAAAAACTTAAATTAGATTCTCAACTTTCTTCTTCATATTTTTGCATCATTAATTTGAGCCAGAATAGTTAAGATGGTAGAGATACGCTGCATGATATACGACTTCTCATATGAAGAAGCTAATTAATAATAATAATAATAAGGATAAGTTTGAGAAAAATAAAAATAGTTACATTCCTATTCTAGTTTTTATTATATTTTTTTCTAAAGAAATTTGTTTTAAAATATTGATTGATGTTTAGCTAGTTCAAATTCGGTCTAAAAGTAATAATGTTTATCACCCGTAATCAGAGTCACTAGAATCTTTTTGACATTTTTTTATGTATGGACAATATATATTGAATAGGTCTTTTTCTAAACCACTAGATGTTGATAGAAAAAGATATTGGATTTAAATTTAGGCAATTTTGTTGAAATAATCTGTTTAAATGTCTGAAACTTATTAAAAAGTTGTATTAAATAGATTCTGACAAGTATGTTGACGATTGTTTAATGATACTATGGTCCATAGTCTATTGGTGTCAGAAATAGACGTTTTAGAAATGAAGCTTATACCTACATTTCTACACTATTTGCTTTCCTAAATCTATTTATTCAGTTCCTATTATCAATAAAAAAAAAGTTATTGTTATTATTGTTCATTATGTTTTAAATAATATTTCATTCACTAGGCTAAACGTCTTTGTTTTACAAAACTATGAAATATTTAAAAAAAGGAAAATAAATGGTTCTTGTTATTAAAATATTGAAAGATATTAATTTTTCAAAATAAATTAGTGCAAAAATTATAAACCTAAATTAAATCTTAAAACGTTTTCACATTCATAAACATTCACTTTTGAAAAACTTATCAAAAATGGCCGACTATTTGAATGATGGAAAAGTTAACAAAATGGACGTGGATTACAGCGCAACGGTGGCGGAAAAAATTCCCGAATGTGAAAAAATAGCTCGGGTAAAAAATTTCAAATTAATCTGTTGTTTTCAAACTCTGATTATAGTTTTTGCACAGTCACAAATATTTCAACTTGCGTCTAACTAATTTTTAAATCTCAATTATTAATATGAATGATTTCAAAATATTTAATGATTTTTAAATAAACTTTTTTTTCAGAGCGGCAAGTTGACTGAAGCTCTTGATCTACTTACTGCTCTGGAGAAGCAGACGAGAAGTGTATGTATGAATTTTAATAATGAGAAATATTCAATAATAATCAAATAAAAATAATTTCATTGTTCAAGCATCATATGTACTTTATCATTTCATTATTCATCTACCCATTAACTACTATTTTTGATTCACACCATACTCCCCAATATCCAGGGGGCAGATGCTATATCTACAGGTAAAATCCTTGTATGCATCGTGAGCTTGTGTCACGAGCTCAAAAACTATGACCTTCTCAACGAGATGATAGTGACAATGACGAAAAAGAGGGGACAACTGAAACAGGCTGTGGTGAAAATGGTGCAAGAAGTGTACGGATATGTGGAAAAAACCACAGATAAGGAAATAAAATTGAAGCTCATTGAAACGTTGAGGACTGTGACGGCTGGAAAGATTTACGTGGAAAACGAAAGAGCTAGATTAAGTTTGATGCTGTCGAAGATTAGAGAGGAGGAGGGAAACATTGCTGAGGCTGCGTCTGTATTGCAAGAGTTGCAGGTTGGTTGGCTGGTTGATTTGTGGAAATTAATTAATTTCTGAAACTGTAATCATTTTTTTATAAATATTTTTTGCCATAATACATTTTAGGTAAAAAAAATTTCAGAGATTTTTTTTTCAAAAACACTTTGAATCTTCATTAGATTTTATAAAAATTACAATTAAACAATATCACAAACCCTGGAAACCTCTACTCAACCATTCCAGGTGGAGACTTACGGTTCAATGGAAAAGCAGGAGAAGGTTTCATTCATTCTGGAACAAATGCGATTGAATCTGCTTCATGGCGATTTGGTAAGGGCCCAGATCGTCTCAAAGAAAGTCACCGCCAAGTACTTTGAAGATGAAAAGGCTTTGGTGAGTTGATAGAGAGGAAAGGGGTGTAGAAGTGGGATGGATTGTCGCTAGCCCAACACACCCACTACAACATCATCACCACAAAACTCACCCTACCCTTTAATCTCATCACCAAAAACCCCACCCACTCCACCCCTCAACATCACCACCATAAAACCCACCTCACTCAATTTCATCATCACAAAAGCAACTCACATCCCATATCATCATCATCATAATCATCATAAAACCAACCCATGCAACAACATCATCATCACCACCAGGACCACAAGATGCAGTACTACCGTCTGATGATTGAGTTGGACCAGCACGAGAACCAACATCTCTCCATCTGCAAGCACTACAACGCCATCTACAACACCCCAGCCATCCAGAAGGACCTGCCCAAGAAGTCTGAGGTTGCCCCTATCTAGCCCACTATCATAATTAACATCACTATCATCGAAAATTTTATTATTTTAATTATTATCATAATATTTTTATATAATTAATATTTATTTTATTATAGGCACTATTTTCACTACCTTTTTTCCATTTCCACTACCATCCTTCTCCCACCATCTCATTCTACCAACATCCTTCTCCCACTAACCTCTCTTACTCACATCACTCTTCTTGCTACCCCCACAAACACTCAAATCCCACCATTCCTTCTCTCTACCAACTTATCCTACAACCATTTACCCACCCTAAATTACCCCCCTCCCCTTCCACCATTCCACTCCCACAGGCACTCACCTGCATGGTGATGCATCTGATTCTGTCGCCCTTCGATCATGAACAATCAGACTTGATCCACAGGGTGCAAGCGGACTCTTTCGTGCAAGAACTGCCATTGATCAAGTTGCTGGATGATTTGGATGGATTGGTGGGGGATTGGTTGATGGTTTGGATTAGTGGATGATGGTATTATGGATGGATTGGTGGGATATCTTATTAATTGGTTAGCTTTGGATACATACTATGTTTATTACATAGATAGTATGATAAACAACCATGGATAGATACAGTATGTCCAACTACTCCAACACAATCTAACCCCCCAACTATTACCAGAGACCTCATAGAACTCTTCACGACAAACGAAATCATGAGATGGACGAGTCTACTCCAGAAGTATGAAGAGCTCCTATTGGCCAGTCCACCGACCAATCGCATCTTCAACAAGGACACCCCAGCTGGCGTGCAACACTGGAAGACGCTCAAGTCTCGTATTGTCGAGCATGTATGTTTTGTGTATTGTTTCAAGTTTGGGAAAATTTGTTTGTATAAATAGTTTTTAGATTAAGTATTAAGCGGGCTAGGATAAATAATTTTAGTTTATAACATTCAAATTATATTTTAATTTCTTTAAATAGATAAATTTTTTGAATAAAAAATGTTACCGTTAATTCATTTTATGTATTTCACTCAATACTACGCTAACCATCACCATAGAACACTCCACTCGACAAAAAATTATTCCACAAAAAATCACTAAAACCAAGGAAGCAAGCCACCCACACCAATAACCACAAAAACTAACCAACTAAAACCTCTTCCCCGACATTGGCAGAACATCCGCGTGATCGCCAAGTACTACACGAGGATCCACCTGAGCAGGCTGGCAGAGTTGTTGGACCTGTCGCCAGAGGAAGCGGAAGATTCCCTCTCGAACCTGGTCACCAAGCACACCATCTCCGCCAAGATTGACAGGTTTTTACTTTTTTTGGCCCGTTGGGGGGAAGCTAGGAGGGTTAGAGTGTGGGTTTGTTTTTTTATATGTTTTTGGTAGTTTTATATGGGTTTTGGATAAAAACCATTTTTTTTGTGATGATTTAATTAGTTGTTTGGTTGCTTTGCTCATGCACATTCATCAGCTTCATATCCACCTGTTAATTCGTCCGTCCGTCTGTCCTTTCATCCATCCTTCCACCACCACAGGCTTATGGGCGTGGTCAGTTTCCAGGGCGCGAAAGACCCTACCGAAGTGCTGAACGACTGGTCTGACAAGGTGAACAGTCTGATGACACTTTTGAACAAGGCGACTCACCTGATCACGAAGGAAGAAATGATCCTAAAGTTCCATTGAAATACATGGTAGTGGTGATCATTTCTATCGCTCTGATCTTTGATGTTCTGTGGTTCTTAGGCAAGATATTTGGTTATGTTGTAATGGTATGTTGGTGGTTTTTAATCTTTGGAAAGATTATATGAATGTGTTTTGAAACGGTTTTGAAGTTTTTTATTTATTAATGTTTTCGTTTGGTTTATCGAATGAAAAGAAGGTTATTTTTAAAGTAGCGTTTTCATGTTTTTTTAACATTATTATTATTGATAAACATAAAAATGTTCATCAGTTTTCAAAAAAAAAATTTGTTTTAATTAAAAAAAAACAATTATAATGAATAAAATATTCAAAATTCTAAAAATTTTATTATTTCATTAGTAGATATAGCTTTACGTTTCAAAGTAGAAAATTTAAATGTAGATTAGCTCTTGAAAAAGACGGTCTAAAGGTGAGAATAATTAATACATTTTAAAATCATATGAGAAAATAAATGTTTAAATCGGTTTTAAGTTTCGAGTTAACTTTTTTGAAATCTCATTTATGCTTGGAATGACGTATAATAAAGGATTAAATCCTCCGGGGATGAATATTATCGACAAAAAATACTTTTGCATCACTAGGCGCACCCTTAGCTTTTTGCGGGTTATTTTTGTACAGGGTTAGAGTTATTGTATTTTTACTGAGTTTCTAGCCACTCTAGTAAATTTCTCTTATATTTTACCGGCGCAGAAGAATCAAGCCTATTATATATGCCTCAGTGTGTTGAATTAAAAAATATAAATTGCGTTTTAAATGTATGGCAAATGGTTATTCACATTCTATAATATAATATAACACTTTAATATTACAATTTTTTTCCAAATTATATTACTCTATAAAGTCAAAGTCCTAAACTTCTGTGTTAAAAATACTTTTGTATTTTTCAGCTTAGTTTAGAAAATTTTGTTTTCTATAGCCTTGCATTGAATATTATTGCATTGCATTATATTGTATTATATTCTATTGTATTGTATTTTTATTGTATTGCATTGCATTGTATTGTTTTGCGTTGAATTAAGAAGTTTCCAGCGTAACAAAGTGCTTAATCACCTTGAGTCATATCCTTCTAAGAATTGTGAGCATTTCAATACTTTGTTTCCTTCCATTCATCCTACGAAAAGTTTGGACTTTCATGATAATGATCCTAATGAAGATGAGGAGGTTGAAGATGAAGTTTCTGATGATATTGATGCTGATGATGATGCTGACGATGATGCTGACGATGCTGATGATGATGATACTGATGATGATGATGAGTCTGATGATGATAATGTGTATGAAGATGGTTCGGAGTATAAATATTCTCTGCTGTACCTTAGGGCTTGCTCCCGCTTACATCTGCTCCATCATTTCCTTATGTTAATATGTATGTATGTATATGATGTATGAATTGTATTCATGTATGTATATAAATGTGGATGTAAATAACTAAAAGTATAAGACGATAACTACATTTAGTATATCTATGATGTAAGCAATACAAGAACTTTCATAAGATATATCTTTAGACTGGTATATCACAAAACGTTTTATTAACATTCGTGGAATTCGTTATAGAGATTGGAAAAGCGGTTCCCTCAATAACAACTTTATAAAGTAAGTATATTAAAATATTATTATATATTGCAAAATAGAGATTATTATAATATTAAAAAAATATAATAGGATAGGTTGAAAAAAGTATAAATAATTGAGTAGTTATAGATTCATTTACCAGGAGATTGAGTTAGAAAAAATAATAATTCATTAGCATTCACAGGCATATTCATGAAAACTAGAGTTTATTTTGAAAATATTAATAAACTTCAAATTTCAAATTTATCAGACAGTTAAGATTGGTTAGTGAATCATGATAAGAAGTTATATGTAGTCTAATAAATTCTTAGAACTTTCAGATTTCTAATATAATTCAAATCTAGAAATTATACTAAAACTAAATATTAAATTTCATAAATAAAAGTAGAAAGATAAGTTTATTATTATTATCATTATTTCATAAAAATCAGATAATATTAATAATAAAAATAATGATAATAATAATAATAATAATAATAATCAGATAAACTTATAAATCTTTTGAAGTTCAGATTAGCTGCCGAGATGGATCCAAATTATTTCTCACTTGAACCAATTCTTGAAAATGAAAGTGTTCAAGAGAACGAAGAACACTTTTTTAACATAGAAGACGCGTATCAGCAGCAGCCGTCTCAACATTTTCAACATCAATCTCAACACTTTCATGAACAACAACATGAAGAGATTACGTCAGAACAACAAATTAACGAGAAAATGAGTCTTAACACCATGAATGATGATGCAATTTTTGAATCTCAACAGCAACTTTCACACCAGCTCGAAACTTTGTCTGAGCAACAAAAACAACGGCATCAACATTTTGAAAACCATTTTCAACAACAACAACAACAACAACCTCAAATACCTAATGGATTTGGAAAAGCTAACCCCCAATCATTAGAACTACAACAATCTACACAACAAGATGATCAGCTGCATCAACAACAGACACAACAACTACAACAACAGCAAAAACAGCAACAAAAACAACAAAAAGCAGAACAAATGCAACAACACGAACCACAACCGCAACCCCAATCACCAGCATCCGAACCGAAGCTCACTCTGAGGCAACTTTCTGAGCAAAGAAAACTAGCGCAAAAAGAGTTGGAGTTGAAGATGAAGAAACAAGCAGCTGAACAGCTGTTGCTCAAGGAGCAAGAACTGCTACAACAACCTTTGCTCAGAGAACAAAAATTCATAAATGAACAACAAGAGAAAGAAAAATTGCTTAAAGAACAACAGCAGCAGCAAGAGCAACAACAACAAATACAACAACAACAGCAGCAGCAAGAGCAACTAATACAACAACAGCAACAGCAGGAAAGAGAAAGACAACGTTTAATAAAAGAAGAACAAATAAATAAACTAATCGAAACAACACCACAATTACCTCCAACGCAACATTCTTCTACACAAAAGTTGCCTCCAATTCAACACCAAGCTCCTCCACAGCAACAAGAACAACTAACCAATAGAGTTATAACGCCCGTTCCTCCAATATCACCATCTAAAGAACAAAAAATCAATGGGTTTTCAGACCAAAAACAACAGCAACTGCCACAACAGCAACTGCCACAACAACAACTGCCACAGCAACAACATGCTCTGCCACAACAACATCAGCTACAACAATCACAACTACAAGATGAAGAACCGGAAAATGGTGACGTCAAGAAAGTCAAAGCACCGGAAATAGCTCGAAGCATGCGTGCTCTTTTCGAAAGCGGAAACGTTAAAGGAAGCAGTGATGTGCGCAAAACGTTGGCGGAAGAAGAAATCGCCACTCAAATTCTCACTTCCGGTCCAGGGGTCTGATCCTTTTCCGTTATCATTTGTTCAACATTTTTAATTATATAATTATTATTCAATATATTTATTAGATATTTTGCGTTAAATATTTGAATATTTTTGAAAGAATAATATTTTTGTACATCGACAATGCAGGTGTACGAGAACGAACCAACTCGACTTGAGGGAGTGGTGAGGGCGGATGAGGTGACGTCACCGGAAGAGGAGGTACGTGGAATGGAGAGCACAAAGAAGAAGAAAGATGATTGGATGGTGAAAGCCAATAACCAGTTTGTTGTGAACAGAGAGCCAATCATGGTAGCCGAGGATGAAGGAAAGGTGAGGAGGGATGGAAGGGAGTAGAATTTAGTGAAACAAATCGATTAAAGATAACAAAGACCTGGAAATCGAACAAGTTGAATACAAAAACCAAAAATAATAACATTTTAATATCGCTACCACCACTATCGCCACAGATTATAGAAAGTCAACCAATACAACGTCAGGATGTCCTACGGGAAGACACATACGATGAGGACGTCATGGTGAGTAACAAGGGTATGACTAAAAGCCTCAGAGACAAATGGTCGAATATGGATTGCGGATACGTGAAGGAAAAAAGGGAAATCAAGGTGGTTGAAAGAGAAGATGAAAAAAGTGAGAGAGTTGTTGCTTACTATGGGAATCTTTTAGTCAATTAGAAGTATTTATAAACTTAGTCACTATAAAAATTAAAAAATAATAACAAAATACAATTCTGTCCGACTTTGAAAATAACATTAAGTTATAAAATTATAAATTAAGATTTCTTATTTAAAATAACTTATAAATGCATAGGTGTCAGTGAAAACGAACCCACAAGGAGAGATGACGTTCACCGAGAGGATGATTTTGTTTTGTCACCGGAAGAAGAAATAGCAAAACTCAAAAGTGGGAACACTACCCAAATTAAGGAATATTGGAAGACACAGAGAGACAGCAAAGGAAATTCTATTGATAGGTTTGTGAAGAAAAAGAATAATGGCTATTGGTTAAAAAATAAAATATTTCAATATTCTATTTTGAATAATTTTCAATATTTCATATACATAGTTTCTTTCCATACATATAAAAACATAAAAATTTTCTGATATTAACAGATCGGGGCTCGGAACACCGACCTTGGAGAACCAGATGGGTGGTTTGAGCGAACAGGACATGAGTCGATACGAGTGTGATTCGATCGGGAGAGGAACTGCCAAAGTGCTGGCCAACAAGTGAGAAGGGTTGTGTTGAAGGGAGGAGGTGGTTGTAGGAGGCTATGGGCTTGTAGAGTTCTTAAGTTCAAAGAATTCGAGTAATAAATAAATAGATTTATAAATTGTATAAATACTACTTGGTTTTATTGACTAAGATGTTCTTTTTGAAAATTCAAAAACATGTATTTAAATAGAAGATGAACACCATTAAATAGATGGCAAAACATGGACAATTCTTGGCGAAACCGTAAAATTTTCGTTCTGGAAAGCGACTTGGCTCGTGAAAAGGAGGCAGGAGTGTTTGAGAACAAGCCTGGAGGAAGGAATGAAGACATCACTGTTTCTGGCTCATTAGATGATGAAGTGATGGCAAGAGAAGGATTGGCTAAGATGATGTCGAAGAAGTTTGCCGATGAAGAGTTTTGGAATCCTAAAGTAATTTTGATTTTTATAATGTTCGAATCTGCTGTAGTGATAATAATTTTCAAATACTAAGCTCACTTATTTCACTTTACTTTAATTATAAAATTTAAAATAATACTAACCTCATCGTCAAACTACACAATCAAACCACACTAAAATCCCACTAAAAACCACAAAAGCTAAGAAAATCAAATCTCACTGAATACTAATGACACAACGCTACAGTCGCCCAAGAGTCCGCCGATAATGGAGATGGCAGAGGGACCTGGTGTCCATGAAAACGTTCCAGAAAACCTTTCAAGTGACATCATCAGGTGGTTTTTAGTCGAATGATGTTTTTTTAATAGTTTTTCATAATAAATCTAACTTTTTGTGATTAAAAGTTTTTTTAAGCATTTATTTAGTGTTTTAAAACTAATAAATAGAATAAAATTATGTTGGAATTATTTCCGTTTTACTAACTTTTTATTTCCAATAATACTTTTGTTAAACATTCATTTATTTCTTTAATCTAGGTATGGAGACGAATCTCACGATCATCTGTATATGATAAGAAAGCAGGGATTGACTTCGGATCTGAAGAACCGATGGATGTCACAAAATGTCGGAGGAGCCGAGTTCAGCAAAGTCGAAAAGGATTTCGGGTTGGTAGATAGGAGTAAATTGTATATAAAAAGTAGATTCTAGTCATTTATCAAAGCGAAATTATATAGAATAAATCTTTATACACCATTTCAAATAAGTTTTTTTTTATATAAAAGTTTAAACTGAGTTGAATTCAATTACAGGACTCTCTTAGAACGGGAGAAAGCTATAGAGGCTGGTGTATTTGAGAACCAGCCTGAAGTGAGGCAGGACGTTTACAGAGAAGAGGATTACGAAGATGAACTGGTTTCGATTTCAAAAACGAGAAATTTGAGAGAATTGTGGAGCAACATGGGAGCTGTTGAAGATAACGCTGAAAAAGTTAAAAAATCAAGATTGCCACAGGTTTTATTTCAAGTTTAATCATAAAAAAAATTTAATCAATTCTATTCTGATATATGAAATTTATTCTAAAATAAAATGATAATATTTTTTCACAAATTATATTTAAAAAAAGTGCAAAAATTAGATTTTATGACTTTAATAATTTTTCTCCACAGCAAATAAGGTTCACACCACCAAGAGAAAAATCTCCAGCATAGAAAGTTCTCAGTTGATGAAATAGTTTTAATGAATTATTAATGAATTATTATTCAAAGTTAAAAACGAAATTATTAAACTATCTGAATTATATTAATATAGGTTGATTTTTTCCCCATATGTTTATATATTCATTTTTTATTAAAATGTTAAAATTTTTTCAATGTATATCAACATACAACCTAATACATGAAACCCTTTTAAAACTTTTAACTTTTTAAACCTATCTCAATCCACACATGAAAACATAAAAAACAAACAAAAAACATAAAAACAGAAAACTTTAATGCATATTAACAAACACGCCCCAAGGCATGACTAACCAGGAACATTGTTATGTAAACTTTTCGTTAAAAGCTTGTTTTCATTCATAACTCAGAATGTTTTAGCTATGTTCTTTCCTAGATTGTATTTCTTTATTCAGTGAAAGCTTTGTTGAAATGTTCGAAAATCAAAATGAATTTTTATTAAATACATCTAGAATGCATTGGAGCCTCTTAGATAAAAAGAAATAAAAAAGCATTTGGCAGTTTTTTAAAATGAATTAGTTAGAAACTAAACTTAATTCACTTAAGATGTTGCATCTTTTTAAATAAAATTTAAAAATTTTCAATAAATATTTATTAAAAAAAGGCTTTTTCAAAAGTTAACTGTCAAAAATGTTTAAATTTCAAACATTTCAAATTTTTTTCTAAAGGTCATTTAAAATATTTTATTGTTGAAAAAATATTGTAAAAAATCTATTAGAACAAAAATATTAATAAAATGTTTTTGAAAGTGTAATTCTCAAGTTTATTAAAAATCTATCGTTAAAGAAAAAGATATGTCGAATAACTAATTGGAAATAAAAATCTCAGATATGTATAATATCTTCGTTGATGAGTGATTCTAATTGTAAGATAGCAAAGTTTAATAAAAGTACAAAATATTTTAAGAATAATAAACTTTTTCTTTCTAAAGCGATTTTAAAATCTTGTCGTGGCTGCTAATATTTGAATTTAGGATTGATAGGAAGATAGTTTCCTTCTATGAAAGAACCAGTGTTATAAGACAGTGTTACTTCGCTGACTCCGTTGAATAGACGTCTCTCAGAGGTCATATTGTCGTTGTTAGTGCTAATAATGCTTCCAGGTTGTGAGAACGGGAAGAAATTAATAGAAGGTGTCGAGCTTTTCAAGGAAGATTCGAACTTTTCATCATGTGTGACAGACTTCTTGGAAATGTCTGTTGAGAAAATTATTTAAGGCTTACTCAGTTTATATGGAAAAAAGAAATTTTAAAGAAAATTAACTAAATTGATGAAGAAACTCCGTTTCAAGACATCATCAAAAAGAAAGGGGAGAAATAACGATACTGCTTCAATGAAGTCTCAAATAAAAATTAAGAATAAAAAAAATATATATTCACAGTTTAACATCTGTAACATGAGCACCAGCAACACTATCAATAACTTCAGTAGCAAAAAACACAAATAGCAACAATACCAACCATTTTTAAATTTCTTTTGCATCTTGAATTCTCTTTTTTTCAACCATTTTCCATCTACTTTATAAACCTTGGACGGCTTTGGTCTGGATAAAATAATAGTAATAATAATTTTTTTTTCATAGAAAATATAAATAAAATAAAGTAAAACCGCAATTTAAATCAATAAGTTTGGGATAGAAATTATACAGAATTATTTTTAAATAGTATCACCAGCCTAAATTTGTATTCTGGATATTTCTCCATATGAAGTCTGCCCAACTCCATTTGCTTTTTGAAATAAGGCTGTTTTTCTTCTCGAGTCATTTTGTTCCATTTGAAGCCTTTGAGAAGTATAAAAAAAAAGAAAAAAAAAATATATATATATTTAGATGTTTTATAAAACTTTTAAATTCGAACTAGGTAATAAAAATTATAAAAAGTGAATAATTTTTACATATTCAAATGAAAATAAATATAAATTCACCTAAAATCTTGCTTATCTCAGAGTTATGAAGTGCTGGGTAACTATTCAAAACTTTCATTCGTTCTTCATTTGCCCAAACCATGAATGCGTTTAGAGGTCTTTTGACGTGTGGCGTTTTTTGATCAGATTTTTTCATTGAAGTATTGAAATTTTCATCATCAGAAGAAACTTTTTCTACTAATGCTGAAAAATTGGTTCACTTAAATAGGTTTTTCATTTTTATTTTCATTAAAATAAATTGATATTTTTATATTTAGTAGTATTTGAATGCTTTGATATAAGGGTTAAAATAAAATATATAAAAAATTTCTAATGATATAATGAAATATTTTAAAAAATAATTTTATATCATCCAATCTAATTAAAGTATTGATGCCACGTTTACCAACTTTCATTGCTGGAAGAGTATTCCATGTTTTCAGTAAAACACTTTGTCGCTTTTCTTTGCATCTGACTCAGATTCTGAAAAATTGAATATTGAATGCAAGGTGTGATTCTATCAAAAATCTGTATAAAATTAAAATAGGAATACAACTATAAAAACTATTAAAAAAATATTTAAAAAATACTTTTTCGTTGATTGTAAGATCTAATGGAAAATTGTTTGGGTTGATATTAATACACTCTTTTCCCAAACTCAAGCTTGTACTAGTTTCCAAACTATATCCACATCTACAATTCTTTATACCACATTCTCTATTAACTACTCCAGCATCATCTTTTTCAGTCATCTCTGCATACATTTCATGAAGATAATCAATTAATTGTTTCAGTTTCTTTTGTTTTTCATCTTTTTTCCACGTTTGAATACATTTTTCTGAAACACTCTCTATCGTTTCGTTAATGTTTAAGTTAGAATTTGAATGAGATGAAGTGTATGAAAGCATTTCGTTGTTTGTGAAAGGAAAAACTGTTTCGTATTGAGGAAAAAGATTCCTATCGTTTCTGAGATTTTGTTGTGACTTCTTGCCTTCATAATTCTCTTTTTGTGAAGCCTCAAAGAGAATGTCCGAATCGATGAAATGAGAATAAGACGGAAGTTTGGTGATAAGGGGAAAAAGACTATAATTTGCGATTAAAGGATCGCAGGAAAATTTGGTTTTTGGATATTTTGAATCCGAGATACCAAGGTTTGAAGTGTTAAATAAGTTGAATTGCTGGAAGTTGTTTTTTATAAGATCATAATAATTGTCTTCGATTAATTTTGTATTGTTATGTGTATCTTTCACTTTGGAAGAAGAGATTGTTGAAGTGCTTGTTTTAACTTTACACTCCTCATTGAGACTTTTCTTAGTGGAAATGAAAATACTTTCCTCACTGAATGCTTCATTAGTCATGATTGAATTTATTGAATTTCAATTTACGAGAGTAGATAGTTTTAATATTTGATAAAATATTTATGATATCTAAAAAAAATCCTATTTTGGAAGAGAGTTTAACAGTTTCGAAGTCTTAAAATAATCAAGTAAAACTTAAAATAAAAGTTTTTTTTGAAAACAATGAATCATTTAAAATATCAAGATTCAATAAATTGTTTAAAATTTAAATATAATTAGTAAAATGATTTATTTAAGCAATTCAGTCCTTGCTTAGAAGCTTATTTATAGGCATTTAAAGTAGAACTCTTCTTATCGTAACTAATTCTATCCAAGAAATAAAAGAAATTATCTGGCTTATTTTGATATGGTTTAACCTTCTTTATCAATTTAGCTCTTCTTTTTAATCAATTTTGATAAGAATTTTCGATTCATAAAAATAAAAAGTAATAGAAAAAGGCTTTCGAGGTGTGATTTGAATAGAATTCACAGTAAAGTCAAGTGGTGTACTTGAAAAGACAAAGAAAGTCCAAAAGTGGTTCAATTGTCAATTCTGAAAATGACCTAAGTGTTCTTTAAAAGATGGCATATTTTCTGATAAAAATATAAACATTCTAACTTAATCTTCAGAAAAAATAATTTGTAATTTAAAAAGTTTAAACATAATTATTTTACCTACAGTGAACAGATAGAAATTTGAGAAACAATTGAGGTTTCCCTAGGAAGATCAAAGTCAAATAATTGATTTGTCTATACAAATTGGCTTCTAATGATATTGGTTTGAAAAATCATAAAAATTGTGATACAAAATATATATACCCAGCTGGCAATCACTTAAAATGAAAAAAATTATAAATTAGAATACAGCGTCCAGTTTATTATTCAGTTTATATATCTCATGCTCGCAGGTTCGTTTGTTAAAAGTAGTTGAGTTATTATTTAACTAGATAATTGTTTAAAGATAAGTTCTTTTTCACATAATTATTTTTAAAATCTTGGAACCTTAAAACTATTATTTTCATACTCATGTTTATAATAATATTATTTTTATAATTTTTTCCCTATTTCATTGAAACTCTCTTCTCAATCTTGCACACACAGCATTGTCATAGTGAATGGAAGTTTGAGAAAAATGCATTAGTAAGGTTTGCTGTTTCTTTAAAAAAATCATTGTACAGACTAAAGTTTTGTTTTCTGTCTGCAAAGAAATTAAAATAACGCTTTTCTTGTATTTTCAGACTGCTTAAAATGTTTTCATCCAAAAATGAATATATTCTTTTAAGAATTTTTTTTAATGTTTAAAGTTTAAGTATTTATAGTTTTTTTAATTCAAATACTTCAATAGAGTATTTTTCCTTCATTTCATTTAAAAACAAGTTGAATTCTTTTATTGACTGAAAACAACGCAGAAATACGAACTTAAATCACAATACACTGGTAATAAGAGGCAATATGAAAATCAATGAAAAATCATTCTTAATCGATATACATCCTAATTGCATCAAGGCACACTCTTTATATACAAATAAATATGTTTACTCAATTCTTTGATTGTTAAAAAATATATACAATGAAAACAACACGCTCACATGCGACAATTTAGTAAAGTCAAAGCTTCAGTTTTTTTTATAGTTTTTATTCTTTACATGTTATTTGTATTAATTTTGTGCATAAAATGTTTTTTAAAATTGAATCATTTTTAGTATATTATCTTCTGGTGTTTTTGCCTCCCTAGAAATGGTTCTTTATTGAGATTGGAAGGGTGTTTGAAGAGGTACAAAATGCATATTTTCACACTTAAACGTTAAAACGTTAAACGTTAAAAGTCAAAAAATATAGGAAAACAAAAACTTTTTGAAAATATAAAAATGTCACAAGCTTTGAACCACGATAAGACAGCAGATAAGAAATCGTAATTCATGGTTCCATTATGACACAAAACTGTTATTTATTGATTAATGACTCAAAAACAATTATAAATGAATAATCCGAAGCTGGTGTGTTAATTAGTTTTTGGTCCGTTATTTGAGTTAGACTAAAGTGTCCAGAAGATTGTGAGGTTTATTATTGCACTTGTTATTAAACGAACTGAAAGCGGTGCTCATTTGGAAGTCATTTAAGCCATTGCAATTGTCAAGGGTAACCTCATTTTTGTTATTTTCAGCGCTAATCAAATGGTTTCGACAGTTGTTCCTATGACTACTGAAATTATTATTAATCGTATTTTTATTATTGCTATCTTGATAGCAAGAGTTTAAACTTGGTCCGTTTAAGACAAATAAGCCATCGTTAATTACATCGATGTTATTCTGAGGTCTTTTGTCTCGAGAAAAACTACTTTTTTTAACGATGAAACTTTCCCTTTCAAGCCGTCTTCTCCTTTCGTTATCTTCATCATCGGCGTCTTTATAGAAGAATGTACTATTTTCTTTACGGTTATTCACGCTGCTGAAATTTCTTTTCGGGTCATCAGTATTAACGCAGTAACCATGCATCCAGGCATTGTTGTGTGGCTCTACGGCGTCTTCGTCATCATCATCGACCACTGGCAGCGTCTTGTGGTATGTCAAACTTCAGGGCGAGTTGATGATTCAGTGGTTAATATATTAAGAGGGGAAAAAAATTGGTGAATCAGAATGTGATAATTACGAAAGTAATAAAAGTAATGATCAATTAAACTAAAAATACAAATAGGAAAATAAAAACTTAAATAGTGTTCAAACCACCTGTTTGAGTTTTTATCCAACAGAGTGTTAATTCCAGGGGTATGCGCGCTTACCTTTTTTTCTTTTCTGCCAACTTTTTATTGCGTTAATTAAATATTAATGTTAATTTTGGTAGTGTCTATGTAAAATAAAAATGTACTTTTATGAATATTTATTAAAATTAAATTTTTTATATAAATTTTAAAGGTTCTAAATTATCTATAATTTTATGTATTTAATCTAGAAACTAAAAAAACGAAAAAATAGTTTGAAACGTTAGAAAAATCAATAATATTGAACCTAGGTAAATGTGTTTATTTCCAGAAGCAAGAAGGATGGTGATGACGACGACGATGATGAAGATGGTGATGAAGATTCCCATGACTCCGATCACAACCCATGTGCTGCCAACCACTTCACCACCAAGCTCTGTGTCTTGGTAGTGCTCTGTGAAAAAAATTTTTTTATAGAAAAAGTTATAAAGAAAGAAATGTAATAAGAAAAATTGACACTTTAAGTTAATTGATATTAAATTATTTAAATAAAAATAATAATTGTATAGTATTGAAATAGGTGATATTCCTCACCAGTTGGTCTTGCCATATTATGAATGACTACTTCTGAGTAAACTATCGATTGAGAGCAAGTATCTAAGTTGGACACCCCTACAATTCTGAAATGGTATGATCCTTTCTCATGATTATTCTCTGCTTTATCTACTATGTCATCTTTAGGAAGGGTGACAAGTGTCCAATAGCGCCTATCACTTATATTATAGTGTATTTTGTTTATTGTATTAATATTTTCAATGTTTTTATTTAAATTTAATTTAGTATTTGTATCAATATAGTTGTTTAATATTTCATCATCACTCGCATTAAAGAAAAATATTTTAATTGAATTTAGATTTTGGTTGACGTCATTTTCGTTATTATTCACTTTATTAAACTTCTCTTTTTTATTATTTACATTATTAGCACTAGTTATGACATATTTATTATTGTTAATAATATTTTGAATATTTTCATTAGCTTTTTTTTTAACTGGAGGACACAAGTCATTTTCCAGAATGTTGCAGTCGACACTGGTCCAGGGGGATTCATCTAGAACAAATAAAAAAATGATAATAACAATAATTAATAAGTTTTATAATTCAGAATACTATCCTTAAAAACTGAATTTTTCAAAAAAATAGTTTAAATTGGAAAAATGTATGTTGAATTTACAAGCAACAAACTTTTTGAATTGATGTGTTTGTATTGAACACAGAAGTCCGACGCTGGGTTTTGAGTAGATGATGATGATGACGATGATGATAATGATGATGATAATAATGTTGCTGCTGCTGATGATGATGACGAATACCATTGCACAATTAACTTATTTTCTTTTTCGTTTTTAGGGCCATTTAAATCATAATCAATGTCATTATTGTCAAGGCTGTTATGAAGGTTGTTAATATTTGTATTCTTAAAATTATTGTAGCTTTTTATATCTATAATTTCCGGACTATCCAAGCCAGCAGAAGCAGATTTTGTTGTGAAATAAAGAATGTTATTTTTGATATCTCTAATTTTTTTCTTGCTTTGGTGGTTGACTTTAACTTTCAAAATGTATTTAAAGGAAGAATATAGGTTAATTATCTTGTAAACGAACAGCTTTTTAGAAATGAATATTTCCAAATCCCAGTTTATCAATTGATTACCACCTTGCTCCAATAAACTAATGGAGATGTTGTCTATAACATGAGATTTTGAAAGTCCATTAGTTTGCCTTTGCTCCCGTACCCCAAGATCATGATGAAGAGCTGACCATCCCCAGGAAAACAACAAATGGTTTGACCCTAGTTCGAGTATTTTGAGATTTTTTGCTTTCAAGGTACCTGGAATGTTGCAAATTAATATTTCAATTTTTTAGTCTTTATTTTGTAAAATTATATTTAAAAAACGTATAGATGATTTGTAAACTGATTTTAAGGATTTATTCTAAATTATTCTAGCATATTCTTAGCATTTTTTAAAAAAGCATAAAAGTAAGTCAAACGCAAAATCTTAAAGAAAAAAATGCCAAAAAATAATTCATAAAAATTATAAGTAAGGTATTACCGCAAAGTTCTAGTTGCACTCACCTTTGAAGTTGACCCTAGTTTTGATTGGTTGGCTCAGAGGCCCTTCTTGAAAGGCAGTGACAAATCGAATTGCCACAAAAATATTCTCATTCAACCAATCATCATCGAGCTCAATGACATCATTTTCTAAATCACTATTCTCATCAACATCTTTTTTGTTAGTATTACTAGTGTTATTGCCATCATCAAAAGCTTGATTACCATCGTAATTGTTATTATGGAATTCATCGTTTCTTTTGTACTTTTTTTTACTGCTTGGTTCAAGGTTTATCGCTAGCGTTTTCCCCTTAACACTTCTTTCATCTCTTCTACTCAACACTCCACAGAACTTGTTGTTATTCTGGTAATTATTTTCGTATTCATCTTTATTTTTATTATTCTTCAAAAAAATTTCCTTTGTGAAGTATTGATTTGGATCCATTGGCTTCCATACCTTGATCTTTTATTTTATATTTAAAACTTTATTTATAATAATCCAATCAATCAAATCTATATTATAGATTTATATTTTATATCTATCTCAAGAAAAATAATTGTTAAAATAAATAATTAATAAATAATATTTTAAAATGAGTAATTAATAAATAATATTTAAATAAATAATAATTTAATACTTGATAAGCGACGACCAATCCTTTGAATGATTCAAAGCCTGAAACCTTTTTCCAAGACACTTCCATTCTATTGCTATTGTCTTTTACCTTGATTTGCAACCCTTCAGGAATTTCAAGCAGCACTAGAAGAAAGAAAGAAAGAAAGAATAAATATTATTTTTAAAAAGATTTATATTTTTAGGAATAATTATTTGCAAAGAACTTTTTATTAGATTGAAACATGTATTTATTACGAAAAAAGTTATATAAAAGATAACTTGTTGTTTTAAAATTAATTTTAGTTTTTACAAAAAAAGCTTTTTGTAAAAATTTATACTAAAAAAATCATTCAACTAAAAATTAATGAATGGGGATATTAAATTAATAGAAAAAAAGAAAAGGTACAATAAGAATGAAGCTATCTAGCTTCTAGACAATTCTAAGAATATAATAAAAAGACTATTAAAAACTTTATTTTAAAAAGTTGAAAGCAATAAACTCAACAGACAACCTTCTTCGCTGGAGTAACCATAGTAATGGTCGTTTTCACCCAACTCTTTTCTCCCCATTAGGTTCACCGACTGAACCGTCAAGAGAAACTTTTTGAAAGTGTGTTGGTTTGGCACAATTAGCTCAGATTGTCGGTAATTGAATACTCTTTCGGTCTTTTGATTGGAGGGTGAGTAAGCTTCTTTGTAGGTAACTTCGTAGCGGAAGTCTTCCCCGTTTAATTCATCAAATGAAAGCGGCTGTGAGATGGAGATGTAGATGGGGATGTGATCGAATAGTGAATTAACTTTATTGATTTATAAATGTGTAAATAATAATAAAACTTTTTATTCGAATAAAACTATAAATTTTGAAGCTTAACTTTATATTATTTTTCTTTAAATAAAAAATGTGAAAAAAGAATCATTTTACAAGTATCAAACATTCTTACTTCCCAAACAATGACAAGCTGATTGGGTTTTCCCAATTTGACACAAACTCCACTGGGGTTTTTGGAAGGAAGGGTTTGTGGGGTTGAGCACTCTTTGGTGGTGCTTGGAGGGCTGTTGCCTATGTTGTTGGTGCAGTAAACCTGATGGGAAGAATGAGTAAAAATTACTAGTTAATTAATTAATAGATGGGACAAATTTTAACGGTTAGGCAAAGCTCAAAGTATAAAATAAGTAAGTGTTGGTTTTTTGGAATAGTTAAATAAAGATACGATAAATAAATCACATAAAACGTTCTAAAAAGTGTAAAAATAAAAAATTATTTAAATTTTGAAACCTTTAAATATCAAAGATATTCTAAATATAGACTATTTTCAATTACCGCAAAGAGATATTTCCTCCAGGGCTGTACGCTAATGCTTTCAAATACTTTTTCATCACTTCTGAAATAGCCTCTTCTACTAATGGTCACCTTATCATCACCATTGTCATTCCTCAGCTTATCATCATACCTACCATCATTAGTATTTTTCTTTTCAATTCCATTTTCAATGAAACTCTTAAAGTTAACATTCTTATTTTCAGCGTAGTTTCCTTTATCGTCGGGTGCAAATGTCGTTTTCGTGATATGGCATGAGTGTATTTCTTCGTAGCCATGAAAACCAACGATGTATGAGAGCTGAATGGAAGAAGGGTTTGAAGAACAGTCGAGAATCTGAAGGTCGTATGGAGGGGCTGGAGCGACTGGGTGATGAATGTATCGGTTTAGTGGCCAGTTAGTGAAGTATATTAAACTTAAGAATTTTTATTATGAAGAGGGATTTTATATAAAGAATCTTAGAATATATATTTTATCAATTTAGTGTTCTTTTCTAAATAAAAGTTTTAAATTGTATTATTTTATTATTTATTGAAAAAACCTTTGACGAAAAGTTCCACATCATATGAATTGATATCCTGAAACGTCTGCCATTTAAGGGTGCATTTATAAACACCAACATCATCTTCCCAGACGTTCAGAATCGTCAAATCTCCATTTGTCAGTTTATATTTACTCGATTGGCTAATTGATGTTGGAGATGATTGGCTGGGCAAAAGAGGCATGCCATTTTTGAACCAATCAACTGTGAAGTTGTTTAGGTCCTTAGTTATGATTGGACATGGTAGCTTAACCGGTTTGTTTTTGTGAGTAATAACCACTCGGTCTAGGCTTCCGTCTTGTTTCGGTGCTTCTATTAAATTTTATTTATTCATTAAATAATCAAAATTATTTAATTTTTATAAAGTCTCAATACTACTCAAAACAAATTATGAAAATTTAATTTTTTAATAAATAATTATATAAATAGGTAGACGTTTCCTTACCGAACACTTCGAGCTTGCCAGAGAAAATACTGCTACCAAGTCTGTTACTGCCTCGACAATGGTAAATATCTGCATCTTTTTTTTCGATGTTCTAGAAAATTTGAAAATAGCTTTTTAATAACGTTTAATTTAAAAATGAAATTTTTATGTTTGATAAAAGGCGTAAATTCGTGTTTTTCATCATTAACTATGAATAATTGTTTAATTAAACTTTATTATTGTTAATTCAACTATAACACCATTTAATTGATCTTTATCTCATAATTATATTCTAAGAATCTCATTATTTCTAAGCAATTTATTTCCACACCAATCATCTCCTACCATGATGACCAAGTCTCCTGACGACAGCATTCGATACTTGTAATCGTTGGATCGTAACATGACCCCATTATTGCCTTTCAGCCAATCATGTTTCGGCTTTGGCGACCCAGTTACTCTACAATATAAAGTTACGTTTGACCAGCTAGTCAAAGCTTGTGTGTCGTTTGGTTTGATCTCAAAGACTGGCTTGGACTCTGATAGACAATAAGTAAAATGTTTTAATGATTAAATTTAATATTTAAAACTATTAGCATACTTTAATGATCTATTTTTTAAATTCCATATCCTCAAAATGAATCATATTGAATTTTAAATCCTTATTCTAACTCACAAACAATAACCAGTTTTTAACTCTATAACCTACATTTATAAACCTATACAAAAAAGCAAAAATACGCCGAGTAAATACAATCTAACCAGTTATGAGCCAACCAACTAACCATGTACGTTTAGGATTATATTAGCCAGCAATTCCCCATGATCGTTGGAGGCAAGGCATTGTATGGCAGCTCCCACATTATTACTCTTTGAAATCTCAAGACGATTCGGAGCTTTAGGTCGGAAGCTTGCTTGCTGGTATGATGATGTAGTTTCTGTAAAGAATTGAACTTGTTCGTTTGAGTTGTGAAATTTAAGTTATTGAAATTTAAAAGAGTTATTGCAGGAGCTTTTCGGTTAACGCTATTTAAAGCATCATTTAATTTATTTCTAGTTATTAATATTTAATTTTGAAAGATTAAAATTTAAAAAAAAGTTTTTATGATCGTCAAAGTATCGATTTATTGTTTCAAAAAACATAAAATTCTTCATAAAACCAGGGCTCCAAGTCATCCCAAACACTGTTTTCGCCACCAACCCGATAGCTCGATTCCATTAACAAACCACTCAATCGTGGGCTCTGGGACTGCAATAACGTCACAAACCAACACCACCGTAGAATCAATGTCCATGTTGATTTGTTGAGGAGGCGCCCCACTTGCTCCCCATTGGGGTTTCACTGTTGGATGGATGGGTTGGTTGGTTGAGTGGGTTGGTTGGCTGATGGATGGGCTGGTTGTTAGGTAGATTGGTTGGTTGTTAGGTAGATTGATTGGTTCGTGGTTTGATAGGTGGGTTGTTTGATTGGATGGGCTGGTTGGCTGGATGGGTTTTCTGGTAAATGGGTTAGTTGTAGGTGGGGTGTTTGATTGGTGGTTAAATGGGTTGATTGTTGGTTTGGTTTGATCAGTTAGTTCTAATATGTAAAAGCTTTGATGTTTGGGTAGTTTATTTCATCAAAGTAGGTGTCGGTTAATGGTTGGTGTGCGAACTAGATAATTGGTAGGCGAGGATTGTGTGGTAGTAGTAAAGATCGCTGAAAGATAATATTTTATTCAATGATTATGAGCGGTGCTAGAGTAAAAAAAACTGAATAATTAATAAAAATGAATATTTAATAAAATATTTAATAAAAAGTCTTAATACTTTCAATTTTCAAGTAGATCTTTTGTCTGTTTCTTTTGTCGTTCTTTCTGTATTTATCATTCGCCAGACTGATTCTTTCGTAGTTATAGTCGTACTTTTGGTAGCTGTTTTCTGCTCTGCACTCGTAGAAACCCGAGTGATTTGCGGTGATTTTCTCGATTAATAACTCGTTGCCATGACTGATGAACAGGGCGTTTGCTTGATCAACCTTGTGCCAAGTGACTCTGGGAGTTGGACTGGCGTGGGGTTCAAGGAAATGTTAGTGCATTTACAAATTTGTTTTATATAGTGTTTTTAACGAATAAAAATAAGCAAAGATTTTTAAAACTTTATCAAATATTTTTTCCATTGATATAATTTGTAAAATTTTATTTTTACAAAGTGTTTTACAAACTTTCCGGCAAAGATACATTTCAATCGCTTCTCAGAGCCTACAAGAGCGACATCAGCGGTGGGAGATGACCAAACCAAATAAGCAGCCTTCCCTTCTGTGTGTGTGTGTTTTTGTGTGTGTGTGTGTGTTTATTGGTGTGTGTGAGTGTGCATATTCACGTATCTTCCTAAGCATGTTTATTTGTAAAAAAATATTTTATTGAAGTTTCGAAGTCGAAAAAAGCTCAAATAATAAACAGTGAAACGAGTGAGTTTCTGATAGTTCTATGAAGCTGTTGTTCTTGTGTGTTGGTTTCCTCTTAAATATTTCTGCCAAGAGGGCACTTAATAATAGTTTAAAAGGAAAACAAGTAATAATTACACTTTTCTTTAAACAATAATCATATAAATAAAAGCAATAAAGCGGAAAAATAATAATATTATAAGAGTAACAAGAAAAATATAAATATACACTTAAAACTAAAACATAGTAATAAAAATAGTAAAAGGGTAATAAAGGTATATTATTGAGATAATAACATCAATTATAACACTGAAAATTTTGTAAACAAAAATAGAATTTTATTAAATAAATATTTAATAACTAAATATAAATACTAAAATGAATATTTTATATATTTTAAATTTGGTCAAATGTTTAAATCAGATCATTTAAATTCATTTTTAAATCAATAACAACTGCTCTTATTAACTATAAGTAATCTACCAAAATATATTTTCATTGCTTATTATTTGAAATATTATTTTAAAGTATGAAATATTAGAATAGGAACCAAAACATTAATCAGACATAACACAAAAAAGTATGTCTTAAATTTTTTTAATTCTAAAAAAGCATAATCGTTTGATAATATGCCTCAAGCAATCAAATTCTTAAAAGTTTTGAATTTCAATTGGTATATCTTAGAGAAAAAAAGCTTTAAAAAAATATCAACAAGAAGTAGTTAACAATAGATTGAAGGAAAAACGATTCATTAGGGAATTATGTTTTCACGTTTCAAATTTTTCATTTTATTTATTTATTTTCTTTTTTTTTCAGTATTAATGTCTATGTGCATTAAATTTTGAATAGATTTAATGATTATTGGAAATAATTAATCAATAATATTTTTTTAAAATAATATAAATAGTATATAAGGTTTTAAGAGTTAGGGGTTTACAAGAAAGATAAAGTAATTAGTGAAAGTTAAACATATTTTGAGAACATTTCAAAGGGAATATAAAATAATACTGAATTTTTGTGTGTGCTTTTTTGTGTGATTAATTAGAAAAAAACACGCTTTTATGAGTCTAAAAAACAAGTAATTTTGGGAAAAAACCCTATTATACTTTGCTTGTAAATTAATAAAAGCTATAACAAAATCCTTGAGAGTCAGTCGAAAAGATGGCAAGTTCTTTCTTATTGTTCAGACTGCTTTTGTCTAAGTCTTTATGATGACTGAAAAGAGATGAGTTATGGGCAAATTTCTAAGGTTTCCATACTTTCAAGTGATTAATTAACTTTTTTTGTTTTTAATGATATTCGAATGTTTGTTTTTATCAATTATATCAAATGTATGTCATTACTTCTCTTCAAATTCAATGTTTTAATTTTTTCGAAAACCATTATTTGAAAAAATTACTGTTATTCGAAAAAAATCAAGTAAACCAAGTATAAATATATGAAAATCGAATATATATTTTTCAAATTACTAACTCTGTGATCGACGAGAAGATGGGTCTAAAGAAGAAAAAGAAGAAGATGAAGATGAGGATGAAGATGATGATGATGATGATGAATTTTCTGGATCAATTAGGATAAACCCGTCGTCATAAGTGGTTGATCCTTGGAAGTGGTTGTAGGAAAGACACAAGTATTTCGAAGACACCCTGTCGTCTGCCCTGACGTTGCTGATGTAGAGGTTTCCTGTGGGTGGATGGAGGGATGAATGGAAAGATAGAAGGATGGATGGAAAAATAAAAGAATGGATAGATGAATAGAGGAATGGAAAGATAGATGGAGCAATCAATCAATCAATCAATCAATCAATCAATCAATCAATCAATCAATCAATCAATCAATCAATCAATCAATCAATCAATCAATCAATCAATCAATCAATCAATCAATCAATCAATCAATCAATCAATCAATCAATCAATCAATCAATCAATCAATCAATCAATCAATCAATCAATCAATCAATCAATCAATCAATCAATCAATCAATCAATCAATCAATCAATCAATCAATCAATCAATCAATCAATCAACCAACCAACCAATCAATCAATCAATCAATCAATCAATCAATCAATCAATCAATCAATCAATCAATCAATCAATCAATCAATCAATCAATCAATCAATCAATCAATCAATCAATCAATTAATTAATCAATCAATCAATCAATCAATCACCCAATCAATCAATCAATCAATCAATCAATCAATCAATCAATCAATCAATCAATCAATCAATCAATCAATCAATCAATCAATCAATCAATCAATCAATCAATCAATCAATCAATCAATCAATCAATCAATCAATCAATCAATCAATCAATCAATCAATCAATCACCCAATCAATCAATCAATCAATCAATCAATCAATCAATCAATCAATCAATCAATCAATCAATCAATCAATCAATCAATCAATCAATCAATCAATCAATCAATCAATCAATCAATCAATCAATCAATCAATCAATCAATCAATCAATCAATCAATCAATCAATCAATCAATCAATCAATCAATCAATCAATCAATCAATCAATCAATCACTCACTCAATCAATCAATCAATCAATCAATCAATCAATCAATCAATCAATCAATCAATCAATCAATCAATCAATCAATCAATCAATCAATCAATCAATCAATCAATCAATCAATCAATCAATCAATCAATCAATCAATCAATCAATCAATCAATCAATCAACCAATCAATCAATCAATCAATCAATCATATACATTTCTATAGCGCTCTTTCATCAAATTGGGCTGATAGATGTTGCATTAATAAATAGTATGAAAAAGTGTTGTTTTGTTGGTTCGATAAATATTTGTTTCCTAATTGGTCATTAAAAATAAAAAAAGATAAAAGGTTGACAAAAGTTACCGAAAAATAGATAGATATTAAAGCAACGTTTAAACATCTGACATATGATCTTTAATAGTCTTTTGCGTCGATAAAACTTTTCTTTCTATTTTTAAATTTTTATTTATTTTTGTGTGAAATAACCTATTCTTTATTAATCTAATTTGATTTTTTGAGGTTTTTAAAGTTATTTCTATACCTAAAATTAAATTTTTAAGATTTACAATTTAGTATTACTGTTTTTAAACATATACAACAAGTTTATAAAAAAAAGTTTAATAAATTAAAAATAGGTCCATCTTTAAAGTATACTATGATACAATACATGCCAGGTATAGTTGAGTACGATTCTGGTTCAAACTAATATTTTCGGATTATTTCAATTTTCTTGAAGACTAAACAAATAGGTTTTAAGGCGTTATTAAAAGTTATTTGTAAAAGAAAAAGTGTTTACAAATTTAAAAAGTATATTTAAAAAATTCATACCATATTTCAAAGTGGATGAATAAGTGTATAATAATTCAACTTCTTAGTTCTGTTTGCAAAAGGAGGATGATGAAAATGAGGGGGTGAAGACATCGGCTGAAAAAATGCCGATAAAGATGCAAAGCATGATGAGACAAAACATTTTAATTAAGTTTAAAGGCGTTAACTGAAAGAATTTTCTGACATGATTGTAAGATCGTGGAAAATAATTAAAGAAAGCTGAAAAAATGTATAATATGTGATGATAAAAATTTGAATAAAAATAAAAGTTTCAGGAATATAAGTGCTTGAGAAAAGGTGGAAATAATTTCGAAATGAACTTACAAGGAAAAAAATGCTGATGACGGCGTAATGGCTATTGTTTCAAACTCGAGAGAACAAGAGTAGTCTAGAAGGCTAGACGCGGTTCGTCCGGGTCGCTGCAGAAGCATTGTGCCATCAATCAAAGCAAACTATACATCAATCACCCCCGTGCCGTCAAAAATCCTTCAAACAATTTAACGAATGTCTCTGTTTCGCTGCTTAGAGTACTTGGGAGTGTATAGAAGGAGTTCAATACGAAGACTTTCAATAATAAATACGAGATTGTTTAATAAATATTTTTTTAAAATAGTTGGTGAAATAGCTGCTTTTAATTAAAAATAAAATATCTATCAAAATTAAAAACACGTTTTAATACAGAAATAGCGGTTTTTAAACGAGGCCAACAACACTTTTCAGACCATTTCTTTTGTCTATTCTATCCTGGACCTAATCCAGGCAATCAAAACAATCAGCCCACCCAGCCCTTCTACATAAATCATTGTACCAACAACTCTTCGATTTCGCATGCTTTCTTTAATATCTCGAAAGATGTAACAAGGTCGTTTGTCTATTTTATGATACTTTGACGATAGATATTTATAGAGTTTTCAATTTAAATTTTTTTTTGTTTGTTCAAATATATTTTATTTTGTAGAAATGTTTTTTCTATACAAGAAAAAATAAATATAATGAGTTTTTACTGTTCACTATTCACTTTTTGAATTAGAATTATTTTTTACTGTCATAATAAATTGAACACTCTGGGAAAGTTTCTAACACTTTTGAGTCAGTAAAAAAGCCATTAAAATCACACAAAACACCCGCAAAATCTCACAAAACATTCTTCAACATCCATTAAACCCACAAACAACCACAAGACCTCACACCTTCAAAGTCACAGTCCACTCTGCTACCATCCCCGATGGGCTCTGGAAGGGTCGGTGTATCGATTGCCCAAGAAACATCGGCGGATGGGTAGCTTTTGGGCGCGTTACAATCAACTTTTATAGCTTCTCCAATCGATGCGGAGATGTATTTCGGTTTTCCAGTTTTGTTGAAAACGTCGTGGACTGAAAGGGAGTTTTAAGTTTGGATTGAAGATGGGTGGTGAGATGAATGAATGAATGAATGAATATACTCGTAGACAGCTTGATGGATGAATGAATACATGGATGAGAAGTTACCTTGTTAATTTGAAAAATAAATACATAAATCAGACTGTTTAACATCAAACCAAATGGACGAATTATCACCATGCATTCGCATGATTGACAATATAACGATAAAACTCACAGGCTTTTCTCAGCTTAATTGGGAGAGCCAATGCAGTGCCTGATAAATTCAAGAGGAGTCATTAATAATACAAAGGAATTTAAGAATATATAATTGAACAATCTAAAGCAGTATTTAATGTTTTTACTTCTATCTGATTAGTGTTTCTAAACCTATTTTTGAAAATTTACTTTAAAAATAAATGCCATTTTCTTTCCACCGATTTACTTCCTTTACAAACTTTTTAATTTTATTGTAACAAAATATTATAAGGAAAATGATCATCTTTCCATTATTATTATTTTCACATCTCACATCTACCCGTTTTTTTCCACCACCATTCTCTATATAATCTTCTTTCATGTTGAATTTTTCAAATTGTTATCTTCCTCTGTTATCATTACTATTATAAATACACAGATTCGACGTAGTTTCACGGTTGTTTAGACGATAGTTGAAGCAATAAACTTAGGAACGGGAAGATGCAAGGATTTGCAAAAAAGCCAAGAAGACTTGAATTCATTAATATTATTAGTATGGTTATTTAAATAAAGTAATACTTGGAAAAATACTACAACGAGTTTTTAATGATTCTTCCGAAACGACTACTACCTAGTACTGAGAATAAATGAGAATTTTTTCACATGCGATTTTGTTAATTTTTGAAGATAGACTTTTTGAAGAGATTATGTGTAAAATATAATAACACAAAAGAAAGTATACAATTAAGCTGGTAAATAAATGCTTGTCGGACCAAAAAGGAAAAACAAAAATCGATTCTAACGTGTGTTTGTGGGAGGAAATTGATTAGCGTCGTAGTTGTTGAAAGTTGTTGATTTGTTGTTGCTGGTGTCCATTAGCTCGGCAAAGCATTGGTAGCTACCTTCATCATCATCGTTCGTTTTTAAAAAAACTAAAGAGCCGTTTGTTTTGACTATGTGAACTCTGTTACTGTGTTCAGGCTGGCTCGATTCGCTTGGTGGTTGAGGCTGGGTTTTGAGTAGTTTCAGTTGTCGAGTGTTTGGAAAAGCGTTGGGATAAATTTCGTTGTAGTTGTTGTGTGGTTGAGCTGAATGACTGGAATCTCTTTGATAGGTAGAAAAAAAATGTTGGTCGTTTTTCTCTTGTTTTTCATGTAACAAATCAGATTGGTCATAATCCGTGTTTTTGATGTTTTGATTGTTGTTAATAGTTTGTAGGTCCAGCCTTTTTCCGTCTTTTTTCCATAAATATCTGTAAAATTTTTATTTTTTTCAGAACTATTTAAAACAGTTTTCATAAAGTTATAAAAAAAATGAATAAAAAACGATCAGCATATATGTCTCTGAGCTCTTAACTGTTTTTGTAGGCTATAAGTTAAAAAGAATAAAATAATAACTGAAAATTAGTAGCTTAAATTTATATTTATCAATTTTTGTTTATTTTAGAAACTTTTAAATCAAATCAGAAACTCGACTAAAATATATAAAAAAGTAAAAAGATGAAAAAGTATTTACATAAAAAAATAAAAATCAGCGCTTAAAGGCTTTAAATCTCGAGAAACAAAAAATGTTTATTTTCGAAAAAGTAAAAAGATAAATAGCTTAAATTTATATTTTGAAAGTTCCATTATTTAAGAGGTTAATTGTCTTTTAAAGAGCTATATATATTTTTCAGTCTTATTAGCCCAAATATAATTTTATTTAATTCATTTTTATGGAATATCTATTCTATTAAATAGATATTTGTTTAACTTCAAAGATGTTATGATTATATGCTAGTATAATATATATATTTTTTTTACATATCTATATCTAAACTTGTACTTTTGTTTTTTTAAAGACAATTTAACTTTTTATTACTATTTTAACCTTTATAATAATGTCTTAATAATTTTTTTTTTCTTCTTTCAAGTTTGATCTAATTTTTCTTTCTTACATTGCTAAACAGTTTCTTCATGATGATAATGAATACTTTGATTTATGAGGTATAAAAAATCTTCTCATTTGTTTATTTATGAAACAATATCAAGTTTTTTATTATTTCAGTTTCATCATTGTTGATAACAGTATGATCATGTTACTTACTCCTACCCCCCCCCCTTTCAGCACCCGAATCACAATCATTTTCATTATCTTCATCATCACCCAAAACAGTCTTAGCATCCATATCTCAAACATAAAAAACATCATCACTAACATCATCACTAACATCATCACCATTACTAGCACCATTACTAACACCATTACTAACACCATTACTAACACCATTATTAACACCATTACTAACACCATTACTAACACCATTACTAACACCATTACTAACACCATTACTAACACCATTCCTACCATTACCACTCTCCACTTTTACTACTATCATCTTCTACTACCACCATCTTCTGCAACCACCATCTAACTTGGGAGAATTGGTGGTTTGAATTCTGCATGGTAGTTGGATGGCTTGTTTGGAAATGTAAGATATCTCTCTGACGTCTGAAAGTGGTGATGATAATGGAGATGATGGTAATGATGGTAGAGATGGTGATAATGATGGTAGAGATGATGATAATGATGGTAGAGATGATGATAATGATTATTAAAACGATAATGTTGATAAGGAAGATGATGATGATAACTATGATAGTTCTGAAATCTTTGATAAACTGAAGATAATGATGATGGAGATCGTGAAGTGGTAGTCGAAGCTATGAGAATGGTGAGAGAGGTAGAAATACTAATAACGGTAATAAAAAAGTTAAAAATTAACGAGAAATATTTTGGGAAAAAAAAAAGAAAAAAAAAAATTTAAATTAATTAAATTTGAAAGTTTATTGATAAAAATTCTGCTTTAACAAATTTCAATGAAGCTCTATTGAGTTACCTGGAGTGAAGGATTCCGCGAAGGATACCGAAACGATAGCAGTAATTATAAGGAATCTATTTATATTCCCTATACAGTTTTTATTTTTACTTTTGTTAGAAGTCCTACAATTTATATTATGTTCGTTGTGTTGGGCTTTTATTCTGTTAGCTTCATTATTCATAACTTGGTTTTTGTTATAGTTATTAATATTTTGATTATTATTGTTATTATTTTCTTTTTTAACATTATTTCTTTCCATTTTCCCAGAAGCTTTTCTTTGGTTAATCTGCTAAAGAGTTTGATAGTTTAAAAAAAGTTTTGAAGTTTTTTTTGAAACTTGCATTCTAAAAATAAGGAAACATTGCATTGAAATGAAATTAAACGCATTATAACTGATTCCAAAATCAGTTTAATTAAACGAAATCAAATTAAAATTAACCTATTCAAATAAAATTAAATAAAACCAAAAAGCTTACACTAAATTCAATTCTAGTAAATAAAATTAAATCCAGTAAAACAAAAAGTAAATAAAAGTATTATTACAAAAAGATCGCCAAATAGTTTTTTTAAATAAAATTATTTTGCAAATTGAGGTCTAAATGTGAAAGCCTAAATGCCTGTTATCCCTAGTAGTAGTGGGGAACGGACAAAAAGCCTCTCGGAGAAAAAGCCTTCGGATAAAATACCTTCTACAAAAAGCCTCCCGGAAAAAAAACCTCTTGGAGAAAAAGCCTCTCGGAGAAAAAGCCTCCTTGTTGTTATTTTAGTATAAATAAAACGGACTTTTTATATAAAAAACGGATTTTTTTGTAGATTCGTTTCACAATTTTGAACAAATAAAACGGACTATATTTTTTAAAAATACATACCTAAAACGATTTATCAAATACAATACAAATTATTGGTAAACGGATAAAAAGTCTTTAGGATAAAAAGTCTTCAGGATAAAAAGTCTTCAGGATAAAAAGTCTTCAGGATAAAAAGTCTTCAGGATAAAAGTCTTCAGGATAAAAAGTCTTCAGAAAAAAAAGTCTTCGGAATAAAAAGCCTTCAGGATAAAAAGTCTTCAGGATAAAAAGTCTTCAGAATAAAAAGTCTTCAGAATAAAAAGTCTTCAGGATAAAAAGTCTTCAGGATAAAAAGTCTTCAGGATAAAAGTCTTCAGGATAAAAAGTCTTCAGAAAAAAAAGTCTTCGGAATAAAAAGCCTTCAGGATAAAAAGTCTTCAGGATAAAAAGTCTTCAGGATAAAAAGTCTTCAGGATAAAAAGTCTTCAGGATAAAAGTCTTCAGGATAAAAAGTCTTCAGGATAAAAAGTCTTCGGAAAAAAAAGTCTTCGGAATAAAAAGCCTTCAGGATAAAAAGTCTTCAGGATAAAAAGTCTTCAGAATAAAAAGTCTTCAGGATAAAAAGTCTTCAGGATAAAAAGTCTTCAGGATAAAAAGTCTTCAGGATAAAAGGTCTTCAGGATAAAAGGTCTTCAGGATAAAACTCTTCAGAGAAAAAATCTTCAAAAATTTATTTTCAAGAAAAAATAATTACGATCGAGAACCAGCAAAAAACTTAATGATTAAATTGAGGAATCAACAACCCAGTCAAAATTATTCAAATGCTATTTCCAGAATGAAAAAAAAATTGAGCAAACGTTAGATAAAAGTATAAAATTTCAATCTTTTAGTTTTAAGGATCACGTATTCTTCCTTAAACATTATTTCCTTATGGTTAAAGTGACGAAACAACAACAGCCAAGTAAAATTTATTCAAAGGCTATTTCGAGATTGAACGAAAAATTTATAGCAAAAATTAGATAAAAGTATCACATTTTATTCTTTAAGTTTTAAGGATCACGTATTAATCACGTATTTTTCCTTAAAATTTAATTTTTTGAAGGTTTTTTTTCTGAAAACTTTTTATCCTAAAGACTTTTTATCCTGAAGACTTTTTATCCTGAAGACTTTTTATTCTGAAAACTTTTAACTCTGAAGACTTTTTATTCTGAAGACTTTTTATCCTGAAGACTTTTTATCCTGAAAACTTTTTATCCTGAAGACTTTTTATCCTGAAGACTTTTTATCCTGAAGACTTTTTATCCTGAAGACTTTTTATCCTGAAGACTTTTTATCTTGAAGACTTTTTATCCTGAAAACTTTTTATTCTGAAGACTTTTTATCCGTTTACCAATAATTTTTATTGTATTTGATAAATTAAAGTTCGTTTTAATTATGTATTTTTTAAAAATATAGTCCGTTTTATTTATTTAAAATTGTGAAACAAATCTATTAAAAAAATAAAGTCCGTTAAAGTTATAATTATAGTTCGTTTTAATTATGTAATTTAAAAAAATATAGTTTGTTTTATTTATTTAAAATTGTGATACGAATTTATAAAAAAATCCGTTTTTGAAAAAAAAAGTCCGTTTTATTTATACTAAAACATTAACAAAGAGGCTTTTTCTCCGAGAGACTTTTTCTTCAAGAGGTTTTTTTTCCGGGAGGCTTTTTGTAGAAGGTATTTTATCCGAAGGCTTTTTCTCCGAGAGGCTTTTTATCCTACATCCAGTAGTAGTCACCTAAGACTAAGCCAATGAATCCTTTTTTATGGTTTGTGAAACCATGGCTTTAAATGACGTGTAATTGGCACTAAGTCTTTGAATGTTGTCATTATTTGAGATTATTGCTATGAAGCATGAAAAGGAATATTTATTTGTCATTACTTTTGGTAAGTTTCTAAACGTATAAAATTTTCAAATATTTAAAACATATTTTGAAAAAGTAAAATATCATTTTCATTCAATTATTCAACTTTGATTAATAGGTTTTTATTTATGATTTTAAAACTCATTAATCTCGGTTAATCTGTCTTCTGGGCAGACGATTTGTTGGATTTTAAGGGTGTCAAAATACGCCAATCGACCGAGAAATAGTTAAAAGATAGTTATAAAATATATGTTTGTCTTGCTTTTTTTTCTTCTGCTTATTAATTTACCACATTCATCACTACCCTTTTCTCATCCCCATTCCATCTTCAACACCTTCATTATCATCACTATTATAACCAACCTTACTAAAAATGTAAAAAAAGGTTAATTAGTTTTAAATAAAAGAATTTGTGAATTTTTTTAATTGACTTGAAATAAAATTGAATAAAAGATTTTCTCTGATTCTCGTTTTTATTTTGATATTAGTGTCTTTTTTACTGGTTATTAAACATTTTCTTTTTCATTGATTACTCTTTTTATCTAAACAATTATCATCCATTACTATTTTATTATCTATTTTTATTCAAATAAGCGAATCGATTGTTCTCGACGAATTCGTGTTTTTCTAAAGAATAATTTGATTCAACCATTTGTCAAATCTTCACTTGAACATTAGAAACAACAAAAATATTTTTTTTTAAAGTTGAATTATTTATTTTTTATATTATTTTCATCAATGTTTTTTTATCATCATCATCGTTTTTATCATCTTTTTCTGCTCTTTTTCAAACAAGTCATCGTCGCCTTTAAGTTTTTCCTAATTGTTTATTCACATCTTTAATCATCACCACCTTCATCATCATCATCTCTACTTATAACTTTCATCATCATCCTCATCATCTCTACTTTTCAACCACTTCTCGTCAACCTTTCATTTCAACCATCAAAACCTCATCATCATCCCATCACCCTTTTATCATCATTATCATCACCACTACCACCACCAGAATCATCATCATCACATCATCACCACCACCACCACCACCATCATTCTCATCATCATCATCATCACCATCATCAGGTTTTCTATTTTTAATACGAGTCATAAACACCCTTTTATTTTTATTGAAACAATCATTCGAAGCATAAAATGCCTCATATTGTTATAAGGAGTATAAATACAGCACTTTTCACATTCAAAAACAGTTTTTCGTTTGTTTATTTGTTCAAAAGTTGAAAAAAAGTTGATCAGTAGTTGCAAAAATTTATTTTTTATGAAAAAACTTTTTATTTTTATGCTTTTGTGATGAAGTATTTGATTTTGAAACTTTCCTGCTTAGTTAATTGTAAAGCTATTTAACAATTTTCATATTCATTTGATTTAAAGTTTTTATTTTTTAAATATTTATTTTTCGTTTTATTTATTTTTAATTTTTGTACATTTTGTTGATTTAAAGTTGTTGACGTGCAAACAAGAGAGTCAGACATGATGAATGGAGAATGATTGATGGAGGAGAGAGTGATGAAAGAGTTCTGAAAAGGAATGATGTAAAATGCTTTTTTAAATACATACTGAAAAGTTTTGTTGAGAAAAATTAAAAAAAAAGAATTAATTATTAAAAGTTTGAAAGTTAAAAAGATAAATGTATATTAAAATATATATTTTATGAATATGTAAAAACTCACAAAGGCAGCAAAAAAAAAGTTATTTAATAAAAAAACTTGGATAGACTAAATAAGCCTAAAAAATGTCCAACATTTCTGAAACAAAGGAAAAACTCATAAAACACAGACAAAAATGAAAACAGCACAAAAAATTAGCATAAAAAACAATAATACAATTAAATGAAGACAATTGATGATCCATTAATTCAATGAATGAGGGTTAATAAGAAAAATAGGAAAAAATGTTTTAAAGTCAATGAAGTTAATACTTTAAATCAAGTGGTAAGGTTTTAGATTTAATAAACATTTAAAAAATACTAAATATGCAAATCTCAAATAAAAAGATTTAAAGAAAAAAATATATAAACCTGTCAATTAAAATATATTTAAAAAAATAATAATTTATAGTCTTCTTTTTCATATCAAATCTTTATTACTAATTTGTATAAAAAGTTTAATATTTTGGTTGCTGTGCTTTTAAAAGAGCTCCCACAAGAAGCCGGCCACTAAAGATCCCGGTGTCCATCATGGTGTTTATTGGTTATTTCAATGCGGTGTCAGAAGGCTTAAGTAGTTATTGTGCAGACTCTGGTCGTTTGATCCACAAAGGTTCAGGTATTAATAACCGTTTTAGGTTATCGTATTGCTGTTTTCATGCCATTACTTGGATTTAAAAGCGACAAAAAGTTTTTTATTAGTTAAAAGTTATTCAGTTTTTAACATTTAAATTTAAAGGCATTAAATTGAAGGTAACAATAAATTGAGTCAGCCAAATTATTATTTATGTACTTTTAATAAATGAATCGAAAAAAGACAATGATTTTGCTAATAGGGCTGAACTGAGTTAAAGAGTAGAAATAATGAATGAGTACATATTTCATAACAATTTGTATTGACGTAGTCTAAATTCGTGTTAACAAGCTTCAAACATTAAAAAAGACCCTTTTAAAATAGAATCCAATCATCATCATCATCATCATCATCTTCATCATCATCATCATCTTCATCATCATCATCATCTTCATCATCATCATAAACTGATGATAAATGACTAGACGGCACAGCACCTTGAGGGCTCAGTGCTGATTAGGGTTGAGGTTATTCATTTAAACGGAATGCTTTAGAGCAATTGTTTTTGATTATTAAGTTTTAGTATGAAAACAAAAATAAAAATAAAATATGGGAAAAAAGTTAAAGTTAATTCATAATAACCAATCTAAATTATATTTGTATTAATTATTTTTCTTCTTAACTTTTTTTAAAACAACATCATGATTCATACACTACTTCTTTAAAATATTATAATAAAAAATTAAAGTGAGTAAATATGCAATTAAAACAAGTTAATAAGAACAAAAAATCTTCAAATAAAAACGTTAAAATGAGTAAAGAAAGAGCAAAAAAGGCGTAAATGAAAAAAAAAGAGTTGAGGAACGCTGATAAGGGTTTGTTGCAGTTTTAATGGTAGAAGTAGTAGCGTTATTTGAGGGTTTTCCAGTAGTGGAATTACTGTAGTCTTCGTAGTAATTATTATTAACAAATATTCAGGCAAAATATATATTAATAGCAGAAAAAAGTATACAATACTGAAAACAAAAACATTCATACAAATTTGCAAAAGAAATATTGTGAAAAAATAACTTATTCCTCTTAGGACAAAAGGATAGGTCATTAATGAAATACATGCATAGAAAAACTGCCGACAAGGTAAAACTTAAAAAATGTTTCATGAAAGGTTAAATATCTAAAATAAATTTATTCCTTTTTAATAGAAAAAAAACGTTTTTCTTTAAAAAAAACTATAACGAAAAAAAATGACCCACATCATAATAGGTAAAAGTGGGATATTAAAAGGATAAGATATTGAAAAGCTTAATGAGGATGAGGACACTAATGATGAGTTGAACTTCCGAGGTTTCTCGTGATTAAAGGAATAAGATGAAGAAGAGGGTTTGGGCGAGTGTGTCGATGGTAATGAAGAAAGTTACACAAAAGGATGATGAGGAGATAATGATGACGTAGATGCTGTTGTTGAAGACAATGTGTATGAAAAGAATTTCGCAAAAACGTGTGCAAAAAAAGAAAAAATAAAGAAAAGAGATCATGGAAATAAAATTGGAAAAACCATTGGAAAAAATATTTTGTCTGCTGTTGATAATGATGAAGTTTAAAAAGATGAAAATGCTTTAAACTAGCTTAAGAAAAGACAGTTTATTTTTTTGTTTTCAAGTTATAAAGCATTCAGTACAGCTAGAAGTCAAAATCAGGCAATAAAAATAGTTTATACCGTCTAACTTGCTAATGAATCAAAGCTTAAAAAACAATTTCAAATTATTATATATTTATATTTAAAAAAAGTTGTAGCCTTCTTTTATCATTTCTTTTTTGATATTTTTAATTATGAATTTATATTAATTTTAATTTTTTATTTCGCTCATCATCATTTTCCCTAAAAAATCATCCATATCCTCACCATACCATCACCATGAACATCATTCTCGGTGCTCTTTAATACTGTTCTAGCAGTTGAAAGAACTAAAAACGCACCAACAAAGTGATTATAATTGGATGATGATAATGATGCTGGTGCTGATGATAATGATGATGATGATAATATAAGTTGTAAGTGTGAATAAGTCTACAACAGTTGAGGTATTTTTATTCATTTTTATTCAAGCCACTGAGCAGGCCTTTAATCGTTCAGCAAGTAATATGAAGAAATATAATAAAGTACTTCTAAAATAAAAGTTATTAAATTTTTTAGAGTTACATTAAATAAAAACACGTCATTAAATTAATTTTAGTTTTCCAAATTAAATGTTTTTATTATGAAGAATTTTGCTTTTATAAATGTAACCCTAAATTCTTAAATGTTTAAAAATTTTTTTGAAAAAATGGTTATGATCGATAAAAGTGTATCATGACTGAAATGAACTGGCTTTAGTCACGGCGCGCCAATCAATAGAGATTGATGGAGGGGAGGCTGATAGGATGATAATGATGAGATGGTGATAGTTGAAGTGTTGGTATTGTTGTAGTGATGGTATAGTTTTAGTGATGGTATGGTGGTAATGATGATATAGTTGTAGTGATGGTATAGTTGTAGTGACGGTATAGTTGTAGTGATGGTATAGTTGTAGTGATGGTATAGTTGTAGTTATAGTTTGGTGGTAATGATGAGGATGATTAATTTTGTGTATGATAACAATGAAGATGAGCATGATGTTGATAATGATACTACAACACCATCAAGAGTGGCAAAGTGGTGCTGATAACAAACTGATGGATAGAAGGATGCCGTGTGGATGGCAGAATAAAGAATAAAAAGGATGATAATGATAAAAGATAAGAGAGGGATGATGAGAAAAAGACGATAACGAAACAACAGTGGTAATATTTCATTAGCAGTATGGATGAATGGATGCTTGAAAGAAGCATGAATGACTAATTTATCAAATGAATTAATGAATGAATGGATAGATAAATAAATAAATAAATAAATAGATGAATCAACAAATGAATGGATGAAAAGTTTGAAAAGTTTTAATTATATTTTTTTGCGTTATCATTTTTATCATCATTATATGATGTCTGTTCAGCTTTTAAACAACTCTTATTATCACCATTACGGTCTTCATCGTTAAAACAAAAAAGAGTATTTGTTAATTATTATGATATTATTGATAAAAGAGGAGGGGTCAAGAATGATGTAGTGTTCCTTTGACCTGTCAATCAGGCAACAACTGCAACTGTTGTACGTTTCGGAGCTTGCTATGTCCATCAGAACTATCATTAGAGGAATGGAGGGATGAGTGGAACGAAAGATGGGTGGATCGGAAGAAGAATGGATCGATGGATGACGGGTAAGAAACGAAAAGGGGTGAATGATGTGGGAGAGTGAAAAGTCAGCTGAAATGAGAGATGGAAAGAACGTGAAAATAGGTGGAATAACATGGTAACGGTGAGCTCATTTAAATCATCAATTTAGTAGAATAATAAGATATTAAAGAGTTTAAAAAACTGAGAAAGTGTGATACAATTGCAAACAAAAGACTTGAGAGCCAAAAAAAAGAAAAATAACAATACGATATGTGCAAAACGTTGTCATCTGTTCTCAGGTAATTGCCGTGGTAGTGTATTTTTCTTATTGACGTGGAAAAGCATTTTAAACTAAACAAGAAGCTAAAAGTTATGATTGAGAAGAACGCTGTAACATGAGTAATAAGCGAAAGAACGTCTATTAGAATTGGCATTTGTTTGCGTGTTTTGCGTATGTGTTTATTTGTGTATGCCTCTATGATATTGGTATGTATTTCCTCGAAGGAAGGTTTCAAATTTGAGTTAATTCTGTCAAGAACAATTGTTATAATTTAATTAATTACTATTCAACTCATGTGTAATTTATATGAGTTTGCTTAATCTAAAATGTCATTGCCTTATTAATTTTCCCTATTATTTAATCCACTCATTTGTTAATTCATTTATTAATATTTTTGATCTATCTTACCATCTATTCATCCATTTATCAAACTATCCATCTATTCTTACATCAATCCATTTATCAAACTACCCATCTATCCATATATCAATCCACGTATTTATAAATCCATCCATTCATTAACACCACTATTCGTTTTTTAAAGATCAAATTCACAATAAACAATTTTCACACCTACCTCTTGAACCAAAAGAGCTTTTAACAGCTTTTCATTTTTAGGTTTATAAATCATTTAAAATAATATTTTAAGCTTTATTAATTATTCTATTAGCCATTTTTTTCGTTATTGGTTTTTATTAGATGTTTTTTAAATTTTATTTTGCAGTTTTTTAGTTTCTAATAAGTATTCTTTATCATGTAATTTATAGATTTGATAATATTTAGCAAAATTAATTTTTTTACTTAATATTTTTTTAAAATCTGAACTATCATACTTTTTTCAACACTTAAATAATTAATTTTCTATCCTCATTAATCCAAAACTATAAATTGATTAAAATTAAAGATAAAATGACTGGTAAGAAATTATATAGTTTTTCTTTTACTCTGGCCTGTAGTTGGAATCGACTAGACTTCAAACAACAGCGAGGGAATTTAAACTTTCTCGACAACTTTTTCTTTGAACTCATTTATATGCTCACGCATATGAACATTAGAAGATGCATAGAAGAACATATGTATACACTAGGTACATGCATTGAGAAATAAAATCTGTAAAATTGAAAATACATACCAAATTTTAATAAACTTTTATATAAAACAAATGATTTTCGCAAGACAAAAAATATATTTAGATTGCTTCAGAAAGTAAGCTGCTAAATATAAATTTTTTGACTACAAATATTGTATTACTACAAAGATACATACATTTATAAAAATATATATGAGAACAGATACGTAGGTATTTAACAAGAAACAAGCAGATGTCCACACTAAATATGAGATGTCTGAGTTATGTTACAGGCATCAAAGATGGACGTGTGTGTGTTTTTGTGTGTGAGTGTTTGTGTGTTTGTGTGTGTGTGTGTGTGTGTGGGTGATATTATAAGGTTTTTATTCACATTTTTTTTAATCTTTGCAATGACAAAAAACACAAAAAACTTATTCGACTCTTCTTGTACTCAATCACTTTTGAATTTGCATATTCAATCTCCATCCATATAACTTCCCATGCCAGTTCTATGAAACATTTTCTATCCTCTAAAATTATTTTCTGTATACATTTGTTTTATTTATTTTCCTATAGGGTTTATTGTCTATTGTTTAACGTGCCTTCTGATTCCCTTTGTATGCTGTTCCTTGTAATTCTAGATTTCGCATTGTTTATTGTATGCTAATTTCCTTATAATCGAGTGTCAAATAATTCCGAAAACACACATTTATTTTGTTTAGAATAAGAGTTTATTATTAATAATTAAATGTATAAAAAATATTTATTCATTTAATTTTGATAACACCTTTTTTTCTTATATTCTTCAATGTGCAAGTACCCAAGTTAATAATTTTACAGTCGCCAGACTATGCTACAGATTATAAGCGTAGCAACATTATGACATTCCAACTTGTGGTCTACAATTTTTCTGGGTTACTGTCACTTTAGTCGTTTTTTGCTGAAAGATATTTCATAGATGAATTTGATCAAAACTGCTTTTTGTTTATCTGTATTCCAAAATGTCAGACAATAACTTAGACCCACGAGATTATAAGTCTTGTCTTTCAACCGTTTTTGCAAATCGAAATAGTTTTGTTGGGATTTATTATCATAACTAATCTTATAATTATTATAAAAAAAATTTTTGTAAATTGTTACAAATAAGTTTTATGTAAAGTGTAAAATAATTTGTATTCTAATCTTTTATTAAATTGAAAACGCCTTCAACATTGGAACTCTATGCACACAGATAATCAGCAAGATCTAAAATTATCGAAAAAGTTATTAAATAGAAAAATATGTTATATATTTACTTGGAAAAACAGAATTATGAAATAGGTTTCCATTTAAAAAAAATAATTTTATTAAAGAACCAAACGTTAAGATGCATAGAAAGTGGTGTGACTGGAAGGGAGTTTTTAATTGAGAAAGTGAGTGTTTAAGAATTATTTGCCAATTAGTTGGATTATTAAATCATATTTCAGTGATTTATTTATTAAAACAAAAAAAAATATTTTTAAAAATGATAATAAAAGTAAAAACAAAGATTTTATAATTTTGAAATTGTGATCGAGTAAGAAATTATTTTCGGAAAAACGAAGCATCTAACCTCATTGAAATATGGAGAAATAAGTAATCTAATACGTTTATTTAAAGTTGAAAATCAAATAAAATATATAAAATAAATGTTTGAAGATTGAGGATATGCTTTGAACAATTGATTCTCAATGTAGGCATTAACTCTTTTTAAACAAAATGGTAACAAAATGTTTGTGTTAACATATTACCATTCCAACATGACTGAGAAGAAAATATTAAATTAGTCTGCAATCTACACAAGTTAATAAAAATAGAACTTATAAAGAAGAGATGAAATCGAGAATATATTAGCAATAATAATGATATTGATAATAAAATGTGAACCTATTCCAATACGATTAATACGTTATTAGATTGGCATAACTTTGTTGTGCTTTCAAAATAAGAATGAGAATTCTCTAATTAGATTGGATCAACAGGAATATAGATAAGAAAATCTTCGTGTATATAATTAAAAACGGATAAACTTTTCAATTAAATTATTATTACAGTTTAATGCTTGAAGAGAAGATGGGTGCCGCCAAGAACAAGTTAAGAATCGTGAACGAAAATATAGAGGAAACTCTGAATTTCGTTCTTAAAACCTAATAAATTGTTTAAAATTTAATAGACTTTCAAATATTTGAAAAATAAAAATGTTATAAATAACATTATACTTCTTGTTTCACATTTAATTAAAGCTGAAACATGAAATTCAAAACTTTTAAAAACAAAAGTAGTACACTGATTCGCTTGACATATTAAAATCTTCTTTTTTTATGTAAAAAAACAATATTAAATCTTTGATGTGTTAGAATAAATCTAAATAATAATTTTTATTTGAGTGTATAATGTTTTTTAGACTCGAATTACTGATACGTTAATTATAACGGAAAGGTTTTTCGAGAAAAAATTATGCACAAATATGAAATTGGAATCTTAAAAAAAGAAAAAGTAAAATGTGTACAGAATATAAAGTTTGAGAAGTAATAAAAAACGAGTAAAACAAAATAATTGGAAAAAACTATTTTTGCTTTAGTATATTTATTTTGTTTTCATACATTTTTAATGTGTTCCAATAAAATAAAATGAAAAAAACTGATCCAGTTTGTAAATGAATAAGTATTTTTTCCGATTTTCTTCAAAAGAATAATGATCGATAAAAAACATTGAAGCCCATATAATTTATTGAAAAAAAGTAAAATCATTCTTTTATATATAAAGAATTAAAAACATGATTTTTTTACAATTCTCGAAAAAATGTATTATACAAATTTGAACTTTAAAAAATATATTTTTTAAATTATGAAAACTTAATTCAAATTCTGACGAGTTGTCATACTGTATTATGTCGTTCTTACATTCAGACATAAAGTAAAAAATCTTTTCTGAAAAAGTACGAAATAGTGTCATATAAAATTATTCAATTTTGATAAATATATAATATAATAATAACTAAAGATAAAAAGAAAAAAGAAAGTAAATATATAAAAAAAATAGATTAAGTTCTAAAAATAATGATGAAAAAAAAGATTTACAAAGCTAAATTAAATATCCAATTATTAAATAATGTTATTTATTTATATTTTTAATTGAATAGTTCAAAATGTGTTTAGAAAATCGCTTTCAAAGTGTTTTGAATGGATATGTTCTTGCCCGTATGCCGATCCAGTCCGTGTGCCGATGCGCCTGCGCAATAGGAACTTCAAAACCAAATATTACTTTTCAAAGAATCTAATATTAAAGCTAAATAAATATGGAAAAAAACTAACTTTAACTCTAAATTAATTTCGGTAAAATTGAATTTAACCCTGAATTTTTGGACGTGGCAAAAAACGGATGAATCGGCATGCGGGTCGGACCCTTTATAAAAACAAAATCGTTCTAAAAGATATTCTTTCATGCTTTTAAACAAGTCGATATTCGACTCGTAACACAAAAGGAAGAGGTTTTAAAAACTGAAACAGAAACTATTCAAGAAAATCCTACTTGAATTTGAGGCGGATACAAAATGGTGAAAAAAAGAGCTTAAATATAATTTGCAGTAGTCAGGTTAAGAAAAATTGATATCAGGTTACCAGAATGAAGTTCAAACCAGTGGCAATTAATGGGGTGGATAAATTTGTAAAACTATTAAAATAAATAAATAAATAGCCCAAAGCTGCCGTTGTTGACTGTTATTGTGGTGTCATAGTGTTGATAACGCCCTAAAATATAAAATAAAAAGTCCTTTATGAAGCTTTCTATGGCAAGTTAATCATGATTATGACATCATCATTTTATCGATCTATATTTTTCACTCGAAATATTAAATTTGAATGAATTTATAATGAAAAAACTGCACCAACGGAGAGTAAGATATTTTAATTGTAATAAAAACTATAGTGGTTTTCCTACTACGGATACTAACAGTGTTTGATTGCACATATAATTGTATAATATAATTTTATATAGAATATACATGTAATTAATGACAAATGAAATAATGAAACCAATACCTTTCAATAAATAATTTTAAAAGGCTGTAAATATCAATAAAGCCATAACGCGCGACACTTTGAAAGCATCGAATAATAAATATAAATAACAAATGATGAAGATAATTGTGGTAGTGGTGGTGGGCAAGGGGGGGGGAAGGGTGAGTTGAATGAGTGGGTTGAGAAATGAGGTTTTAATGTAGGTGGTGAGTGCAGTGGTTAGGATAGTCAAGGTCGTGGTTAGAGTGGTGATGGTTGTGGTTGAAATGGTATTGGTTGTAGTTTAGAGAGTAATGGTTGAATTTGTGGTTGAGATGGTAATGTTTGTATGAATTGAGGTGTTTATTAAAAATTTTTAAACTCTGAAATATAAACAATGATAAGTATTATTGATGTTTTTTTCAAATATCTATTTTCCAGTCACGCAATGTATGTTTTGAAATATGTATACTGAATATAAGTGTGTATAAGTCTAATCTTCCGACATAATGGTTCGATTATGGAATATATTCGAAGACTTATTGCTTGTGGAAAGGAAACGATAATCGATACATTGTAGTTGGAAGATAAAATCTTTTTTTTTGTGTTTAAAAAAAGAAGAATTTACTATAAGTGTGGTATCATATGAAATAAAGACAATTGTATTTTTGCGTGAAAATTATTTATTTCTAATTCATAGATTAATTGACAGTAACAAAATTCAATTGCAGAAAAAAATATAGGTTTTAAAAATTATTAGAATAATTATTAACATTTTGAATTTTAAAACTTGACTTAGACGTGGAATGTGTTTTTACAAACGATGAAATAGCCATTTCTAACAACAAAAACAAACAAAATATTAAATTAACAAAGCTTAAAATTTAAAATATTAATTCTAAAAACTAAATTTATTTCACATAAATTGAAATAATAAAGAAAAATTCGAAAACTAATGAAAGAATTGATTACGGTTTATTTGTTTGTGAAAATAGACTGGATCGAAATGAAGACCAAGAAGATATTGAAAGGAAAATAAAAATAATAACGACAAATATATAAAAATGAAGACGAGGAAGGTCATGATGATCAGGATTAGAATTTTTTAAATGTGCAAAAAAGACCTGGGGTAATGATGAATTGAAAATTCTCTAATTGAAAAAAAAACTTTGAAACATAATAAATAAATCTTTACAATCATATTGAAAAATACAGGTATCAAATCGATTTTAATGGTTTGATGAAAATAAAACATTCAATACGTATAAACGTATTGATCTTGCCAAGTTTATCTCTCGGTTATTTAGTTCTATGACTAATAATCAAATTGAAAAACAGATTTTTTATAACTTCAATTTTTGCTGTTCACATAACACTTTTTTCGTGAAAAACAGACATCCTCATTATCTTCAATACCTGTAAACGTCATTCTTGAGTTTTTCTTCAAACTGAAACATAATGAATGGTAATTAATAATAATATGATGATGATAATGATAAAATAATATTATTCGTAAGATTTATATATCAAGTAAATGTATGTCTTGTGTCAACACATTTGAAAAACATTCTGATAAACATTGCACTGGGTTAGAGATGGAATTAATAGTGGTGATGATAGTAGCAGTAACAGTATTAATGTTAATGTTTAATTATCAATTTTATTATTAAAAACAGAAATAGTAGTTGTAGTTGTAGCGAAAACAAGTTTGATAGCATTGGAATTAGATTGAAGGATGCTAATCCTTGGACAAATAAAGGAATAAAAATCTTATCGTTTTCTAGCTTTTATTCACTGTGTTTGTATGTGTGTCGACGTTTATTTTAGTATGTGTGTGTCTCTGTATGTTGGTGTGCATATGTGTGTGAAAAAATTCTTAAATTACAAACTTTATTTGTTTAACTTTCTATTTCTTGTGTTTTAATTAATTTATAGAATTATTTTTCTACGTTTATTCAAATGGTAAAAACTGTAAGAAAAAAGATATAAAAAAATATGTTGAAAAAATGTAAATTGAAAATAAACTTTTTAAAAGTGAAAAAGTATTTTAAATAAATAGAAATCCATTTTGAACAGGTTTTACTCAAATATTTTACTTAAAAAAACTTTTTAAAATCTTAGTTATTCAACAACTTTCTGGGAAACGTACTTTTAGTTTTTACCGCTCAACTGAAATGGATCAATGAAAAAGACATTTTTTACATTTTTCAAACTTTGAAACAATTTAATGATCGCTGTAATAGATTTTCTAATGCATTTTAAAAACGGTAAAACATCCTCGAAAGTAAACTATTTTTTGCTTATTTGAAACATTGATTTTTCTTACAAATAATTTTTTGCGGAATATTTTTTACGAAAGAGTTTTTGGGATTATATTACACAGCAAATCACAAAAATGCTAATTACTTTGTAAAAAAATTGAATAAAAACTATATTTTTCTATTTTATTAAACAATTCAAAACCTATTTAATTTCGTTGTAATTAATCTTCATTTGAACTCACTTCCCCAAAATGACTAACCGTTGTTATCACTGGCTGGAGGAAGCATATTGGAAGCATTGAAGGACGGGTTGTTCCACTTTGAATTGTTCGGGTGTTCAGTTCCTCTGGGCCAAAATGCTTGTGGGTAGAAGGAAGAGTTAAAGAAGAGTGGATTCGACACATCGTAGTGGTAGGGCGGCCAGGAATGCTGGTTGGAGGGCATGAAGGGTGTGTAGGCAGCCCTGGCAGGTTCGGGAAACAATGAAGAAGAGAAGGAAGTTGGTGTGGTAGAGAGTGGAGGTTTTTGGAGACTAGAGTTTTCTGTGCTTATTTTTCTCTTTCTGTTGTCAGCCGTTTCTTGGCGAGGCTGCTGGAAAGTGAAAAATTGTAAATTTAAAATGCCTTCCAACTTCTCAAAAAATATTTTCAAAGTCACAACTATTCACTCAAATTCACATTCCATTCATTCCTTCTAAACAAAAAGTCCACTCACTTCATTAGCCGAGATTTTTCGATCCTTTCTCGGTTCGACCTTGAGATCGAGATCGGGAAAAACCACTTCTCCCTCGTCGAGGTTTGGTAGACAACCAACCAAGTGGTCTCGAAGTTTTCTCAGAGCGACGAAGAAAGGAACTTTGTCCGAAGCCCTCGGTAACTGAGAACACCTGGCGCTGCTCGAAGGCATTACGTACACTGCCTGGTGGTTTTTGTTGGATTGTTGGTTGATTAAAAAGTGTGTGGTTTCAAACTTTAGAATGGTGTGATTTTTGGTTGGTTAAAAGTGAGTGAGTCGAAAGGTGTTGAGTGGACACATATACTCATTTAAGTTCTATACGAATCTATTCTCTCACCGTATTTGTTCCAGGGAAGGGATCGGGTTGTTTGCCAATGTAGAAGTTCTTGTGGTTACAGAAAACTTCGTAGATTCCTTTTCCGTTGAACACCGCTATTTTGGGTTTAAATGTCTGAATCTTTTCGGTCAAACTTTCAACCCCGTCTCTGATTTCTCGTCTGTGAAATTTGTTAGCAACGAGTTTCAATATAGGCATTGTTTTTTAGTGTGATTTATTAATATTTTTTTTAAAGTTATGCACGGACTTTTATGAGTTCGAAATTTGAAGTTTATTTGGTTCAGAGAGAATCAATAACTTGCTAGATAACAGAAGGGCTTTATGAAAAAAAGCATATTACAATTTGGTTTACATAAATCTTCGTTAATATTCTAAGCTCTTTATGATACGATTTCAAATGAAGTTTTATTTCCACTAAACAACAATTGAATAAAGTCTAGCTAGAAAGAAAAAATATAAAATATTTATATATTTTCCGTTTTAGTTTTTTTCTATTGAAGGAAAACGAGCAAAATTGTCAATAAAAACTAATTTCCTTCTCGCAAACTTTATAACTTTTCTTTTCTATATTTTGTAATTGAATTCATACAAAAAACGTGTATTCGCCACTTCTACGCCCAAATACACAAAAATACAAACTTTAAAAAATAAATTTTTAAAGCGGGAGAAAAATTAGGCTAAAAAAAGAAATAAAAATATGATAGTTAAAAATTGTAACAAGTTTAGTATTTTGTGAAAAAGTTTTAAAATAAGTTGTAAAATCTACTTAACTTGGAAAAATTATAAAAATAAAAAATAATAAATATCAAAAAATGAGATTTCATGAAAGTTTTAAAATTTTAAATAAATTTGTGAAAATATTAATAAATATTTCTCAACTATACCTTTTTTAAGAATATAAAAAGATATTTTCTTTATTTAAAACATCATTTAACTTTTTTTTCATGTAAAAAAAAATAAAATAATAAATAAAAGTGAAATTAAAGTATATATATGGAATCAATACGAAATGCACTTGAAATTCTGAAAAGAATTCATTACAATTCTTAGTTTCTGAATAACATTTGTTGCCCGTTTTAAATATTTATTAGTTTTTGTTATTGGTATAAATAATTAACGTTCATTTTATGTGTTTGTGGAAATGCACATAACCTATTGATTATATAATAAATATTACAATGCTAGTAAGAATTCGACCATGTAAATAGGTTTATTTTAAAAATAGGAAGGAATCACCAAAAAATGAAATAAATTTAGTATAATCAATATAAAAAGACTGTTTTAGAAAATGGCAACCATTAATATAGTTCCAAGATTGTTTATAAATAAGCTCTCGATATTTTCCGAAATCAAAAGTGCATCTAATTATAAAAAATGCAGTTTAGTTCGAATTTTCTCCAACAAAAAAAATTGAAACAAGTTTTCAATCCTCCATGAAAATGATATTCTTTACGAAATCAATAGAATTTTGAAAAACAAAACATTTGACGCTGATAAATCCGAAACTAGTTGTTATTAAAAATAAGGACATACTTGAATACTGATCGATTGAAGTATGTAATGATGTTGTGTTAGAATTGAAAAGAAAAATGCGTGTATTTGAAAAAATCTGATAATGAAACAAAAGTGTGTGTGTTTGTGTTTGTATGTGGATTTATGTATGCATGTGTGTATGTGTGTGTGTGTGAGTGTGTGTAGATGTGTTTTCAAGGGTGAGGCTTGACAAAGGGACAAATAACAGGCAAATACCCAATATGGCAGCAATAGATTACACCACAGAGATCAAAGGGAGACTGTAATAAAAATGGTAAACATGCTTTAAAATGTATTAGGGGGAGGGCAATACTAAAAAGTATATAACGCCGTTATTGGAATCCACTGAAGGGAATGGAAGGAGAGGAGAAAATGAATGGATGAATGATGGATGAATTGGTTAACTAATGAGTGAATCAATAAAATAAATAAAGTAAAACTGTTTTAAAAACGGCATAAACCTGATCGATCGATGTGATCAAAGATTGCTATGAATTGTTTTAAATCATTATGTGAATGGATGGATGAACGGATGAAGTAATCAATAAAAGAATAAATACATGTGTGAATGTATGTGTATGAATTGAAAATGGGTGAATGAACAGATGAATTATGATGGATGTCTGGATGAGTAAATGAATAAAGGAATAGATAGATGCATATTTGAAATATAGATGCATGGAAAAGTAGGCGAATGTGATTAATTAAGTAACTGTCATGCTGACACAATACATCTGAGGGGTACTTAGCTTTAATCTTTTCACTATAATGATGGCATTGTGGTGATGATAAGTGGAGGGTGATGATAATGATAAGTAGAGGATGATGATAATGATAAGTTACTGATGATGATGATGATATTGTGATGATAATTAAGAAACTAAAGTGGGAAGCGTTTTGATGATGAGGTGATGATGATGATGATGAAGTGATTGCTATTTTGTTTATGATTTGGGAAATACGATAATAAAAAAGTGATGATGATGATGTGGAGCGGTGATGATGACGATAGTGCTGTTATTATGATCATGAAGGCGAAAATATAATGTTTTATAATGATTGCGTAATCAAGTTTGGAGCTGATGAAATTTGGAAAAGCCTTGAGGCTACAAAAAAGTAGAATTAAATCTTTAAAAAAAGAAAAAATAGAACATACATTTTTAGGTAAAATATAAAAAAGTTTATTCAATGTGCGTTAAAAATAAAATACAAAAATTACTTTTTTGAAAGAAACATGCGCGAAAAAATGAGTATGGGGAAAAGCTATTAAAAGAAGAAACTATTAAAGAAAGATATAAAAACTTGGAAATATTATTATTGATAATTTGATGTTTGAAAAAAATAAAATAAACTATTTAAAGTGGTTATTATCTTGAAAAATGACACCTATAACAAAAAAAGAATAATAAGTAGAGTTCTGAAAGCAAAAAATAGTCAAATTGGAAAAATGAAAAATGTTATGTTCTGAAATAAAAATGAATTGAAAAACAAAAGAATGTATAAAAAATAAAATAATAGATTAAAGACCGTTTAGAAAATAAAAATATAATAAAAAACTAATAAGTTTTTGGCCAATGTCTATTAATACAGAATGTAAAAAAAACGATTTTGTAACAGGCAAAATACTTTTAGTAGAGCATGAATTATTCAGAACCATATAAATAAACGACAAAAAATCTGTAAATTTTTTTCCCAAATTTTTATTTACAAACTTTTATGAACCATTAAATTTTTTTATTTTTAAACAACTTTTGTTTACTATTTGAAATTTCCATATTTTTGCACTCTAAAAACCCAAAACAACTTTTTTCTTTCATAAATATCTCTCACTAATTCATTTTCAGATGCTTGAAGACAAACCAATAAAATATATCACTATTCTTTCATGCTATCTATTCATCTGGTAAACCTTTTCTCAGAATCAAATTCACTTTTCCCTGAATCAACTAATACAACTTGTAAATCAAAACCCCTCTCGGATACATCTTTCAAATCAAAACTTTATTGAATTTATATGATACAAATTTAAACCAAAACCTTTTTCTGAATCTAGCTAATATAACTTACAAATCAATACTTAATTTCCCAACCCACCTCGAGAACTCCACGCTTCCTTTAGTGCACCTGGCCACAAAGTTTGTGAAGCCGATGCCGTATTCCTTGAGTTTACAGTCGTCGCTTGCATTCATGGGCTCAGGTATCAGAGATGAAAGGTAAAGACATTTCCCTGTGTGAGTTTGAATCGAAATCAAAACTTTTGATAAGATTATTTGACGTTATTTGAAGTGAAAGTTTAATTATTATTAATAGTGTAGTTGTAGTTTAAGATTTAGTAGAATCTATAAGTAATGATATTAAAAATAAAGTATTGAAATTATTCTGATTTTTAATAAATATTTGAAAATCGAAGTCGTAAAACAGCTTTTGCATGCCTTGAAAAAGGTTTTTAAAGCCATAAACATGAAACTTTGAAACACTTTTTTAAGGAGAAAGTTACATGTTTAATAATGATGCTTCTAAGATGAGATTCTAAAACATTTGGCTTAAATTATAAGCCTAAAAATAATCCATTAAATGAATTTAATCCAGAATTTGTCATTATAAAAGATATTGTTTCTTTGCATTTTTTATATTTAAAAATTAGTTTTAAAAAAATTGTTTTTCGAAAATAGAATTAATGGAATTTTATAAAAATATGAAATTGTGATTTCGATTAGTGTTTAGAATATTATGAAATGCCAGAAAAACGAATTTTTATTGTATTAAAAAAACAAATTTGGAACCATTTGATTGCTTCCTTAATAAATGATTAATGGTAAAAATATAGAAACATCGAGAAATAGGTTTTATTGTGATTAGAATTAGGTTACATCAAAGTAATTTTCAATGAAGCAATCTATATTAAACACTAGCACGCCTCTATTATACACAAATAGACTCTTCTATACACACTCCCACCCACCCACAAAAAAACATACACCTACACACACACACGCAAACACACACACACACACACACACACACACACACACACACACACACACACACACACACACACACACACACACACACACAAACACACACACACACACACACACACACACACACACACACACACACACACACACACACACACACACACACACACACACACACACACACACACACACACACACACACACACACACACACACACACACACACACACACACACACACACACACACACACACACACACACACACACACACACACACACACACACACACACACACACACACACACTTACAGAAATGATTTCCAGGTCCTGCGTAGTGGTGACCAAGATAGGCGGCAGTGAGACCAGGGCAACTTCCTATCTGTGATGATGATGATGATGATGATGATGATGATGATGATGATGATGATGATGATGATGATGATGATGATGATGGTGATGGTGATGATAATCAAGTCAAATGTTGAAAGGGTTAGAGGGTAACACAATGTTTTGAAATAAAATTCTTTATCCATTCATCTATCCTTTCATTTATTAACCTATCCATTCATTCATCCATTAATCTATCCATTCATTTATCCATTCACGGGTTATGACTATGTAACGACTGATTTTATTTTCCGTGAAAATTGATAAGAATATTAAAAAATATTTTGAAAGCATAAAAAAAAATATATGATTAAAAAAGAAATGAGTTTTGAAAACAGTTCTTTGTAACACATTTTTTGATTAGATTACATAAAACCTGTTTTGGAGTTGGGATCGTGATAATAATTTTTTATGCTAATATTGTATGATGAAAATGATGATAGTTTTGTTAAAAATGATAATGATGCTATGAATCCTTTTAATGATGAAAACAATAACATAAAATGACTCGAAATTCATGCAGCTAGATCAAAACAAAATATAATAGAGCAATTTTCTAAAACAAGTAAATCAATTTCATTGCACGGAATAGAATAGAATAAAAGTTTTCAGGCTTAACTGTAACTTACGTTGTTTAAAATAAATTGTATGTATATAACGAATAATAACGAAGCAAAATTAAATGATAAAAACAATAACATATTAAAAAAGAAATAAACTTGTGCAAAAAACACTTAAAATACAAATTAGCAACAACGAAAAAAAACTAAAAACAGATTGAAAAAAAACGAAATGAACTAAAAGAAAATGATTCCGAGTGTTATTATACAAACACAAAGTTAATGTCAATAAATAAAATAAATGCCAACTAGAGTTGCAATAAAAAAAGCATTAAAAATATTTTCGTAACAATTATCATATTTATTCTTTTTTTGAAATTTGTTTTTTATAGTTTTCTTTTATTTCATTGCCCTTTTATGTTAATTTGAGAGTTTTCTATTGATTTATAAATTATATTTTTTAAATTAGAACAAATATTATTGTTTATTTATTGCAATTATGCTAGAATTACACTTTTTAGAGTAATATCGTTTCTTCTAGTAATAAATTGTTTTTTTATTTTTTCCTTTATATTTTTTTAATACGTTCATTATAATATAAATTAATAAAATTCAAGTTTAAATGTAAATTTGAAAATCATAGTCCATTTTACATTTTTTAAGATTTTAAATACTTATTTGAGTCTATTTTAAGTTCATTGAAAATAATGTTGTGTTCATTTTTATTAGTATTTTAATTTTAAAATAAAATATTATTTTTCAAGCTTCAGTACAGTATATTATTTAAAGTAGATTATTAAAAAAAGTTTTAATATATTCATAAATGCATTTCTCGACACACTTCCATCATTATCCCCATCTCCATCATCATCTCATCATTAATTATTTTTCATCATCAACTTCAAAATTATTCTTCCACGTCCTCATCATGATATTTTGAAGCAGACTTTTAATTTTATAAAAATCTATATAGCTTAGGGAGGAAAGATTCATCATTATCACCATACAAACATCATCATCCTCAACTTTATCTTTTTAAACATGAAAAGCCGTAGATACTGACAGAAAAACAAACAAAAAAACAGAATTTGTTTAACCTTTTCCAACAACATGACAAAAAATTGTTTTCAAATTGTCTCAAAAACACCGCATAATAGTCCTGGCATTTTTTGATATAACAATAATGACGATATTAATGAAACGAATGTTTTTCCTCTATTGAAAATAGGAATAAAAATAAAATAATCAATAAAAAAACACAAAATATATCATAAAAACAATTTCATCGACTATGAAGCTAGGTTTTATATTTTATACTTGAAGGATAATCAATAAAAACGAGCATTTATTTCACATGTAGGAGTTTAGAATGATTAATGTAGGCATTTTCTATGACTATCAGCTTTATGAATATAGATATTTATATACAACAAAATTATCAGAATTTTCACCATTTTATTTTTCTTCACCATTTTCTTTATCATTTTATATGTAGAGTAAGACCCGAAAATTACTAATAAAAGTTTTTTCATTTTTAATCATCGTTATCGCATGATGTTGATGTGACTCTGTTTGAATGAGGAGAGAAAATGTTCGATGGTGACTCATTTAAAAATGATTGTTTCATCATCATCTTAAAATCAATAATTAGAATAATAAAAATAATGATAATAATAATAATCATCATCATCATCACCAGCGTCATCATCAATATGATCTTTAACATCATCATCATCATTATCAGAAATAAATATTTCTCATTAGTCAATCATTAATCATTCTTTAATCATAAAGTATCAGTTAATAGATTCAATTTGTCTTTTGTTTCGAATGCGCGCGTTTGTGCGGATGCTTAGGGGATTATTGTGTACTTGTGTTCGTGTGTAACTGCGTTTTAAGTAAGCTTCCAGTATTTGCAAGTAGGTCTATATATAAAAGTCTATGAAAGAACATAAGCGCTTTATAGGTAGCTATAAATCTCAATTTTTTTACTTTTTATTTAGAAAGGTTTTCAAAAAAGAAGAATAATGGAAGTTACAATTGAATAAACAAGCATTTTTATGAGAAGAATGCAGTAAATAATGAGAATAAAAATTTGAAAATACGTTACAAAAGACTCGAAATGAGTAATGAATAACAGAAATAAATAGTATTTGAGATGAAAAAAATACATATCAATAAAAAATTATAAGAATTGGGAAATATTTCTAATTTAGATAAATAAAATTTCAAATGAACTTCACATTTACTAATTCCTTAAAGATTATATTAGATAAAATAACAAAATAATTTGTTTAAAAAAATCTTAAAGATTTCTGAAAGTTGAATTTTTACTTATATTCAGATGCAATTTTGATTTTGGGAAAGGTTGAGAACTCAAGGATAAACAAGTTTGTGGATATCCGAAAGGTTACTAGTCGTCGAGATTTTATAGTACAGAGCCCTTAATTTCATTTCTTTCTTTCTTCGAGTCTACGGAGAAAAAGATGACGGAATGTAGCAGAAAACGTCTAAAAATGAACTCTAGTTTATTTAGATAACAATTTACAAATACTGAAAATATTAATTTATATAAAAGTCTAAATAAATTACATAAACTATGACAATCTTAACTAGTAAAAAGAAACAGTTTCAAAAAGAAAAAAGATTATAAAAACAACTTATTATTTTTTTGTAACCCATTTAGAACTGTTCTAAAGATAAATGAGTGGGTAGATGAATGAGTAGTTTGTTAAATGAATGTATAGATTGATTGATGGAGGTAAAGATAGAAGGATGGATGGGTTTGTAGATTGAAGGATGGATGGATTTGTATATTGAAAGAGGGATAGATATGGATAAATAAATTATGCGTTAGTGGATGTGTAGGTTAAATGTTAGAGAAATATTCTAAAAAGTTATGAATGAATGGGAAGATACAAATTCACACCAGGATGAATTCATAAATGCGTGGATAAAGAAGATGAATTGATGAAGAACTACATTGTATAAATTTACATTATTTAATATTAATGTTTTTAAAACATAAAAGTGTTTTTAAAGTTTTTAGTTTTTTTTATATAAGATAAAAATTGATCACACAAGGAAACAATTATTCAACTAGACAAATGCCATAAAAACTTGATAGCATACATGAATAAATCAATATAACTATAATAGAAAATAAAACAAATATAAATAATATTTTTTATCGAAAAACATAAAATAGTGAATAAAATATAAGCAATTTCAATTGATAAAAAATGTATTTTTAAAAGATGAAAAAATAAAAACAAAATAAAAAGAATTGCCTGGCTACAAAGCGCTTTGTGGAGGTAATAAATCAACTCAATTATATTTCGAAACAACAATTCTTTAAAAAAAGTCATTGTAACATTTATTGAAAAATTCATAAGTTTAAGAATAAAAAGATTAATAATGATAATGGAAATGGAAATGGAAAAGGTTAATTGGAAACAATAGAATAAAATGATACACTGACTATTATTTTTCAGGTATTATTCCTTGATGCTGAGTGAAAAGAAAAAGAATTTCAATTTGTTTTTGATATTCATTTTAATTATGAAATGTTTTGTATTTTATACTTTTTCAAAACTTTAAAAAACATATAACTATTTTTTATGTAAAAGTCATTCTATTCGACTATAAAAAGTTTAAAAATTCATTTAAAGTAATGTTTTTTAAATAATTTAATAAGAGCCTGTTATGGAAATTTGTATATATATTTTCGAAGCACCTGTTGTATTTCATTTAAAATAAATAAATATAAAATGAACCAAAAAAACTTACTATAATTATATCCAAGTTTGTATCCAAAATGTCCGGCACTGTTTTCTTGAGAACGTCTTCTTCGCTCAATCCATTGAATCTATCCCTCTTTTTCTTGGATGAGGATGAAGAGTAGGGTGATGGATTACACATGATTGTGGATGTTGGTTCTTGTTTTATGGATACGTCATCATCATCATTATCAACACTGTTTTTGTTTTCGTTTATCAACACTGTTTTTGTTTTCGTTGTTAATGGTGTTTTTGACGTAATTATCGTCCTTGGTGTTGCTGTTTGAGTTGCTTTTGTTATTTCTGTTTCTTTTTTTATTGTTCGTTTGCTTGTTGCGGATCGTAGTTGAAGATGAAGGAAGTTGTTGTGGTGTTGTTGCTGGAGAGGGAGCTCTGTTTTGGGAAATTAAATAGGAACTCAAATTCAAATGATTCAATAAAACTATTAAATAAATAAAAAATAAATAAATAAATGTCAGTTTTATATAGCGCCCGGGCACGCAACTGAAGCGCCACTCACACGACATAAGTCGTGAAACACCGCATCATATACACTAGGTATATGATAGCTCACGGTTGGCTGAACAGGGATTCGAAACTGGCGACCTTTAAGTTGCAGGTCTAACGACTTACCATCTAAGCCAACCCGCTCGCCATTTATTAATAATAATAAACTAAATATATATAAAAATTCTCATTTTCTATTTTGCTGATACTACAACTTTTTAAAGATGTTTTAACTTCTCTTGATATCAATATCACTAGGTTTAAAAAATTTCAATAGTTATATTTTTCAAATTCTTATTACAACAAAAGAGAAAAATAAAGTAACCTTTCAACTTTAGTAGCAGAACTGACGTTGCTAGTACTGCTTGGTAGGTTGTCAAGACTATCGTTGTTGTTATTTGAATTATTCATGTTGTTGTTGCAGTTACTTTTGTTCTCGAGTTTGTTGACAGATATTGAATTCGAATTGAAACAACTTTGATCATTTTTATTATTGTTATTGTTAATATTTTTAATACTGTTGTTCGTATTGTAACTGTTTATATTTTTGTTTTTGTTTACAGAAGCTAAAGAGGATGACGTAGCTTCATCTACAGATGATGACGATATGCTGTAACTCGTGATGTCATCATTGTGGTTATGATTATGATTATTGTTATTAAAACTAGTAATGTTACTATTACTGCTAATATTACTATTACTACTAATATTACTATTGTTATTGATGTTATTTATATAATTATAACTGTTATTGCTTCCGCCAGTATCATTTTCATTATCATTGTTATTATTATTGTTGTTGTTATTGCTATTAATAATTTTATTGTTTTTGTTGTTGGCGTTTTTTTTGTCGATTACTACATCACCAGCAACATTTTTTGTTGCTAAATTAATCATGTTTTTCTGATTATCTAGGTATGCATTGGTACTTGGACTATTTTCACATTCTACGCTATAAGTGTTGTTTATTTCAAAGCCATCAGTGAATTTAAGCAAATTGCTTTCAGTAATGTTGTTGTTGTTTTTGTTGCTGATATTGTTGTTGTTGGTGTAATTATTTGCAAAAGAATTGATTTCCAGAATGTTGTTTGTATTGTTGCTGTTGTTATCAGAAATATAGTTGTTATTATTAATATTATGATTAAAGGTGTTGAAAAAATTTATATTGTTGTTAGTGTGTTGGGTTGTTGGGTTATCTATGAAATTGTTGAAGTCTTCTTCTGGTGTTTTATGTTGTTGTTGTATGTTTTGTTGTTGCTGTACATTATTAATATTTTGATGTGGTAGGTAAAAATTGTGATTCTGTTGTTGAAGTTGGCTTTGTTGAAATTGTTTTTGTTGCAAGTGATGTTGTTGTTGTTGTTGTTGTTGAAAATGTCGTTGCTGTAGCTGTTGCTCCAATTGTAACTGAAAATGTTGGTGTTGCAATTGTTGCTGAAAAAGTTGTTGTTCTCTTTGATGGCTGTGTTGTTGCAAGACATGTTGAGGGTAGTGGTTACTGCTGTATGGGTATGGATACTGCGAACTAGAAAATGGATGGATAGATGGATGTTGGGATGGATAGTGGTGCCCTGATCTGGGATAATTCAAGAGGTGGGTTGGCATAGGGATGTGTGGATTGTTGGATGGCATGGGGATGGGATAATGTGAAGATGAAGGATCGGGTGGGTAGGTGGGATACACTTCCGGAATCCAAGCTTTATTGCAGCCTGTCCAAGACTCTTGGAAACTTTGGGATGTGTGATGGCGTTGGGAATATGATTTTGAAGTTAGTAGCGATGTTAGTATATATGAGAAAAATGAGGGTTCGTGCGATCGTGAAATGTTTTTTTCCAATTTTAACTATATCTGTTATAGCCATCAACTTATAAATATTTCTTTGTATATATTATTAGTAGAAATACACTGAAAGGAAACTCACATTTGGTGGGGTTCATGGTAACTCATTTTGTAGAATATTCTGACAGTTTTTCAACTTTGTAACTTGATCATGTGTAGTGTGATATAAATGTTTTTAACGAAGTTTTTTGTTCATTTTATATTAATGAAAGTTTTGATAAAAATGTAAGTTTTTTGAAAGTTTTTGTCACATTATTTTCATAGTGTTTTCAATTTTTTTTCAATTGTTAAAATTTAATAAAAAAATTAATATTTAAATAAATAAAGCCATGTTTTTAGAAAATTGGAAAAATATTGTTAGTATAGTTTTTATTTATTAAATAATTCCATTTATAAAATCAAAACAATAAAATGTATATAATTTCAATTTTTTACTTTTGTTTTTTGTTAAAGGTTTTAAAATACTAAAACAAACAATTTCTCAAATTTTCATTTAAATGTCATCAATTGCATCTTCATCACACTATGGTCTGTATCTTAAACGCTTACATGCCTCCACATTTGCTATTATATGGCATGTGAGCTGAAAAATTGACCTATATATACACGTGCAGAAAACTTAATCAAATATATAGGGATATATGAATGCTCCATGTGAATAACCGATATAAGTGATAGATGATGAATAAATAAATATATCGATTCAAATTGTCTCTCAATAAGTATAACAAATGTTTGTATGTTTGTATTTTTATGCACGTGTGTTTTCAATGTTGTTATGTGAAATACGAATTATATTAGTGCAAAATGATGACCATGAATAATTTAGTGTGTTATTTCAAAGACGATGTGTTTGTAGGATGGGAACAATGATAGAAAGAAGAAAAAACGATTGGGGTAGAGATGAGATGGTAGTTGATGATGATAGTAGCGATGGTGATTAGAAATGGTCGGACTGGTGGTTGATGGTGTAAAGATGGTAGTGACAAAGGACGTGAGTTGATGGTGGTTTTAAAACAATAAAAAAAACTTTTTCCAACTTTTAAAACCTTTAAACTTTCATTAAATAAAAAATAATAAAAAATTGAACCATTAAAAACTTATCAAAGTGTGCCTCGCAAAATGAATTTATGGAAAACAAAACAATAAAAAATGATATATGGAGCACTCGAAATTTTAAAAAAATCAAACCAGAGGAAAATAATTTTGCAAAAAAAGTAATTTTCATTGATTCTCATATTCGCAAATGCATTTTATTGATTTTTAGTGACAATTGTTTTCGATTGAATAATACAAAAGACTTATGTCTTTAATCTAAAAAGTTTGCATATTTTATTATTATACATTTAAAAATTATTGAAATACTTAAGCCGAACATTATCAATTGCTTTCCCAGTTACCACTACAACTTTACACTCACTCTATCATCACAGCCAAAAACTATAATTACCAACATCCATCTACAATAAAACTTATCCACATTTCACCATACACAACCATCACGCACACACACACACACACACACACACACACACACACACACACACACACACACACACACACACACACACACACAAACACACACAAACACACACACACACACACACACACACACACACACACACACACACACACACACACACACACACACACACACACACACACACACACACACACACACACACACACACACACACACACACACACACACACACACACACACACACACAAATACACACACACACACACAAACCATTATTAATTCTATTTTTGGCATATAAATCATTCAGACTAATCCAATTGCAATGCTACTCCTCCTCCTCCACAAATAACACGAGTTTTATTGGTTTACTGACTGCTGATGAAATATCTGCATGCACAATCCATCAATTCATAATGCACCAGCTCGCAATGTTACAATTCAAAATGAATCCATTTTCGAAGTAAGCAAAGAACCAAGTAGGAATAAGGGAATTCAGAAATTTTTTTCTATTTTAACCTTGGATGGAAAAGAGTGGGCGAATAACAAGGATGATTGAGTTGTTAATCCATGAAAGATTGAGTTTTTTTTTTAATATTTTAGTTTTAAACTGAAGTTTTTATATGTAAAAAATGATTCAATTATATTGAATTAGAAGTCTTCTGAGTATCACATGATTTGAAAACTAAAGATGAAAGAAATGACAAAACAACCAAATCAACAAAAATAACTTAAAGTAAAACATTTTAAACATTAAAAATGAAAAGATTATAAAATGAAACTAAATATTTATGATTTCGCCTTCAAAGCATTTCTCTCTTATTATGACGTCATCATTAATCATATTTATTGTTATTGTTGTGGTTTTAACGGACTTTTTATTTGATCATTTTTTTACCTCGTGCGTATTTCGAAAACTGTTTGTTTTGTTTTTTTATAGAATAATTATTTATTTATCTTTTAATGTCATAAATATGGCTTTTCTTCAATATTAGGGCATACTATTTTTATTGAAAGAGTCTAAAATGCATTAAAATCATCAGCAAAATTATTTCAATAAATATTTTTTGGTTGAGTTATTCAATAAAATAAAAATATAATAAAAAATAATATTGGTAAATTACATAAATATTGTTTTTATTTTGGTTACATTCAATTAAGCACGCGTACTACAGCATCTGAGATAATCATCCAAATTTGACACAACTTTGCATGACATAGATCCATTAAAGAGTCATCCTTGTGTGTGTGTGTTTGTATGTGTATGTATTTGTATGTGTGTATGTGTATGTATTTGTATGTGTGTGTGTGTGTATGTGTATGTATTTGTATGTGTGTGTAGAACTTGTCCCATTTTAGAATGGAAAAACTTAAAAAACTTTTTGATCTACGAATTCTCAATTTTTGTCTATCAAATAATTGAAAACTGTTCTGCGATTGGGTAAGGGTTAAAAAAAGGGTTAGATTAAAATAAAATAATATTTAATAATATTTTATTATGAAGTTATATTGTGCTGTCTCATTCCAAAATGAGACGGAACACAAAAGATAGTATATTATGTGTTAATTATCCTCGGAACCTTTTTCCCACTTTCTAGATTATTTTCAAACTTCCACACACACACACACACACACACACACACACACACACACACACACACACACACACACACACACACACACACACACACACACACACACACACACACACACACACACACACACACACACACACACACACACACACACACACACACACACACACACACACACACACACACACACACACACACACACACACACACACACACACACACACACACACACACACACACACACACACACACACACACACACACACACACACACACACACACACACACACACACACACACACACACACACACACACACACACACACACACACACACACACACACACACACACACACACACACACACACACACACACACACACACACACACACACACACACACACACACACACACACACACACACACACACACACACACACACACACACACACACACACACACACACACACACACACACACACACACACACACACACACACACACACACACACACACACACACACACACACACACACACACACACACACACACACACACACACACACACACACACACACACACACACACACACACACACACACACACACACACACACACACACACACACACACACACACACACACACACACACACACACACACACACACACACACACACACACACACACACACACACACACACACACACACACACACACACACACACACACACACACACACACACACACACACACACACACACACACACACACACACACACACACACACACACACACACACACACACACACACACACACACACACACACACACACACACACACACACACACACACACACACACACACACACACACACACACACACACACACACACACACACACACACACACACACACACACACACACACACACACACACACACACACACACACACACACACACACACACACACACACACACACACACACACACA
>OX030965.1:6179002-6296502 GCA_943735955.1 Piscicola geometra | reverse complement strand
AAAGACGCATTAATAGTTGTTATGACAATAACATTTCATCTTTGTGGCGTATCTGTTATAGTGATAGATAAAGATTTGTCATGATAGAATAAATATAAAATTAAAATATGGAAATAGACATAAAAATCTATTACAAAAAGAAAAGCTTTTTTTATTATAAATAAATGAAAGTATGATAACAGTAAATAAAATAAATACAATTTTATTGTCAATAAATAAAAAGTATATTATGAATAAATAAAAATTAATGCTACGCGCTTGTGTTATTGAAGATTTATGACCAGAAAATCAATGACTGCCTGCATCAAACTAACGTTTTACCATTAAAAATAGACATTTTGAATAAATTATTTCTTCTTCTCTTTTTAGTTTTTCGTAATTAAAAAAATAATTTAGAATCTTTTTCTACATTTTTTTCTAATGAAAAGTTAGAGTCAAAATAATTGCGTGAAATATAGCCTTTTCGTGATTTTTTTGCCGCTAAAAATTGCATTTATTTGTTGGACTATTTGTTTTGATGGACATAAACTATCAATTTTGTTATTTCTGTGTGTCTTTATCAATTTTTTCATAAAGACTTTTGTTTTTTACTCATTATTTTCTTCATTTTTAGTATATTTCATTCCTTGTGATTGAAATGTTGCATATATATTTGTTTTGTTGTATAATTTCAGTTTTTTATTCATTCGTTTATTGGGTAATATAAAAACTTTAAAAAGTTTTTATTGTATTCAAAATATTTGATGGTTTGTTTTTATGTGTTTGTGTGTCATTTTGTTTTTTCAAATTTATAAAAATATATTCAGTTTTTTCAAAGTTTAAAAAACATAATTAAAACTTAATTATCTTGATTATATTCTTTAAAAATACTTTTTTAGCTTCTTTTTTTAATGTCTTCTTTACTTTTATCTTTTTAAAATATTATTTTTTTAATAAAATTAATCTATTCGATTCGTAAAATTCATTTTTTCACGAAATGCTTGATTAGTATGCTATATTTGGGTAAGAGTAAGACATATAAAAGTACCTATAATGTAAATTTTTATATAGTAGGACAACGTAGGATATACTTTTCACATTTAAAATATTTTGTTTTTAAGCTGGAAAGATTGTTTATTCAATGTGAAAGGCTCTTTTTTATTGCCTAGCAATTTTGAAATTATCGAAGTAAAGCCGGATGGATAGATGAATGGAATGGAAAAAGATGATGAAATATAAAAACGAATAAATGATAGATTGATGAAGGATAGATGAATGGATAGATAAATTAGTGATTAATGGATGAATTTATGATGGATGAGTGATAAAGGCAATAACAGATGGAGGTTGCATTAATGAAAAGTTAAATAGTTGAAAGAATGGATTGATGGCAAGATAAATTGATGAAAATTAAATAGAAAATAGTTTAAGCCGAAAGAATAAATGCAAGATTGATGGATTAGATAGTGGATGAGTAAAGGATTAAAGTGACGATGGGATGGATAAACGGATTGATAAATTCGTTTTGGCAAAGAAACCATTTTTAAGATGCGTGAAAGCATGTGTATTCAAAAACGCATTACTTTTCCTTCGAAAGACACATTGTAGTTTTTTAAAATAAATACAACCATTTTGAAAAACGCGTATAATTTTCAATTTGAATGAGTATTCGTTTTTTCTAAGGTGTATTAGTCGTATATTTGAGTTTATCAAGAATTATTCTTGCTGCCTATTCCCAAGACCGTTACAAAGCAATTTTTCAAATTAATATTGTTTATTTTATGATATACTTTTTTTACTTTGTTTTTTAATCTTTTGATAGATTCGCATGTAAATTTAAGTATTTAATTGCATTAGAATGTAAGGATAGACTATATCATATAGTTGTATGTAGATGTGGAAATGTAATTGGGCTAATAGGGTATTTGTGTTCTTTGGCGTTAAATTTTTCATCCATTGTTTCCCAACCTAGCAATTATATGCATGTGGAAACAATGCGACAAAAAAGACAAAACTATATGTTTAAAAATAAGTGAATAAAAAAATAGAGAATTTATGATTTTAATGATATCATAAATGTTTCAAATAAATTTAATTTTTAAAAATAACAAATGTAAACTATATTTATAGTTGTACCTAACGAGTTACCAAAAAAGATAGAAATTGCAAAGCCAAAAAGACACTAAATTATTCATATAAAATTTCTAATACGCTTAGTTTTGTAGAAACTAAAAGTAAAAATAACACGAAGGATTTCAAATGTGGGCATGGAATAATACACGGTTTAAATTTACAATTAATTTAAAAAATAATATTCCGAAAACTCAATTTTTCTGATGTTAATATTAACATTTTTATCTGTTTAAATTTATAATTATTCAAAAAATAGCTTTTACTTTTTTCACTCCATCTTCTTTTATAACGTAATGTATGCTGATGTTTTTGATGTCATCATAAATCATATGCTTGCATCCACACACATATATCATCCATTTATCAAACAATCCATTTATCTTCTTATCCATCCATTCATCAATTTTCTTATCTATCCATTTGTTCTTCTAATTATTTAAAATTTATAAATCTTTCATTTTTTCATTTATCTAAATATGAATTAATCCATCGGCTTATACGCCATACTATACATTTATTTACCTATCTGTCTTTCCATCTATCATTTAATCATCTATAAATTCATCCTTCTTACTATCTAAATCGTTTCTACATTCATTGATTAACACATACATAGATAAAACCCTACGTACACAATGGCATTCATCCATCCATCCATCCATCCATCCATCCATCCATCCATCCATTCATCCATCCATCCATCCATCCATCCATCCATCCATCCATCCATCCATCCATCCATCCATCCATCCATCTATCCATCCATCCATCCATCCATCCATCCATCCATCCATCCATCCATCCATCCATCCATCCATCTATCCATTCATTCATCCATCCATCCATCCATCCATCTATCCATTTATCCATACTTACAAAAACATCCATCTACACATATATACTTATTTTTATGAAACAAAGCTTACGGCCAAACACACACACACACACACACACACACACACACACACACACACACACACACACACACACACACACACACACACACACACACACACACACACACACACACACACACACACACACACACACACACACACACACACACACACACACACACACACACACACACACACACACACACACACACACACACACACACACACACACACACACACACACACACACATATATATATATATATATATATATATATATATATATATATATATATATATATATATATATATATATATATATATATATATATATATATATATATATATATATATATATATATATATATATATATATATATATATATATATATATATATATATATATATATATATATATATATATATATATATATATATATATATATATATATATATATATATATATAAACATACAAAAATGAAGGAAATGATAAAAAACTAAATTACATTTTTAGTTTAATTTTTTATTATTTGTGTACACCTTCATACGTATTATGCATACAGCGCATACAAAATACCGAGGTAAATCATGGCAGTCACAAAAGTGTTAAAATGACCAACGAAATGAAACATTGAGCCGAAAGTATTGATGCAATCGTCTGCCCTTACAGCGTTTGCATTTTTAAAATAAAAATAAAAAGTATTGTTTTGAATTTTGTTTATAAAGTTTCGTGAGATTTATTTGAATGTAAAAAAACATTTGTAAAAAAAAAATTTTTTTTTATACAAAAAAGTTTATTTTATGATATTTAAAAGTATTATTTAATAAAAAAGAATAATATTCAATCACAATTGAAACTCGGCTATGCCGGATACTCATGCAAAACATAATTAAATAATGGTAGTCATTATTCTTAAAAGTTGTATTTATGTCAGTGAGATGAATTTTTTATTACATTCACAAAATAACTTAGTTCGCAAAATTTTTTCAAAACATAATTTATATCTTTTGTTTTTATATTAATTTTTGATAATATTTTTTTCTTTATATCTTATAGTCTTTCAGGTGAAAAACAATCATTACAGAACCAATTAAAAGATGATTAATTCATAGAAATATATCAAATCTGTCAGTCATGAAGTAAATACAAATCAATAAATAATGTTATACATTGCAGAAAAATATAAAAAATCTATTCCATAAAAGGTTGTAAAAGAATTTCTTTTTTAACCATCATCAGTACAAATATACGTCTGTCAATAATGGAAATATCTTTTAGATTTATTAAGCCAACTTATCTTTTGAGCTATGATTCTAAATTTGAAAAAATAGTTTTCGATATTTTAAATAACAAATTAAAGTTTTTCGATTTTTTTTTTCTTGAATTATTTTTTATACTTTGTTTTAGATGAATAAATTTTTTTGTTCTCCTCTTAGATTAATTACACACACCAACTTATTGTATTGAAAAATAAATATTACATGAATAGGAAATAGCCCGATCAAAATAATTAGATCATATACTTGTGATAGTATAAATGAATAACTCGATTATAAAAGAATGAAAATGATAAGGATGAAGTATGAAAAAATAAGATGATGATAATGAAAAAATAAATAATATAGGACGATGATGATGATGAGGAGGAGGATGATGCTGATGATGATCACGAATCTCATCAATAAGCCTTCATTGAGATGATTTATGTGGTCATTTCGAGGCTGCATAACATTTATAACAATTCAATAATAAATATATTATAAGAATGATGATGATGATTACGAAAATGATGATGATGATGATGATGGTGCTCATGATAATGATGACGATGGGGCTGATTAAGGGCATTTTGATAGGGGTGATTGCGAATGGTAGTGGTGAGGTGGGAAAGATGATGGTATAGATGTTTGTGGCTCTGGCATTGATGATGACGAAATGTATGATTTAGCAACGAAAATAGTTATAAAGATAAAACATTTAATTAGCCTTTAATAAAATCATAATTTTTTAATACGCACTTGCCGCTATAAAAATATTTATACAACTCTACATTCATCCTATTATGTGTTCTAATACCTAGTTTCAGACATTGATAAATGGGTTTTTCTGCTAATTATAATTTTCAAAAGATTGCCTTTAATGGAAAATAATTTGGAGTAATTCATTTTTCGTTTGTCAGTTCGCTGCAGTATTTAGAAGTAATTATTCTATGATGATGGTGATGATAATGATGGAGATGATGATGGTGATAATGTTAGTGATGGAGATGATGATGGTGGTGATGTTAGTGATGGAGATGTTGTTGATGATGATAATGGTGGAGATGATGATGGTGATGATAATGATGGAGATGGGGATGGTGATAGGGATGATGATAGAGATGATGATGGTGATGGAGATGATGATGATGGTGATGAGGAGATGATGATGGTGATGATGATGATGGAGATTATTATTGTTTCTATTATTATAGGCTAAGGCTTGATTGATTGCGCTAATATTCAGATATTTCCCGTACGGAATTATTATTCAAGTGAAAATAAATAAATAAAATATTTACTTTTATTAGAATTTTTCCATAAAATATTTTAATTGAAACAATTAAAATAAATAATCTGGTAAAACAAATTTCGTTTTTCAAAGTTTGAAGAAATCAAGAAAAAGGCTTAAAAAAACTTCTGAAAGGCTTTTAAATAAATAAAATAATTTAAAAAAGTGTTTTCTTTTGGCATCTACATGGAAGAAGAAAGAAATTTGAAAAAATATATTTCTTTTAAAATATCTTAATTAAAACCGATATTAAACAAATAGACTGATTCAATATTAAAAGAAAAACCAACAGTGGATTCTAATAGAAATGCAAACAAAACTCAATGTTTCAATGGTTTTAGACAGAATGAATGAATTAATAGATGGTTGAGTAAATTGATGGATGAACCGGTGAATGAATAAATAAAAGAATGAATAGATGAATAAAACAACTTTATAAAAAAAGAGAAAAATGAATGAATGAATAAATAAATGGATGAAGTATTTTGAATACGATTGAATTCAAAATAAAAATAAGCAAACAGCTGGATGAATGAAAGATTTACTAGATGGATATATGAGAAAGTGGAATACAAACTTCTGGAAAACTGTATTTTTCAGAGTTTCATTATACAAATTATTTTCTTTTTTCTCTCAATTCAAAGTACAGGGGATGTTATTGAAATTAATGTATATTTTGAAAATGTTTCGAATGATGCTGTAAAGCATGCACCTAATAATCTTTACGAGTTTTGTTTTTTTTTATTTTTGCGACTTTTGTTTTTGTATTATTTTTATTCATTTTTTTGATAGGCTTAATGAAGAAAAATTAAATTTTTATATTTGTAAAAAAATTGATTATGTTGGTTTTTTTATTGTAAACTTTTTATTAAGAAAAATTATATATTTTCCAAGATAAAAATTATTTTAGGCATCATCATCATGACAATTTTCTTCACAAACCGTTTCATCATCATCTACATCTCTATAATGGTTAATGTTAAAGACGTTCTTTGATGTTGAACATTTGAAATAATTCTGCACATAAATTCTACACTACTACTACTACGACTACTGCTACTACTACTACTACCACCACATCCGGCACTACTACTAACACCAAAGAATAGTATTTTACCTCAATTATATTTCATCAGCCTAAAAACGTTTTCCAGTTTTTTTGATCAATAATTTTAAAAAACTACTACATAAAAAAGCTAGATTGTTCCAAATGGAGCAAAACACCCGATTAATTCAATTGTACTCTGAACTACGCTGAAGAAAAACCAATTTTAAATAAGTTTTTTGACACATTTCAATGAACCTTTAAGAACTTTCTATAATTATGTTATATATATATATATTTTTTAAATTTATTTAAATATATATTTTATAAATCTTTGACAAAGACTCGTTTTTCCTTGGGTAGAATAACATTATTTATACAAATATTTTTTCAACAATAAAAATCTAATTGAGAAAAAGAAAGTTTGTCAATTTCTTTAAAAAACGTAAAAAAAAGATCATGAAAGACCTTCAAAAGCATTTAAAAAAAAACATATTTATAAAAAAAATTATTTTCATTAATTTTAAACATAATTAAAGTAGTTTAAACGGAAAATTTCAAAATACCATCCCTACTATCACTATAAAAATATTAAACTTGTTTTTATCATAAGTATCATCATCATAACTATTTTCAAAAGATATTATCACCACCATGCTATATCATCAAAACCATCATCATCATGCCCTTCATAATAAACATCATCATCATCATCATTATCATAATCATCACGACTCAAGATCAGTGGCCTTGTAGTGGTCGTCATCAATGGTGGAGTAGATGTGACCCTCGTTGCTCAGAAAGTCTACAGCGTCCCTGTGAGTGTTTGTGTGTGTGTCTGTGTGAGTGTTTGTGTGAGTGTTTGTGTGTGTGTTTGTGAGTGTTTGTGTGTGTGTTTGTGTGTGTGTGAGTGTTTGTGTGTGTGTGAGTGTTTGTGTGTGTGTGTGAGTGTTTGTGTGTGTGTGTGAGTGTTTGTGTGTGCGAGTGTGTGTGATGAAATGTTTTTTTGTTACCTATTCAACACAAAACCATTTCCAAAATGTTTCACTCCCCCACCCTCATCCCTGAACGGATTATAATCAACATCACCACCCACACGCCTAAAACAACCCACCCCTACCCACTCCAATAACTTCTCACCAGACCACCACCCACCTCCACACCCAATCTACCCCCCCCCCCCCCCCCCACATCACCCACCACCCCCCTAATCCACACTTAACCCCTCTCTCCCCCCCCCCCACGCACGAAATCTGCTTCTTTGGCAGTCCCTTCAACTGGTTGCATATCTCTGGAATGGTCACCCCATGCTCTTCCACGCAGTTCTTTATGTATTTAAGTACCTATGGTGGTGGTGGTGGTGATGATGATGATGGAAGGGGATGATTATGATTATGATGATGGTTATGATGATGAGGGCGATGATTATGATGGTGAGAGTGATGATGATGGTGACCAGTGGTGAGTTAAGTGGTGGTGATGATGATGACGGTTTTTTATAGAATAATAATGATGATAATGATAATCACACAGGTATAAAATAAATATTAATTAAGATCATTAATAATTGAGCGCTCCAAAGTAGCACCTGTGATTGGATTTTAGTCAGACCCATGTCGAGATCTCCTCCAGCCATGTTGCCATTCAAAGGCGGATTGGACCCTCTGTTTCCCTGATGATGATGATGATGATGATGATGGTGATGATGATGATGATGATGGTGATCTAAACATGATATGAAAATGAAAAAGAATATTAAGGATTAATAAAATTAAGAATTATAATTTCAAGCAAATTAACAAAGTATAGAAAAAATATTTTAAAAACAAAAATGATGAAAATACATTTTCTTGGAGTTTGTTTTTGTAGACTTGTGCGTGCATGCATTCGAAGAGGTGTGAGGTGAGTTGGTTGAGGTCAGTCAGAGGTCGTACCTGTGTGTGTGTGTGTGTGTATGTATTTTTAAGTGTGTGTGTGTATGTATGTATGTATGGAGGTATGTATGTATGTATGTGTGTATGTATGTATGTATGTGTAAGTGTATGTATGTATGTGTAAGAGTGTGTCTCACCATGAATGCAGTGAGGCTCCTCTTGTTTCCAAACGATCGAAGGTTTCCACACACATGAACATATGTGTTCACTTGGATGAGAGGCTGGTGAGTGCTGGATGACTGCAAATGGATTGAAGGTTGGAGAGATAGAATGGTGTATCTACATGATACGCACACACATACACACAAAAAAACACAGACACACACACACACACACACACTGCAACCTCTTCATCAACAAAGTCTCTGATCTCAATGGCAGGTCCGGACATGTCGGTTACAAGGTACAAGTGGGAGTTCTCAGCCTCTTCTGCCTTCACCACCAAGCCTACCAGACTCAGCTGAGGGGTGGTGGTGATGATGATGCTGATGTGAGGTAGTGAAAGTTTTGCAAATGAAATAACTAAAAGTGAATGTAAACCTGATTTAATTCTGCACCATTAGACACAAATGTATCGTCAACTTGTTCTGCTGTCAAAAGTCTGCCAATGCTGCAAGGAATGATGTTGTTTTTCTTAAACGCCTGGTAGATGAGTGGATTTTGCAATTTTTAGAAACTTTTGAATATATATTATTTTATATTTGTGATAATACGTATTTTAAATTATTTGTTTTTTAAAATATAGGAAAAAATACTTTTTAGTAAATTTAAAAGCTATAACTTTAATAGACAACATAAATGTCATTTTATTTATTAAATTTCATATACTTTTTTGGAAGTTTCTGGCTGAGAGCCTCCCTGTGTGTTCATGTAACCTCCACTGTTGTCATAGTTGTCGTAGTCTGAAATTTGTAGAGCTATGTAGTTCATGAATTTTCATTTTATTTTGAATTGAAAGTTGGAATTTTTCCTATACCGGCTTGATTATTCCACATTTTCAGCGATAAATCTTTTAGCGAGCGGGAAGAGCGATTGTGAAATAAATTAACTTTTAAATGAATAATAATTAAACGCTAGAAAATATAGAAATGAAACGTCATTATTCATAATAAAAACTTATATTCTTTTTGTAAAATAACATATATATTCATTAAACAATATATTCATATATATATATAAAATATATATTACTTTATTTCCATTCTTTTGCAATGAGTACGACAGACAGCACCCCTGAGACCTACTACCTCCCCAAGACCAGAAAACGACCTTTCATCATTTTGTGCCTCTTGGCTCTTTCACTCATTCTTCTCTCTGTCAACCTAGTCTTCGTCTGTGAATCAATCTTCTTTCCAAGATCTGGTTATATTGAATGATACTCCATTCTTTAATTGTCAATGAGATTAGATAATAATAATAATAAATTATTATTTTAAAGATAAAATTAATAGTTATCATTTCATTTCAGCTTCCGCAAACAGTTTGAGGGATATATTGTTCACTAATGGGGTCAGAAGAAGATGATGCCTTTTTATTAAATAAATTGTTGCTTTGATTATGTGTAAAACTTAACACCGTGTTTATAGTTCTGAAATAAAAAAACATAAACGATTTCGTTTTTTGGACAACATCTGATGATCTTTGAGTGTTTACTAGTACCATTTTTCAACCTAAGTTATTTAATCAGTTTAAATGGAAAAATTACATTCCGGGTGGTTAACGAAATCTCCCCCATCAAAAAAATCGCATGGTTTAAGATTTTTCAAATCGGTTAGTCCAATATTTCCAACTCCCATAAAAACGAATGTTCTTCATTATCTATGACACACCACACCTCAAAATAATCTAAATGAAATTAAAATACAAATTTTAGAAATGGCGCAGACGATATTTTGTTCTCTACGTTCCTCCGGGATCTTCTCATTTAGGAGAAGCGTCATGTCCCGCCCTCCTGGACTACTACTCCAACGACAAGATGGCTCAGAAGAAGGGAACCATTGAACTTTCTAAATGCCGATCGGTTCACTCTAAGTAGGTTTTTGGTTTTTATAGGTTTATTTTTTACTGAAAAAATTAAAATTAATGAAAAGTTTTTATGTTATTTTAAAATGTATGTAATTTTACACCTAAAATATCTTTCTTTTTAATATTTTTTCGAAACTACTGAAAAATGTATGAATCTTTCTCTAACTCAAATCTTAAAACATGCAAACTCATCCAACAAAATATCCCAAAAAAACCTTTATAACATCCTTACTTAACCCTTTTTCCATCCAATTCTCCACCCCCACCCAAAGTCTGGTCTCCGACAACTACGGCAACATCTTTATGTTGAGGATCGAGGACACTGAGAAGAATAGGGATTACTACTTATCCGCCGAGACGGAGGATGAGATGAAAGAGTGGATTGTAGTACTTCAGAATGTACTGGGTGTCAACCTAGACAGTGAGTGATTGGATGGGGCAAATGGATGGGGTTGGGTAACATAATACATTGATTTTTTAAAGAAATTCACTAATTGATAAGTAGATGATTTTATAGTAGCATCAAAAATAATACCCTAATTAGAATTATTTGTGAAACAAATTTAATATATATAATAAGAAATAAAACAAAATAAATTCTCATTCAACACTTATCTTTCCTCCACAGTAACTTCAACAAAAGTTAACCAAGAAATCAACCCATTCCTCACCGACCCACCAACACTCTCACCCTCCCCAACACAAAAAATTTCCATCACGAGCAACAACATCCCACAACTAACATTCCCTTCTCCAAAAATACTATCCCAACAATCTTCCAACAACAACAAAAACAACAATGTTGTACAAACCTCCACAACATTTTATGTTCCGTGCGAGAATAGTTTAAAGTATGTTCAAAGGAAAGTAAAAGATACATCGTTTGTGCAACAACAACAACAACAACAACATTCTAATCCTCTTCTACAACTACAACAGCAACAACATCCCCAACAACTTGAGCAACTACAACATCAACAGCCACAACCACCGCAACAACCAAAACTACAACAACAACATCCGCAACAATTTAAACAACCACAACTCCAACTACCACAGCAACAACAACAACCGCAACTACCACAATCCTCATCTCAACAACAACAACCATACGATTCTCTCAAACAATCCGAGGAAAAGAAGATTCAAGTTTTAAACAATAAAAATGAAATGACCAATTATAACACCATAGATAGCAATATCAGTAATAATAGTAACAATATAAACAACAACAATAATAATGTTAGTAATGGTTATAATACTATTGATACATCTAAAAATATAAACAACAAAAGTAACATTATTAACACAGCTGTAACATACAACAATCTCATACAAAACCCTGTATACGATGTACCCTCATCATCATTATCATCATCAACAACAATAACATCATCATCATCAACAGTACCATCAGCAGCAGCAGCATCTTTATCATCACCAACATCATCATCATCATCATCATTATCACCACCACTGCCACTACCTCCAAAACGCGTGTCTAACGCTGGTAACAAATTCAACGGAAACAACCACAACAACAACAACAACAGTAACCACAACAACAACATAGCAAGCTATAACAACTTGTTCTTCAGTGGCAGTGTGGGCAACGTTAATTTGGATGGTAACAACATCTATAACACTCCTAACAACAACAACAACACTTACAAAAACATTATTAGCAACAATTTCAACATTAATAATGCAAGCAATAATAAAGATAATAATAATATTAATAAAAATAATACAATTAGTATCACTTATAACAATATTATTAATAATAATAACTACAACAAAAGCAACATTCAGACATTTAATCACGAAAAATTCAGTAACATCCTCTTATACAGCAACACAAACGATAATTATCTCACACCACAACAACAACAACAATCACAACAACAAAAGTTACAACAACAACAACAATCACAACAACAAAAGTTACAACAACAACAACAATCACAACAACAAAAGTTACAACAACAACAACAATCACAACAACAATCACAACAACAACAACAATCACACACCCTAGATACGAATGCAAATGTTGAGCGGCGGCTTCATAATAATATAATAAATAATACAGACCCTGGAAATGCAAACTTTTACACCAATTATAGTAGTAATGATAATAATAATAATAATAATAATAATAATAATTGTTTGATAAATGACAATAATAATCTAGGCGAAAGTTTTTATAAGACACCAAGATCGAGTAGTTTTTCCAGAAGCAGTCACGCCCGAGATGAATACCTGGCTATTGGTGAAAGCGTCCAACATATTTATAACGTACCAAAAAGCGATAATAATAACATCAATTACAATAATAACAAAAATATTACAAATAATAATAATCTTCATAATCATGATAATAATTATAATACAGAAATTGACAACGAGTACATATGTTTGTATGATGTGCAATCCTTCAGAGAGAGTGAGTTCACTTTTACTCAATAATAAATTTGTATTAATTTTGAAATAACAATAATATTATTTCAATTATTATTAAGGATAATAATAATAATGGGAATTTTAATTATTTAATTATTTTGAATTCAAAGCAATATATCTTATGTTCTACTTCCAGTCTACTATGCTGAGGATGATCCACATATACCAAGGTATTCTGTCCATCATCCCTACATTATCCTATTTTACATATTCATTAATCATAATACTTATTTTTGTAATAACTTTTTATCCAGTGTACTACTCATCTATTCACTCATCTATTCACTCACCTGTACATCCATCCATTCATCCATTAATTCATCCATCCATTCATTAATCTATTCATCCATCCATCCATCCATCCATCCATCCATCCATTCATTAATCTATTCATCCATCCATCCATTCAGATATGCTGATTTGCAATTACCTACAAGGATACCTACTGGATTATCATCATCATCATCATCATCATCATCTTCATCAGATAATGATGATGATGATGATGATGAGAGGCCGAATGAAAGACTAAAAAATAATTATTTTTCAAATAAAAAGAACAATAAGAAGGATGACAACATTGAAAATGACAATGGTGATAATTTCATAAGGCATTTCACAAAGTCATCAAGTCTCAAGTTTGAAGACGTAGTTGATGGTGTTAGTAGTGAGGGTGGTGGAAGTGGAGGAGGTGGAGGAGGGGGAAGTGGAGGTGGTGGAGGAGGGGGAAGAGGAGGCGGAGGAGGTATTGGTAGTAGTAGTAGTGGGAGTGGTCTTAGTAGTTCTGGAAATAATACGCTAGATAAATTGAAAATCAACAAGATTAGCACTGACGGTTATCTTGAAGTTAATCCCACTTCTACTACTACGATGACTTCTACTATTACTACTACTTGCAATACTACTACTACTAGTACTATTACTGCTACTACTTTTAAAACTGTCACTACGACTAAACCTGCTATTACTACAACTATTACCATTACTAGTCCTACTTCTACTAAAACTACTACTATGACCCCTACTAAAGTAATGAATGAAAATAAGGCTAGTGATGGTGTTCATATTGTAAATTCGTTCAATGGTAAAGTGGCCAAGGTTTTCAATAATAATAATAATAATAATAATTATAATATCGTTAATAATAATAATAAAGTTAAGCCAAGTAACCAAAATAAAAACGACTCTAGTAATAGCCATAATATAAGCTTCCCTGGAGAGACGACTGGTTATGATGACGATGTTTTCCAACCATCATCATCAACATCATCACCATCATTATCACAAAAAGCCCAGCAAGGCCTACAGCCCAAGCGACAGCCACCAAAACCACAGCAGCAACCGCCTCACCAGCCACTGCCCCCTAAACTGATCATTTCTTCCCCCTCCACCCCAGCTGTTCCAGACCAACAACTACCCGTTTCAAGCACCATTAAGGTCTTTTTGGATTTTTTTTGGGATTTTTTATTATTCTTGAGTTTTTTTAGTTTGATTTTATAATTGTAAAGAGGTTCATGGTGGTTTTGGGAAATCATCAACCAATTTCAAGAATCTTCCCCACCTTGATTATCACACACTTTATCATCATTATCATTTTAACTTTTTTACCACTAGCACCACCACCATCAATTAAACCATCATTTAAATCATTTCACCACAATTTCCACCAACATCACCGCCACCTCTCTACCACGATCATCATTTTATTCCCACCTCCACCTCCACCACCACTGCCACAACAGTACATAGACCTAGACTTCCTCAAACACAACGACGCGAAACACGATTCGCCGAATGATGTCCCACAGAGAGGCGTTGAGAGTGGAAATAAAAGAAATGGGGTGGTGGTTGGGAAAGGGGCGATGGTGGTTGGAATGGGGGGTATGGTGGGTGGAATGGGGGGTGTGGTGGGTGGAAAGGGTGTGATGATGGGTGGGAAAGGGGGGATAGTGTTTGAGAGTGGAGAGGTGGGCCAAAAAGAGGGCAGAAAGTCAAGTGAAGGGTATCAGGAAATCGACATAAAAAAGACGCAAGCCCTCAGTCAGATCAGGGTGACCAGGGAAACCAGTAATGAGAATTCGCTGTAGTTGGGGGGGGGGTTGATATTTGGGGGGATTGTGTAAAGGGTGGGTCGATTCTTGGAGGGTGGTTTGTGTAAGGGTGGGGTGATTTATTTATTATTATTCTAGAATATGTATTTTATAGTTAAAATTTGGTTTTATTTGTGAGATTAAAATTGTTAATTAAGAAATGGGAGGATCGTGTTTTTGTTAAATCATATTTTATACTAAATTATCTGCTAAACTTGAATTACAAGTATTTTTAATTATTTTTATTTTACAGTTTTTTATGAAGGATATTTTATTTAATTATTAAGAAATTATAGTTTTGGTAATTATAGTTTATTTTTAATTTAATAATTTTGTTTTATTTTAAATCTAATTATTTTATTTTTAATTTAATTAGTTTATTTATTTTATTTTTAATTACTTATATAATCTTCGGTTTGAATTTTAAGAAGAGATTCATTTATATTCTGCTTTTATTTCATGTTTTTTTTCTCAATTTACAATTTTCAGTTTAAAATTGCATATTTAAAATATGTAAGAGCTGTTTTGAAAGCATTAAAACATACATTTGTTTTGCATTGTTGATTTAAAGGCATACAAACAATTTTGAAAATCAAAACTTATATTTTCCTCTCATAAAAAAATTATATTTTAAATAACTTAATTTTGAATAATCAAAAATATTATTCGTGTTAAGATGAAAAAAGTAAAAGTTCAGTTTCTGTATCATCTTTTACATTTGTTTCATGCAGTAAATGTATTCATCACTAGAATTATGTGTTTTTAAAGCTTAGATCAGACGTGGAAGCCTTTACTTAATTCTGCATGATCAAAGACTATTTATTGTTTTCCAAGCAATGCATTTCCAATGTATTTCCAAATATCTATATACTATAGTATAATCGATGACTTCAAAGTATTGCCACTAGAGAATTATTTTGAGTTACTCCAACAACTATACCATTTTAAAATTATTAAGATTTCATATCTTCCAAGTTATTTACTATGTTGCTATGTTTTATCCTTTACAATTATGTAATGTTAAACTTTACAATAATCTTTACAACATTTCAACGTTCATATCTTTTACTTGTAATCTTCCTTACAATTACTTGAAACCAGCGAGTTCTTAAGAATGATTTTATAATTCTTATATCAATAATTTACATTTTATTCCAATAGGAACTTGTCTATCGAATTGCAACTAACAAAACCAATTCACTAATTGAGAACTTATTTGAAATTTTTACAAGATTCGGTTTAATTTTCTTCTAAATATTTCATTAGTTTTTTTTACCAAATAATTGTTTTAAAATATATTTTTTATTAACAATTATTTTCCACCTTTTATTCAATAAAATTACTGAAATTTTGATTATAAAAGAAATAATTTTACTAGTTGAAGCAAAATAATGTAACATTTAAAGTTAAAATCTTTAAGACATTTCTGTAATTAATATCAACATGATTAGATTGAAAAGTTTAATATTCAAATTATAAACGAATCAAAAGCTTTAAAAGCTGAAAAAATTATGAATGTTGGAGCGTAAATAATGTTATAATCTATCCAGACATTCATACTCTGAAAAAATGTGTTTTAATCATAGAAGATTATTAATTTTTTCAACAGTTTTCGAAAATTTATTGAAGAATAATTTTATATTTATATTTTTGAATCCACCTAACTCTCACCTATTTAATTTCCAATCTCAAACCACAAATATCCACGAAGATTACAATATGTTTTATAAAGTTACTGCCAGCTCTAAAATCTACACTGAAGCAAATTCCACCTATTTACTTGCAATTTCCAAGCTTAAATACATTGTGATAGATAAAAAATATAAAAATAAATTCATTCACTCATTCTAGCTTCTTCATCATTATCATTATCGCCACTATTTCCACCTTTACTTCAGTAACACCATCATCACCATCACCACCATCTTACCATTATCATCACCATCATGAACCCAGCTTCTCAACCCTTTTCTGGATTCTAATAACATCCCATCCATCCAGCATCCATCCAGCATCCAGCAGTAGGACATCCCCATCATTCCAAATATATTTTAACATCGCACTTCCTTCCGGTCCCAAGGTCAGGCTTGTCGTCGTCATCATCATCCAACGAGAGAGCATTCATCTGGATGTTCGACAACTTCCTCTTCATATGCCTCGTCAGGGGTGGGATGAGGTGGCGAGGGATGAGGTAGGTCGCCATGTTGAAAAGATCCAAAAACACTTTATAGCGGTCGCTGCGGGAAAATACACAGGCTGGTTAATGATTGTTTATTTTTTTCAGATAAATAAAAAACTTCATCACTCCCCCACCCCCTCATCATCATCATCATCATCATCATCATCATCATCATCATCATCATCATCATCATCATCATCATCAACATCATCATTATCATCACCCTCATCATCATCATCCTCATCATGATCATCATCGGGACTACCTCACGGTGGCTCTAAGGTATTGGTAACCGGAAGAACCTCCTGTTCCGATCTTCCCACCAATCATCCTCTGCACCATCGTCACGTGATTATCTGTGTTGTTGTTGTTGTGGTTGTTGTTGAGAATGTTGGGTGGGGGGCTGATGTTGGTGTTGGTGTTGGTATTAGTGGTGTTGTTTTTGGTTTTAGTGTTGTTGTTGGTGTTGGTATTAGTGGTGTTGTTGTTGGTTTTAGTGTTGTTGTTGGTGGTGGTCTAGTTTTGGTGAGTATTGGAAATTAATTAAGTTATTTGAAAGAAATTATAACCCATTTTTGAAATGATTTGAAATGAGTCAAAATTGTTTTAAAAGAGAAAAAAAAATTCAAAACGCACATCTCCACTTGGTCATGTGAGCGTCGATGTCCATCAGGAGCGTCAGCATCTGGAATGGTTGGTGAAACCTGCAAACGGTGAAAAAAAAAATAGTAAACATTTTTTGTTTTTTGTGTGTGAAAATTGTGTTATCTTCTATCTAATTATCAATGTAATTTAAAGTATTTGTTAATTTTAAAGTTACACAATCTATTTAATAGTTATGTCTAAATGCATAGCGTTTTAGAATAAAATAGCTAATTGTTAAAGTATATGAATTGGTTTGATGAAATTCAACGGCTTTATTCATATTCGCACCTAGGCTCATCTCTGTACAGTGAAATCATTAGAGCTCCGTGGAAGGCTTTGTGAGAAATCCTGAAGAAATGAAAAACAATGATTTTCTCAGATAAACAAACTCAAAATCATTGAAAATCTTTTTTTTTTAATATTTAAATTTTTTTTCAATTAAACTTTGCCTAAAGAATACAACTATTTAATTTCTCTCGGATTAGTCCACACCTGCGTTCTCGTCTCTTCATCGCTTCGTTGTACTTCTTTTCGCTAATCACCTCGTTGAACATTGCCTAGGGTTTTGGTGGTGGTGGTGTTGTAGTAGCTTTAGTATTAGTTTAAGTATTAGTATAAGTATTAGTGATAGTAGTTTTATTAGTAGGAGGATAAGTAACAGTAGTATAATTCTTATTTTTATAGTCTATAAACAATACTATTAGCAACTATAACAATAATAATAATAACAATAATAATAACAATAAACATAAAATGAAATGAATCAAAATGAATTCTTCAGACCAACCTTTTGTTTTAAATACACTTCCATCTTTTCTTTTTTGACTTCTTCATTTTCTTCTTTCTGTCGAGAAATCAAATTTTAATAAAACTTTAATTTTCAAGGAGAAACTAAAATCATAGTTTTTTCACACCCAAACTGTTTGAATTATTTAAACTCAAAAACGACTAATTTTGAAGTCAATGAATAAAATGCACCAACCATAGCGGGCACTTTGTATTCTTTATCGAGCCAACTCATAACCGCTTTTTCGTATAAATCGATAAAGTCAAATTCTTCTGGGTCAAGTCCTGGTGTGCGTTCCAGCCATTTCTGTTTGGAAGGATGGAAAATGTTAAAACGGGATGAGGGGCTAGGTTGGTTTTTTCTTTCAATTTCTGAAAATCTAACAAACTATCAATATTTAAATAAAAAAAATAAATTTATTTAACAACTTATCTTCCTATTAATAAACTCATCTAACACTTCACGCACTCATTTACCCACAACCCATCAAACTAGCTAGCCACTTCTCTATTACAATCTATCTTTCATCCTTACCACGACAAGGTCTAGCAAAGATGGTTCTTCAATACTTTTCATTAGGAGGGACTTTTGTGAAGGTTTATCGATCGCTTTGGTGTAGTTTTCGCGATTGTATTCGATGCGATTCTCCTGCGGTAGTGGTGGTTTGGGGTTAGATGTAAAATCGTGTTTGAGATGTGGTTGTGATGGTGGGTAGATGAGTGGTGTAGCTTGGTATAGCAATCACCATACTGGTTTGTAAATTATTTTATGGTTTTTATTTTCATTTTAATAAGTTTGTATAAAAAAAATTATGGAAAAAACTTTCGAAAAAGACTGACTCCTTTCAAGCCAAGTTTGTTTTCGAGTAGCCTAAACTGAAGACTCTGGAAGCCCGAGCCATTAGATAGATAGTCCCTGGAGTGATGGATAAAGTATTGCAATTCACTTTTTATTAGGTTTGAAATTTCTAATTTATTGAGTATTCAAAAAAACAAATTGTTTAGTTTATTAGTCAATTATTTAAAAATGACAAACAATAAACTTTTAACTCAAAAATTTAATAATTATTTATTTATTTTTATAATAGTTTCACTAATATAATTCAATTCGTACACATCCCTCATCATCACCAAAAACCTGAATTCCAAAAAGTCGAGTGGTGTCATGGTTTCCAAGAGAAGGAACTGATCGGCTAAGTGCTGAGGTAAAAGATTACGAGATAAATAATAGAATTATTATTATGTTTAATGATAGTGATGCTCTAAAAAAAATGTTTTTGTCCTAATATAGATAGAATCATTTATGAATATTTTAAAAATAATTTTTATTTGTCAAACCAACTCTCATCACGGCGGATATTCTTCTAAGTCGATTGAGAATTACAAGAAATGTACTTTCGTCCACTACCTGATGATGATGATGATGATGCAGAGATGATGATGAGGCAGAGATGATGCTGATGCTGATTATGATGTTGATGAGGATAATGATTTTGGAAGGTGGTAGAATATAAGCTTGATGAAGTGCTTAGGATAAAGGTTAAAGTTCATAGGTTAAACAACCTTGGTTCATTCAGACAAGACAATAATAATTATATTAAACATGGATAGAATGATTATAATCCGATATAAAATTATTAGAATGAGTTTTAAAATGATTATAATTAGATATAAAATGATTTTAAAATCATTACAAATAATTAAAAAGTTGAATTAAAGATGGAATTTAATTAAATAGTTAAAATATGACCATAGCCATGAACAGCTTCATGACGGAATCGAGGTCAAAGAGAACCTGCTTGAACCACAGCTCGTATGCTGTAGGAGGAAAAATAAAATGTGTTTAAAAAAGTATGTATACTCATGAGTAAATGTCAGAAAACGATAGAGTAAAGAATAGAACAAAAATCTATTAAAAATGGGATAAGACCAAAACGTTTTTAAATATTTTCAACTCTCATTTTTTTCCAAAAGCTTTTGGCAACTACAAAAGCTCAAAAGGGTTTTAAAAAATATGTTGAAGGTTAAGATAGAAAACAGAACAAAAAAATCCCATGAAAAGGCCCTTTGAAGGCACACATCGGCAAGTCATCACCAATTACACTACAAAAATCAGTTTGCAGTAGTCTAAATAACACTTGTTAAAGATGAGATCATAGTTTTAAAGAAAACAGACGAGAAAATTTTTATTTAAATTTTTTTAAATTCACAATTTTTTACTAAGTGTTAACACATAATTAAAAATCAGATGAAAAGTAAAAAGTTTTTGACACAAAACTTACTCTGGTGGGTGATGACGAACAAATGCTCGTCATGTATTGAAGACAGAAGATTTTGACAGTCGAGTAGTTTGTGCAGCTGCGTGTTTTTTTCGTCATTTGAGGTTTCATTTTTTAAACGAAAATTTTTTAAACCTACGTGCAAAACACACTAAAAGAGACGATAAACAGTCACCCTTGTAGCCCAGCAATGTAACATCCATTTTAACACACCCACCACAAAGAAAATCCAGCTAGACACGTCCACAACACATAAAATTCATTATCACTTTCATCACAAACACACCGACTGTGACCGCATCCCATCCCAAAACACACCTACTATTCTAAAGATACACACACCATGAACACTAAACCCAAAAAACACCCATCCCAAACACACCTATCCCAAACACACCCATCCCAAACACCCTCATCCTACACACACACACCAATCCCAAACACTCTCATCTGACACACACACTCATCCACCCCAAACACACCCATCCCAAACACCCTCATCCCAAACACTCCCATCCCAAACACCCCCCTCCCAAACACCCCCATCCTAAACACCCCCATCCCAAACATCCCATCCCAAACATCCCTATCCCAAACACACCCATCTCAAACATCCCCATCCCAAACATCCCCATCCCAAACATCCCCATCCCAAACACCCCCACCATAAACACCCCCATCCCAACATCCCATCCCAAACATCCCCATCCCAAACACCCCCATCCCAAACACCCCCATCTCAAACACACCCATCCCAAACACCCCCATCCCAAACACCCCCATCCCAAACACACCCATCCCAAACACCCCCATCCCAAACACACCCATCCCAAACACTCCCATCCCAAACACACCAATCCCAAGCACACATATCCTAAACACACTCATCCCAAACCTCAAGATAGTCAGAGTACTTTCCTTTAGTTTTGAAGCCTTCATCGGTTTTCTTCGCAATATCTTCCTCCTCGAGAGATAGCGTATTTCTTAAATAAGGACAATTCATATCGGCGGAAAGAGAATTTTTTTTGCGGTCTGGTCTTTTTGGGGTTTCTCTTTTTGAGCTACCAGCTTTTGAATTTGCGGACCCTTGAACAATAGAACTGTTTGGTAGTGATGTATTGCACGAATTCAAAGGTTTTTAATCTTTATAAAGAAATTTTAATTTTCAATATTCAGCTAATTAAATAAAGTAAATTCGTATAAATTAAAAATGTTGGAATAGATAAAAAGTATATTTAAATAAAATTTCATAAATAATTTTTTTACAAAATATCATAATGATTTAATAATTTTTACAATATAAAACTAATGGTGTAAACTGCATAAAATGTCTCAAATTTTGGAGAGAAAATTGTACGCTTTATACATGGTGTTTTACGGTAGATACTCTATTAATATAATAAAAAAAGTTCAAACTCTGTGTCCTCACTGAAAGAGACCCTTGTGCCTTGAAACCTTTTACTGTAAAATGAAATTATAAAAATCGATTTTTTTTATAAATAAAAAGTATATTAGAATGGCGTTAATCCAACTGAACTTTAAGGTCGCTATAATTCAAACTTTTAATACAAAGCAGCTTCATTAATATAAAAGAAAGAAATATTTCCGACTATTTGAAATAAAAATTTAATAACTTAATTTAATAAAATTCAATTATTTTATAAGAATTATATTTTGTTAACAAATATTAAATTACCTTTATAAATTTTTTCTATTATAAAATGTAATTAAAAAATTGTAAAAAATTACAACCAAAATTATTTTTATTAATTCTTCAAAAGTTAGATCTATACATGAAATCTAACAAATTTTTCGCTTCTTTCGTCCTTATATACTAGGCTCTTAAGAAAACCAAAAGCCTAATATATAAAAGAATATTAAAAAATCAGAATAATAGAAATTAACATAAAGAAGAATAAAATATATATAAATAAAAAATTAACATTGACTCAATCTTTAAAAGCAAAAAATAGTGACATTTAAAATTGAAGTGTAACGTTTGGTCCAACTTTGAATGTAATCCCATTTATTATATCCCATAAACACATTGTGGATATATAGTAATTCTCAGAACCGTTCTTTGTCTCTATAAGCCATCAACCAATCATTCGATTAATTAATTGATCAATTAATCATCATCTCCACATCAATATCATTACAGCACTATTATTATAGTTACATAACAAAACAACTCAATTTATATTTAATAATGTGACCCAACAAAGTTATGAAACTTATTTTATAAAATTGAAGTTTGATCCTTGTTTAAAAAGTTTGTACAAAAACTTCTGGTCCAATTTTAATTAATTTAAATTTGATCAAATCTTTAAATGTAATGGAATAGTTGAATTATTTTTAATATTTAAGTTTACTAATACTCTATCTTTTGCATCGCTGATAGAAATTATTTGACAAACTTAAAACATAGTTTAACGAATTTTTTTTATAGATTAGGCAAGATAAATGCTTGTTTTCAAAATTGTATTAAAAGCAAATAAAATATTCAAAGATCATCTTATTATTACTTAGTTATCGTTAGCAGATTTTTAAATAAAATAATAAAGCTTTGAAAAGTATAAAATAAAATACATAGGTATGCTTTCTTGTGAGACTGCTCTGGTTTTTGCAAAGAAAGGTAAATGTCTCGCAAGATGAACTTTACTCGCATTAACTCTATGGTTTTATAAACATTTTCATAACTTTTTACAAATTTTATTATTTTTAAATGTATCTTTCTTTTTTCAATTCATAAAATTTTTATCAATTACTTGAATTTTTTTTCATGGTTGAAAACCTCTAAATCGTTCCCAAGGTCACGTGCTCGATTCTTTCACATAGTCAAATATCCCACGCAAATTATCCACGATGGTTATAAACCTCAACCCTAACCCTCACCTCCTAGTTGCGCCTACGTATCCGAATGATGATGATGATGATGAGGATGATGGTGATAATAAAAATAATAATAGTAATAATAATAATAATAATAATAATGATGATGAGGATGATGATGATGATGATGATGATTATGAAAATAAGAATCATATTCAAATCAAAAGATTAGAATGACAATAGACTTCAATGAAACGCTATTCATTCACCTTAATCACTACAAACGACCATCAGTTGACACGGTAACTAGATTTCCGGCTTCAAAAGAGATTTCAAAATGAACTTTATGAATATCATTGTTAAATAAATAATACAGATTATTCTAGAGAAACTATGACAATGAAAAGACGAGAATAACTTCAAAGAACTCAATGAATAGATTGATAAATTTTATAATACTTAAATATCAATTAGCTTCGTTTAAAAAATGATTGTTTGAAACCGGAACTTTTATGTAATTCTGCGTCTGCTTTTCTTACTAACGTTCAATAAACTTTGTACTTCCAAGTACGATTAAGTAAAAAGTACTTTATTAGTCACATATGAAATTTGGCAAGATCTTTTTTGGTTCCAAAAATATATAGATTAATATCCTCGGAAATAAATAATGACTTTTTTCGAATACTTAAAAATGATCTTGACTTTTCAAGCACTTAAAAGTCTCAAAATTCAATTTACAATTTTATGTTGTGATAAGTAATAAACGTTTTTCTGAACGTTTAGTATGGAAAAAACTTTTTTTCTGAAATAATTATAAAAAAATAATAATTTTTTTCTTCAAAATAATTGCTTTAAGTTTTCAACGTTTGCAGTTAAATTGGTTATAATAATAGCAGAACATTTATATACAAATTACACGCATTGAAAGTTACATAAAGAGCAATATTATAAAAGTAATTTCCTACTCGAATTAAAAGACTCTTTAAAACTTGTAAAATATGCTTTTTCATGGAAATACGAAATAATGAACATCCAGGTAATACGCCACGGTAAAATGCTATTCATCATTGTTATTGTATTATGATCTATAACTATTAAAAGTTAATTTAATAAATTTAAAAAATCACAAACTTTATTATTTGTCTTATTTATTCTACACACTCACTTTTTTATAATTTCGTTTTCATTATGCTCCATTCTGTATCAAATTTAGTGGAAATTTAATAAAAAACCAGTTTAAAAACATTAGTTCATTGAAGTAACAAGCCTTAAATGAAAATATAAGCTTTCCTAAAAAATTACCTTAGTGATCTCAAATCCTAACTTCTTAAATTATTTACAAATCAACAGTCTGAGCGTTAAAGTATCATAAAAGTTACTGGATAACAAGACTATTTAAATGTTTTTACCATAAGAACGTGGATTCAACTTTAACCTCAGAGGCTCAAAGTTCAAATTAGAGGTCGGACCGGGTACCCGATCTGACCGGGTACCCGCGGGTACCCGCGGGACTCCCGCGGGAACGGGAATGAAAATTAATTTCGGGACGGGAAAAGTCGGGAACCGGGAATAGGTTTTCGGGACGGGAACGGGAACGGGAATCAACATTCAAATCGGGAACGGGAAAAGACGGGAACGGGAATCAACTTTTTAATCGGGAACGGGAAAAACGGGAATAACAGTTATTGGGATTGGATTCTTTAACAATGATTTTTCAGCAAACTTCCAAGTATGGAAATCTTTATTTCATCGATACTCCGTACTTAAAATAAGTATTGAATGCAATGGAAACGTATAACGAAGCCACCATTGCCAATATCAAAATCTCCAACACTACATTTGAAGTTGTTATGATGAGTCCAAAGATTAGGGAGATTAGAACAAATGGGTGATGATGAAAACTTTTCAGATGAAATCAAAATGGTCAGTTATATAATTTTAATTTTATAAATTAATACTTTGAATTTGAATGATTACTTTCCAAATGATTGCTCAGTTGATCATTTCGACAAAAGAAAAGATGCCATTGATCTTATTCGTATGACAGCATGTCTGTTGCATCTCCAGTATGAAAGAATAATAGGAAAAAAGTTTGGGATAGAAAAGAAATAAATACCAAGACTTTCATTAGGGAAATTTAATTCTATTTTGTACAGCCAGACCAAGCTGCAGTGCCTTTGAGAAAAAAATAAATGATGGTTATTTAGACCTATTATGTTTGTTTTTATAATGTAAAAATTATAATAAAATTATTATACTATCAAATTATACGAAGGATTTTATATTTGAAGTTGTGGAGAATAAGAATGTTGTTAAAAAACATATTTCTAACATTATTGAAAAATTAGTAATAATGAACAAAGAAAAAAATTCAGAAGAGGATGAATTGAACAAATATTCACAATTACGTCCCAAAAAAAATTGAAAACTATAAAGATGTTTTATTTTATTGGAGTAAAATGAGCAATTTTAAAATAGTACAAGAAGTAGCCAAAATTTTGTTTAGTATATCTGCATGTTATATTCGCTGTGAACAGAATTTTTCAATATGTAGTTGTTTAACTTCAGACCCTAAATCATCTCATTTGAAAGCTGAAACTCTTAACGGTTTAACCCGTGTGAAAAGCAATAAAGACTTGATTGAATTACTCAAAAACAATACTTTCATTTCAATAAATATTGAAATTTAAATCGTGTTTTTTTATTTCATTAAAAAAAATATTCTCTGATTTTCAAATAATAAATTTTAAGAAATTTTAGAACTAGCAAGTTTGGGACCAGTGAAAACGGCAGCGAAAATGAATAAAAAAACAAAAAGCTTTCGGGAACGGGTCGGGACGGGAAAAAAAATTTCGGGAACGGGACGGGACGGGAATCAAAATTCTGATGTCCCATCGGGAACGGGACGGGACGGGAAAAAAAAATTCGGGAACGGGACGGGACGGGAATCCAAATTCTGATGTCCCATCGGGAACGGGACGGGACGGGAAAACAAATTTCGGGAACGGGACGGGACCGGGAATGAAAAATCGTCCATGTCCGACCTCTAGTTCAAATGTAAGACGTTGCTGTGCCCGGTAACTAAAAGCGTTTGCAAAAATACATTTTTTTTTCATATTGTGTTTTTATTTGTTAAATGATTTATACGAAAAAAGCTTTTTAGAATAATTCAAATATTAATAAAATTATATGTATCTATTTTTGTTTTTATCTCAATAAAAATCTAAATAATTAGTTTTTATTAATTCGTAAATAATGGTCAAAAGTTTATGAACTAGAATAAACACATATTCCATAATTTGAAATTTTAGTTATTTATTTTTTCTGAAATCCATTTCAACTTATTTATTCAATCTTTAGTCAGGTATATTTTTTTCTAATTTCTAAAAGTTTGCTTTTTGAAACTAAGTAAACACTCAAAAAACTTTGTTTACAAACTTGTAAATATCACTTGAGATCTCCAAAATCTAATTCATGCATTACAACAACGAATATTATTTACGTGGCGTAAGCCCGGACGAGCTTTAAGACCCACTTTTTGGTCTTTTTGTGGCATGATGAGGTTAATTCGTACTTTCACTTGTAAAAATTATCTAACTAAAATTGATTTATATATCACCCTTGTATAAAATTTAAAGAGTATGAACTGAAACTGAAAGTAAAAATTTTTTACTGGCTAATATTTTTGCCATGACGCATTAACATCTCCGACTTTCGACAACATTTTGATGGTTTTTCGAGTGCTCAGCAAGTGTTAGTATGGTCCCTTATAACTACATCTCAATAATGCCAAACCGAGATTTTGACCTCAAATCATTAGAATAACGTGAGGCAAACTTTGTGTTCAATTAATAAGGGAGAAACTAAATAAAATTGAGATATTCTATTACATATTTCATGGGAAACTGATTTTTAAATTTCAATAATCCATTATAAATCAATATAAAAATTAATAAAAAAACAATTATTATTTTTATTTCTTACTAATATAAACATTCTTTGAGAATTAAAGTATAAATTTAATGTCCACTTGAAGAATGGCTCAGAACAGAACGCATTAAAACCGTCAAAAGACTTGAAATATTGTTACAAACAATCACCATGTCAAAATGAATATTTAAAGTATCGATATTCAAGCAATTAAAATCAAAGTAAAGCCACTTTAATTACTCAAGAGCTTTTTGGTTATTTGAGGCATAAAAGACTTTATTTGAATTGTAACTTTGGAAAGGTATTACATATGTTGACGTGTTTTCTTTTTGCAAAGCAAATAATTTATCTTTTTTCAAAGTATAAGTACAAGCAATGAAAACTAAAATGTTGTTTTCTAAGCTATAATATCACCAATTTAATACAAATTTCAGTTTTAAATTAATCATAATGTTACATGTGATAATCGTTAAAAAAACTTTATATTTAATTTAAAAGATTTAATATTTATAATTTTTGAATAGAGTCTAGAATGGCAACTCAGGCTTTATTCGAAAAAATGTAACCTATTAAAAATATCTCAAAAAAACAAATGAATGTATTAATAGAAAGTAGTATTGTGTATGAAAAAACATTGGTGTATTTAAATTTGAGCTACATATTAATATAAATTTAAATTTAAAAACAAAAATTGAGTTAGGCAAATAAATGAATGGGTCTGATAACAAACTTTACATTTCTTAATACAACAAAATTAAATTATTGAAAAAGGTACAGTTAGGCCCAACCTATAATACTCAGTGTGTCAAGTCCCTCGTTGAGTGTATAGAAACTGTGATTAGAAACGAGCCCCTAAATTTAACCAAAACTGAAAGAAATGTCCTATAATAGAGAAACTAAAAGAGTTAAATACCACCCTCATTGTTCGCAGAATACGAGGTAACATGATAGAAACATTAAAAATATTGAACAATATATACGAAAGCCAAACAACAGATGTGATATTCACATTAAACACCATTGAAACTATCAATGCTAAATTACCAGCATAATATACTTAAAAATGTGTTTAATAAGCGTGGAATAGTTAACCTAATGAAGTTGAGAACACAAACACATTCAAAAGAAAATAGAATAATTTCTAGATGAATCATTCGAAAATGTAAAACTATAAAGGTGATTATAACAAAACAAGAAAATAAATATCTCAATATCAGCCACTATTAGAGGTCAAAATATCTGCTAATTGAGTGGATGTAGAATGGCCACTGTTCGAATTTGGCCTGAAAAAAGTAATTTTTTGAATAGTTATTAGATTCACTGGTTTGACAAATTTTTAAATTTAATGTGATCTGTAAAGCACTTTCTGAGATACCATTAAATTTAAAATTAATTTAGAAAAAAAATGTTACTATAATAATTTAAAATAATTTTGAATATTTATTAGATTCTCAAAAAACGTAATATATAACAATTAGAAAAATAATTAATTACCAAAGGTTTTCGACACATCCTTGATGATTAAAAACATTTAATAAAATGGCTGATGGCGAATATGTTCCCAGAGGAAAACTTAGGCTCAAAGGAGTGAAAGATAAGAAGATTAAAAAGTAATTATTTTTAATATATATAATTTTATATTCATTTCAATTCCAAATACATATATTTTGTTGTTAAAGAAAAAAGAAAACTGACGAGAAGAAGCTGCAGGAGATGGCCGAAGCGATGTTCGACCCTGATGTTCAGTACGAAACCAAGGCGCAGAAAAAAACAAAGGCAGAACGGGCCTTTGAGGAAGTCAAAGAGAAGAGAGTCAGTGTTCTGAATCATTGTTTCTAGAGAGTTTTTCTATATGCGTTGTATTCATTCTTTTTGTAGTACATAAAAGTTATTATACATCATTTTTTTGCTATTTGCAGGCTTTCGAAGAGATAATGAAAAAAGCATCCAAAACACACAAAGAAAGAATCATGGTTAATATTTTAAATACCATTTTCATTCTATTGAAAGTGAATAATTTTTTAAATTAATAATTATTTTAATTTAATCTAAATGAATTTTCTAATATTTTCCAGGAGTTCAATGATAAGCTGGCTCAACTGACAGAACATTATGATATTCCAAAAGTTTCATGGACAAAATAATTTTTTTCAAGGAATATTTGTATTTGCTTTTCAAACTATAAATATCATTAACTTTTCATCAAAACAGTGAATAAACATCCAATAACTCCATTATCAAGTAAATCTGTTTATTGTTAAAAAAATATTTGAAAATTCAAATCAAGATACATTAAAAATCTTTTTCTAAATTCAAATCGTTGACAATCTCAGTCAATACTTCAATTAACTTTGTCACTATTTGACTTCTCGACTCTGAAAGAGAAGCTTGTTGGATGCACTTTTCCAACAACTGTGTTATTCCATGCAGAGAATCAATAGATGGAGGTGTGCCATGTAACAAACCAGCATTTACACGTGGGGATGTGTTGATGATTTTGGGTGTAAAGATGTTACGGCACATCATGTAGAAATTGTAATCTGAGTATTTATTATGACATAATTGGTCTACTTGGGTTTCATACTCATTTACACACACCCTTCTCTCATCACCATCTTTAACTAGACATTCGCTGTGTTGAAGTATGTATGTACTGTTTCCTTCCTTTGTCTTACTCTTCTCCATCTCCCATGTATCCACCAGTAAAACATTTTCCGCTTCATGGTAGGTTACCTCGAGATCGTCTTCATTCACGTAGAAATCTTGCATTTCGCATTTCATCAGGTATAGAGCATATTTATGGTTGTTAGTGGTGCTTTTGTGGGCGATTTTCAACAGGGATAACGCTAATCTGGGTATTTAAAAAGTTTTATTTGCATTAAATTTAATTTATTGGAATAAAATAATTTTGGAAATAAATAAAATATGAAATAAGACCAACTTCACTCTGACATTCCACGGAGAAGTGAGGTATGTGTACAATGGAGACCCTGGCATTTTGTAGACTGCAATTCTACCACACGAACCCTCGTATTTAGGGAAAAACCAGCCATTTTCATTAGGGAACATTTGGTAGATAATGCTACGAGGATTAAGCCATGTTGTCAGCACCATTCTGATTCGTTCAGTGGTTGAAATGTCGATTGAGTCGTGCTTTTCAGCGTATCTAAACGCCATCGAGTCGAGCATGCGTGTGCTGGGACAAGTGAGACTGAGGGAATGACCTTTCACTCCCTCGGACATCCAACGAGATCCAGACATTGGAAATAATCCCAATGCGGCTTCCTTCACCCTGCAGTTGCGTTTTCGTTTTGCCTGAAAAATCAAATTTGAAAGATTAGTTTAAAATATTTAATAATGCTTAGAGAAAAAGTACTTTTAGGCATATTTTTTCTTCCCAGCTTGCTATTTGAGTTGAGCTTGCAATTCTGGAAATGACAAGTTGAGAACCATTGCTGTATAATCCCTTATAAATATAACTTGATGAGTAGAACAATGCTTTAATTGTTGATGCAAGGCTCAGTCTTATTTCTTTTCTTTGAAACTTTTCACATGCTTTGAAACCCATACACGCAGGACAAGTGTGAGTTTCTAAAAAACCAGAACTGTTTTGTACATCATAGAAAAAATATGAAAAAAATATAATTAAAAAGGAAAAGATGGTGAAAAGACTGAATGTGATGAGAATCTGTCTCGATAGTTCTTGCCGGTGATATTTTCTCAAAACTAGTTTTAAAGATAGAACAATTTTCGATTTAACAGTTTTATAATCGTAGTTATTATAAATATTTTTGTAACTAGCATATTTAAATTTTTTTAATATTTCAAACATTTTGATAAGCTTATTAAAGAAAGAGCTAATTAAGGTATCATTTGAAAGGTAAAACTTGATTAAAAGTTAAATTTTATTTCTCAAACTTTAAAAAAAAAAAAACACATTCATATTTTAAATTAGAAAACATATGTTTCAATTCATGATTACATGAATATTTACCAATTTATGATTCCATAAATATTTCATCAATTTCACTTTGAGGTAGAATCCGCTTTTAACTTCTCAAAACCTGAAATGGGTAAGTTCAATAAAAATCCCGGCAAAAAAAGACGAGAAAATGCCCAAAATGGAACTACTAAAAATAAAACTAATTATTTTGATTTGAAAAAAGCTAAAATGGAAGTTTTGCAGTTAGGGTTAAAAGGTCTTAATCAAAGAGATAAAAATGAAGCAATGGTGGACATGCTTGTCAAATTAGGAGCTTCTGTGAGTAACCTATCAAATGAGATTTTTTTAATTGTTTCATATCATTAAAAGTTATCATTAATTTTTTTCGTTTTTTCTCAGCCTCCTAAGAAAAAGTGTGTTAACTATAAGACAATTTTGGATGAAAAGAAAGAAGAAAGTAAAAAACTGGAAAAACAAAAAGAGCTTGTGGTATGAATAATAATAATTCTTTTTCAATTAATATTATGTGTGGTTATGATAATAATGGTTTTAATTTATTCAAATCACTCAGAATAAATATGGACCACAACAAGATATCAAACTCAAAAAACCAATGAACTCAGATAAAAAAGAAAGGTTTGTTATGACATTTGATTAAACTAATTAGTGAGAAAAAAACGTTATCACACACATTATTATTATTATATTATATTGTATTTTTTATTAGGTTTATTTATAATATCAGGAATTTACCAATAACCAAATATTTTCCCCCAGAAATGATAAAATGTCATCGAAAAAGAAATCAGGCTCTGTTGTACAATACAAAGATGGAATGATGAAAATTCCTAAAAACGTGATGAAAGACCTTCGAAAAATTGGAAAATAAATCTATTTATGTATTCTTTTTTAAATAAAACTTTTTTTTGTGTTCAAACTATTTAAAAAATCTTTTTTTATGAAAAAAGTTTTTGTAAAAAAATGATTAAAATTATATATAAATTAGTTTAAGCTGAGTACCGAACGCAGCCTAATTGATGAAATTTTAAAAGTGATTTGCTCTAGCCGCAGACCAACAATAGAATTTGTCAGTCGCAATCTCGCATTTTTGTATGTACTCATTCTATTTAGTTCTTTAAAATTGTTTATTGGTGAAATATTTGTTTACGTTTTTAGTTTTAAGTCATGGAAAGTGTAAACTCAATGCACAGTAACAATACAAACGAATATAACACAGACAATGATGACGATTTTGGCGATCGTACCACTAAAAACAGCAATTCTAACGGCAAAGACGGAAGCAATAGTGAAGTCAATTGTGATACGAACGATAGTCGTTATTCGGAAGAAGAAGAAGAAGACGACGAGATTACTCGGAAGTTCAAGGCCATTCCTATTCTTCCACGCATTCCGAAGTTGAAGAAATCAGAAAATGGCGAAAACCGAAGCAGTCTTCTCGAACACAAAAGCGTCTTGCACCGCAAAAGTCATCCGAACGAACAAGACAACGCGCTGAAGTGGCCGTCCAACGACAACGTCTCAAAGTGCAACTCAGACTCAAGACCACAAAACAAATTCAAAGATACTTTCAAGAAAAATGAACAAAGTACAAGTAGTAACAAAAGCGGACATTTTTCTAAATTTAGAGCTCAAACTTCTGCAAAAATTACTCCTGCAAACAGAAACTCACTGATGGCATGGAGACAGAACCAGATGCTGAGCAGTGAGGAGAAGTTTGATCAGATGATTAAGAAGGAGGGCGGTAAAGGAAATGATGATGTCACTGATGATACAGAGTCTTTGGATCACAATGGTGCTGTGGTTAAAAGCAATACAAATGGTTTCACTAAAGATAAAACCAAGGAAACCTCTAGCAATAATGAAAATCATAAAACCTTAAGTGATCATAGGAAAAAATTTAATGACACAAACAACAAATCACACTCTTCAACTACATCAACCACTACAATGACAACAAAACCATCAACAGCAACATCAAAAGAAACACCAACAAACAAAAAAGCATTATCAACAACAATAACAACAACAACTAATAAGAGAACCCTTGATGCACACAATGAGTCCCATTGCTTTGAAAAGGATTTTCACAACACCCAGACTAAAAAGGCATACAAAACACTGGAAGACCGACTGAAGGAAAGAATGGCTCATGCAACAACAACAAACAACAAGCACAATGCAACAACGCAAATCAATAAAAGCAACAACTACCACAGCAACACATCTGATGATTTTAACACCTACAAAAAGCATTGTGATGGTGACTATCATAAAACATCATCATCATCAGCACCTTTTCTACCACCATCATCATCAGCACCATTTCCTTCATCATCATTATCATCGTCGTCTTCTCACAAAAAGGCGACAATGGCCGTTCCTAAAAATGATGCAATTTTCACTGTTACTATTAATAACTCAAATGATGACAGAGGTACCAGAGACTTCCATTACCAAAACGAAAAGGGGATTCAAAATAAAAATAATTTTTTTGAAAATAGTAGTAGTAGCGTATCCGTAACAAATAATAATGAAAAATTTGGTAATAATAATAATAATAATAATAATAAAAGTCTAAATAATAGTGTTGAGTATAATAATTTAAAAAAGAATAGTAACACAAATAATGGTCATTCTAGTGAAATACTAAATTCCGATAAAGCTAATGTATTAAATAGTAATGATAAAAGCGAAATTTTGTTGCATAATTATTTAAATAATAATAATAATAATAATAATGACAATAGCAAGAGTAGTTTCAGTTGTAATGATAATGAAGATAAAGATAATAATAAAATTAACTCTAATACTTGTGGTACGTCATTAGCTTCTACTTCATCATCATCATCATCATCATGTCTCATCAAAGATCGGAAAAATATTTCGGTTTGAAGTTTATTCTCAATTTATTTTTCTCATATTTTTATATTTAATTTTTTTAAAGTGTAACATTCTTTATTAAAGTCTCTTTCTTAATTCTAAAGTCGTTTTGATTCACCCTTTTCTGTATACTTACCTTCTTCACCAACCCACTTCGATTTCTCCTATCCCAACTTTTCTTATCTATTTTTCTCCATCCATCCCATCCAATCCCACCCACCCATCCAATCCCACCCCATCCATACAATCCCACCCACCCATCCAATCCCACCCACCCATCCAATCCCACCCACCCATCCAATCCCACCCACCCATCCAATCCCACCCACCCAATCCCACCCACCCACCCATCCCACCCACCCAATCCCACCCACCCACCCACCCATCCCACCCACCCACCCATCCCACCCACCCATCCCACCCACCCACCCATCCCACCCACCCACCCATCCCACCCACCCACCCATCCCACCCACCCACCCATCCCACCCACCCACCCATCCCACCCACCCACCCATCCCACCCATCCCACCCACCCACCCACCCATCCCACCCACCCAATCCAATCTCACCCATCCAATCCCACCCACCCATCCCACGCACAGCACAAGCATCCCTGTCAAGAGCAGGTGGTTGGCATGCTCAAGGAGTACCTCAAGCCGTTCTACTCTCGGCGCACCATCACCAAGAACGAGTACAAGGAGGTGATGAGGAAGATCGTGCCCAAGGTGCTTGTTGCTTTCTTGGTGGGGTGGTGGCCGTGGCGGAGTGGGCTAGGTGGGTTATTCGAGGGATATAATAGGGGGTTAAGAAGTGTGGCTTCAATGGGTGGAGGTTTTTAAGGAGGGGTTTTCATGTTTGGAAATAATTTTATTATGATTTAACGTAAAGTAAAGCTAACTGTTTTTTGAGTTGAAATTTCCAGAACCATCTTCACACCCAAAGCCTCTCAACACTTTCCCTCTCAATGTCCATCGGCAGTTCTCAAGGTTAAAGCAGAAGTACCTGAAGAAGGAACAAGTGCTCGACTTTGCCCAAGCTTACCTCAAACTTCTCCTAGACAAGAAATGACATTTTAACAAGTCTTAGAGCTTTTGTGTATCATAGAATTGTTTCTAGCTTACGAAAGTAGACAAATATCTTTTTTTTAAATGTTCTTGTTTTATAATTTTTTAACAATTATTGTTTTTATTGTTTTTACTTGTTGCTATTATTAAAAAAATATCAAAATGCTATTTCAATTTTTCCATAGACAAGTGTAGAAGTTAAAAATCAAATGCCCAAGCAGACATAAAGCAAGCAAACACAAACGTTAAATTTTTGTAAAAATAATTTTTATTTTTCACGGCTTGACAGACGCAAGCCATGTTTAAAAATAGTCAGAAATAGAAGGTGAAAAAATCAAATATGGATTAAACTTCATCTTTCTTGCTAGTAGCTAGTTCTAATCAGCATGAATTCTTCCACTAGTGGTGAGGTAGGGATATTTTACATCAATTTTTTTTCCAGAAGGTTTTGCAGCTGTCTCACCTTTCCATGCCTTGTCTTCTTTCCAGCCTAATGTAGTTTAATCAAAGCTGTTTAAAACTTGACATGCTTGAAGTAAGCTATTATCATTTTTGATATATTTCACTAATATTATATATGTAAAGTTTACATTGTAAACTCTTAAATATCAAGATCAAATCTGTGCAAAAAATAAGTCATCTTCTACCAATGAAAGGCTTTGAAATTTCAGCCAATCAAAACTGTGAGTTTTAAAGAGTTTTGGACCAATAGGAAGCCAGTAAATGTGAGCCAATCATTTTAGTTCAAAAAAACCTTTATATACGTACAACAACGAGGTTAAGAATTTTTGTGCACACATCTACTGCCTATTCCGTGTTTATAATTCTTCATATTTGGTGAGTTCTCGACAAATATTTAACTTGTTTTACTCTTTTATGTTTCCTAATTTCAATTAGTTGTTTATAGTCTGAAATTGAGTGAATTAAATCGAAAATTTGGTTTCACACAATTTAAAATATCCAATATGGCGTTTTCTTTGTTTACTGGTTTTCACGAGCTTTATGAATTTCAAAATTCTATTATTACCTTTCAGAGATTTCTTCAGTTATTTAGAACTCAACATCTTTTCACAATTTCAGAATCTTAATCGAAAATGGCCAGGACCAAGCAAACCGCAAGGAAAAGTACCGGTGGAAAGGCTCCAAGAAAGCAGTTGGCGACCAAGGCAGCGAGGAAAAGTGCTCCATCGACTGGAGGAGTCAAGAAGCCGCACAGGTACAGACCTGGAACGGTCGCCCTCAGAGAAATCAGGAGATACCAGAAGTCGACTGAATTGTTGATCAGAAAGCTGCCATTCCAGAGGTTGGTGAGAGAAATCGCTCAGGACTTCAAGACCGATTTGAGATTCCAAAGTGCAGCGATCGGGGCTCTTCAGGAGGCGAGTGAAGCATACCTGGTTGGTCTCTTTGAGGATACCAACTTGTGCGCCATCCACGCCAAGAGAGTCACCATCATGCCGAAGGACATCCAACTAGCCAGACGAATCAGGGGCGAGCGTGCTTGAGCTGCTTGATTTTATTTTGTGGATTCTTACTATCATTAGTGTGTGTTGTTTAGTGTTTTTAATGTCTCATTGAAGTTCTGTAGGTGTAGTTAACCAAAATTTTAGCGTTTGAACTCTTTTCTGTTTTGGTTTAAGCATTATATTATTTATATATCTTGTCACTCCAATGCTTTTATCCATTATTATTAATATTTAAAAGACCGTCGTGAAATGTTTTATTCCTTCCCTATTTCATGTGTATATAAATGTAGTTATTGCTTTTATATCAGCCTAAATAAACTATTTTATGAATAATTTATAAAAAATTTATTTAGGTTTATTAGGTTTCATAAAAATGCAACATATGAATGATGAAAGTGTTTTAGTTGTCCTGAATGTTGTAATAAAACGTTAAATATTTGTCTGCCTTTCTGTTTAACTCCTTGATCTCATGTGGATATGCAAAAGAGGATCTTATGCAAGTTTCAGAAAAGAATCCAGAAACTGCATAAAAATCAAGGATATTTATATAAGAATATATCACACATTGTCTCCAAGATTTCCCTTAAACTGGTCTGCCTTGGTATAAAGAAATAACTGTTGTGGTTATTCTTTTGGCCTTCCAGAATAATTCCAATGTAAGCGACTGTTTTATCATCATTCCTTAAAAGTCAAACTTGTCTTCAGCGAAGTGGAAGATGAATAATACTTTTCTGTAACAAATAACCATTGCTGCCTTCTAATAAACAGCGCTCAACAACAAGCACAACTTTCACGTGAACCATGCAAAAATACAATATCATTTTTATCATGGTTCACGTCAATCGATACATAAAAACAATAATTCTCAAATAAAGACAAAAATATAACAACAGCTGGTAGAGACAATTCTTATAATACCGCACAACCACATCGCTGAACTATAACGACAATAATAACAGAATCAACAACAAAAAAGCTTTCGATCTCAGAAACAACAGCTTCAACACTTAAAACAAGAGAAGCAACAAATAAAACAACCAAAATGTGTTGCAACAATGGTATAACAAATAGGAGGAATGAAAATAAATTTTAGAAAATTAAAAGTATTAGAGATGCTTATTGTGTTTGTTGGTTTTATTGGTGGTGGAGGGATGGTGGCGATGATGAGATGCCACCAATGTGAAATTATCGAGGTCTGAAGCTGATTAGAAAAGGATCTGTAATTAATTGAAGATAATAAATAAAACTAATAACTTGTTTTTAGAATACAAACGGGGTCAATTATAATAAAATAATGACTTTATTATAGACTTAATTATTCAACTATTTGGCTAATACTACTACGTCCACTACTAATTTTATGTCTATAAACTCAACATCTTTTGAGAGTTTCTTAATTATTTTAAAATTATATAAAATTTAAGCTTTTTCGAATTTATCACGAAAAAAAACAAAGAATAATAATTTATTATAAACTCACGTCGAACCATTTAAGACTGGCAACAAGCATTTGAATTATAATATCGACTACTGACGCAATTAAAATACATAATTAAAATATTTAATTGAAGCACATTATACAATCATGGGTGTTTGTATCTTTTGTATATGTGTATACAAACTGTGTATTCTATTGAGTTTTTATCTTGGTATTTCGGTTTTGAGTATTTGTTTCAGTGTGAGAACAAGTCAATATGAAGATAACAGAAAGTCTTATAAAACAAAAACGTTGAAAGAATCTAAAAAAGAAAAATTTTCTTATTATCTATCTTCTTGATGTGACCAACTAATGCAACATTATTTCATAAAATACAAATTTAGTACAATTATTACTCTAATTTTCATTATCCTACCAATACACTTAAATTCATTCTATTCTAACAACATAGAAAAATTCCCAATTGTGTGATAAAAGGGCTATAAAAAATGCAAAATCAACTGTAAAAAAACAAACTAAAATTACATTTTTAAAAAAACTTAAATTGTTTATTTAAATAATATTAAATTATTAAGTTAATTTTTAAAATAGGTTGAAACTAAATTATCGAACAATTATGTTTATTAATTACCAATTTAAGCTGGAGTTAATTAGAATAATGACATAAATACTAATTGAATAATAACTCAAATACTAAAAAAAAACTTCGTGATAAAGAGAAGTGAATATATAAACTTCAAAAAGAAAAAACATTATATACTACAAACGTTTGCTGAAAGATAAAAACATTTTGAAAAAAATACGATTCATGATCAAACGTGTGAATAAAACCAAATGACGATAAAAATCCGAGTAATTGTAACAAATAAAGCTATTTATCATTAAAAACATTACAAATTAAAACTAATTAAAAGTAAATATAACTAAAGTCCTTAACGTCTAATAAGTTCATTATCTTAATTGGTTTGCCTCTTTGCAAGACCTGCAACAAATTTTCGCGAAGTTTTTGTTGTAACATAACTTGGCGTCAACAATGAGTTTGCAGTTCCCAAGCTCTGGCATGTCCACACACTCTTCCTGACTTTCTTCTACCCTCTCGTGGTGTTGCGAAGCTGGCGGTGTGGATGTTGGCTCATAAATGGAGAAATTTGTATAATTTATTAATTTAATATAAAATTAATGGTCCGAGTTTATTATGTGTGAAGTATTTGAATGAAAATAATTTCCCTACTTTTCCGCTTAAATATGAAAAGATGAAAAACATCCTTATTTGCAAAGCCATGCAGACGCCTCAAACAAACGCACCTCTGACTTGCACCACCACATCGTTGGAGATCTCCTTGAGCACGTAGGGGTAGCTGGTAGACGCTTCACAGCGGTAGACACCGGCATCTGCCTCTTTCAGCGGATCAATCGTGGTCGAAGTGGGTAGGTCTCGGATGAAGATTTCTCCACTGGCATCATATTGCTTAATGGCAATGTCAAAGAGACTCGTGTCGATCTCACCCCTGACTCTACAGTACAACGACAGAAGGTGGGTGTCTTGGAGAAGTTCTTCTTCCAGACGGAGAGAGAATTCTTCGTCTGCTTGGACGTTGACCTCTGGGGAGTACATAACCTTTCCTGAAGGCGTGTCAATGGAGCATCGGTACGCACCGGGCGCTGGGACGAAGACTGACACTTCGACGTGGCCTTCGTACTGCACCGAGGCGTCAGCGGCGATCTGCTGGTCTCTCTCGACTCTGACAATATCTCCCACCTTCAAGTCACCCATGCACTTGACCATCATCGTCTTGCCACCACTCGCCACCACACTCTCCATCTCGATACCCAGTCTCTGCTGCCTGATCACACCACCACTCATACGCTTTCCGAGGGCACCGAAAAAGCCAGCAATACCAGCGCCTTCCTCGTAACCACCGTGCCTCTCGTAATCCTCGAAGTTATGACCTGGTCCGCCATTGACTCCATCAAAATCAACCGCGCCTTCTTGCACCATTTCACGACGGCCATCCGGATATATATTCACCATAGATCCATCAGGAGACATCACGGGAGAGTAGTCGTATGGACTGACTTCGCTGTGCGCGAAGAAGATCGGCTCGTTGTTTTCGTCGTATTCTGCTGGGAAGAAATCGGAATTTAATTAATATTAAAAAAAATTATTTAAGAAATAGTTTAGTCAATAGACGGCTAAGTATAGTAGTTATGGACTTTAATATTTTTTTAAAGGAAAACACACTAGCACACACACAAACACAAACACACACCAAGCTTACCAATCTGGATGAGAAGGATATTTGACTGGACGATAATCCCTTCCCTTTCCAACCCAATGGCACACATGTAAGCTCCGATGTCATCATCAGTGAGGTTGGAAAACGTCATCAAGAAAATTCCATCTTCCGGGAGGTACTCCACATTGCTGAGTATGACATCATCGTCCTTGTACCACTTCACCATCACCATTTCGTTCGGCTCGATTCCCCTGACCGAGCATTCCAGAACGATTTCGTCGCTCTTGCTGTAGTAGGCCTGTTTCGAGGATAAATGCACCGAGAACATGGCTTGTTGGTCGCCATCGTGTCTGCTGCGTTCCGAGCCGTCAAGCACTTGAATGTGTTCTCCTGACACTGTGGCGGGTGGGTTTGAGAAGGAATAGAAAAAAATTTATAGTTCACTTTTTAATCTAATAGATTTAATTAGATGAATTTTTAAATAATTTTTATAATCTTATAGATGTTAAATAATAATTTTTATTATTTAAACGTGATTGGGTTATTACATTATAATTAAATAGCAAAAAACTCACAGGAGAAGTCAAGCTTGACGTAGTTAGACGAAGCGTAGTTGAATCCATCGGCGGTCTCAAGGTAGCACAGGTAAAGGCCAGCTTGTGAGGCGTCAAATTCTTCGAAGATCAATTCGTGATGCAATCCCAGCTGTTCAGAGTGGAATTCCTTGAGTGGAATCACTGGATTTGATTCATCCATCAGACGGAAAGATCCTTTCACGGTGTAACTGTCGTCGCCGAAGTTGGAACCTTCGCAAGTCAACTTGATGCTTGCCGTCTCACCCTCCGTCAGGGTTTGTGCCACCAGCTTCGCTCGTGCTTCATCTACGTTAGTGAAGATTTTCAGAACATCTTTTAGTAGAGATTTTAAAGTTAAATAGAAAAAGTTATAATATATAGAGTTATAATATTATCAAAATAAAGTTTTTAAAATGTCTATGGCGTAAAGTATAAAGAGATTTGAATTTGATTTTCTAAAAAAAACTTTAAAATAACAATGAAAAAATTATTCCAATCATAATTAGTCATTCCTTTTTAATTAGCACAATTGAAAACAACAATGTCAAATAGCTTTGAAGGATCCCAACTTGAAGTCGCGTATCCCGAATGGCTCCCTCGATCCCCATGTCTTTCGTGGTGGGTGGCTTCATAATCGTCTTCATGTCCGTGTGCGTGACCATGTGCATGTCCGTGTTCATGTCCGTGTTCATGTCCGTGTTCATGCCCGTGTGCATGTCCGTGTTCATGACCTTGTGCGTGACCTTGTGAGTGTCCTTTCTCTGGTTTTTTGTCAGTGCAGATGGCTTCACAGTCTTCTTGCGATGCGAAGTTGTTGTCGTTGCCCTTGCAGCCTCCGTAGTAGAATCCACTGCACGCTTGACTCTGCTTGTCGTAGAAGTATCGAATGGTGTAAGCGTAACAGGGACCAGTGTCCGATGGCTGTTCGCATGAGTCTCTGTGTGTTTGTGTGTTTGTGAGTGTGTTTGTGTGTGTGTGTGTGTGTGTGTGTGTGTGTGTGTGTGTGTGTGTGTGTGTGTGTGTGTGTGTGTGTGTGTGTGTGTGTGTGTGTGTGTGGGAAATTTTTTGTATTCACTTTTCTCCTCTTACTCTTTTTCTAAAAACTTCACTCATTCAACCCTGACCCCATGCCATAAACTATCTACTCCAATCTACACATTCCATCTTTCTCCACCTTGACCATCCCCAACTAACCTCGTGTAAGACAGTCTTTCTTCAACACCAACATTAACACCACACGATTCATAGCATGCGGTGACGTCATCAAAACTGTTCTGGTTGCCTTGACATCCCGTGTAGAAGAAGGGTCGACATTGACTGATTTCAGAGTCGTAGTAGAACTTCAGTTGGCTACCCTCACAGCTGCCTGCTTCAACCGGCTGTTGACAGAACTCGGCTGCAGTGTTGAAATAGGTTATTTTATACATTTTTTTGATGGGATTTATAAAGGTAACATATTGATCTTACTAAATACCAATAATAGTATTAAATCATCAGTACACAAAAATGACTGACGACCATTCATCCCAATAAAAAATTATACACCAAACCAATCCATTCATCCAGCCATCCACTTACGCAATGCTTCCACACTCTTGCTGACGACGGCCGTCTGCGAGCAAGCGCTCACACACTCTTCCTCCGTCTCGAAGCGGTTGCCATTGCCCTCACAGCCTCCGTAATAGAACTGGCCACAAGACTTATGTTCGCCATTGTAACTCCACTTCAAGGTGTACTCCGTGCATGGACCGGTGTCCTCGACCTGACTGCATACGTCTCCTTTTGTGTGTGGGTTTTGTGTTTGTGTGTGTGTATGTGTGTTTTTGTTTGTGTTTGTGTGTGTGTGTGTTTGTTTTTGTTTTTGTGTTTGTGTGTGTTTGCGTGTATGTGTGTGTTTGTGTGTATGTGTGTGTTTGTGGGTTTTGTTTGTGTGTGTATATGTGTGTGTGTTTGTGTGTGTGTGAGTTTTGTGTGAAAAAGCCAATACATGCATACTTCATCCTATCTCTCCATCCATCTTTCTATCCATTCATACCTCCATGAGTAGCTCCTTCTCCGTGACTATGGCCATGATGACGATTTTCATGGTGATCATGATGATGATCTTCATGGTGTTCCTGATGATGATCATGGTGGTCTTGATGATGATCGTGGTGTGAGACTGCTGGCTGATTGCTGCAACGAGCCTCGCAAGCTTCTTGAGTGTCAAACCTTCGCGAAATAAAAGAAACAAATATTTATTATAATAATTTTTATTATTTAAACTATATTTAAACATATTTAGTTTACTAAACTACATATTAAAAAATGTAAGAATAAATAAATAAATATTACTTTACAATAAATTAAATCCATCCAAACACCCATTCTCCCTGCCCAACCAGCCAACCTGTTATCATTTCCACCACAGCCTCCCCAGTAGAACTGGCTACAGTACTGGCTTGCGTGGTTGTACGTCCACTTCAACTCCCACTCGTAACAATCTCCCGCGTCTTCGGGCAATGAGCAGACGTTACCACCTCCTTCTGTCAAATAGTAAAGGTTGGGGTTTTTTGCTGTGCTTGTTGTTGAGTTTTGGTTTTACTATTTAGGTTTTAAAAATGGTTTAAATGTATAAAAAATTTAAATATGATTAACCTAATTTATTAGAATGTTTTGTTACATTTGCAACTAAAGGAAAATCATCAAATATTGAGAAAATGAACAGTTGAAAACACACATATAGACTCACCTACAACTTTTACAATGTGTTCTTCTTGGTCCACTGCACCGGTGTGGTGATCGACGTGTGTGCGATGATGATGATGATCTTCGTGGTGGTCGGTTTGGTGGTCGGTGTGGTGGTCGGTGTGGTGGTCGGTGTGGTGGTGGCCACCAGTAGCGACCGAGGCGTCACAGGCCGCCTTGCACTCATCCTCATTTTCGAATCGATTCTCGTTTCCTTCACAGCTTCCGTACCAGAACTGCATGCATTGCGAGTGAGTCGAGTTGTAGTACCACTTGAGCGTCCAGTCGCCACACGAGCCCACGTCGCTTGGGAGATGACACACGTCTGTGGTGGTTGCGGTGGTGGTGTTTTAGTAGTAGTTGTGGTAGCGGTAGTGGTGGTAGTGGTAGTTATAAGTGATATTTTAAGTTTTTATGTGCTCATTTACGACAACCCTCTCACCTCCAGAGGGTCCTGAAGGTACAGGTTGTTCATCGTACTCGTCTAAAATAAACATATTATAATTCAATTAAAACCATAGTTTCCAAGTTAAAGATTACTTATACATTTTTTGAAAATCATGCCTCGTTCTGTTCACTAAGTCTATTCATCCACCAATAGAATCTAACGAACATTTAATCTTTCGAAAGGGACCTAAACCAAAACGAATTTGAAGCCTTTTTCAAAATTGTCTAACTTAACCGAAATGCCTTATGAATCATGATCAAACCTCTTTCGATTTCGTTGTAGTCGATGCTCCTGTCTTGGAAGTGGTCTGGGTGGCAGGCCCTCAGACAGATCTCTTCGCTCAAAAACCTAGAGGTGGTGGATTAGGTTGCTGATTAGATTGAGATGGTTGATGATATTTATGGGTTGATGATATTGAGTGGTTGGTTCTTTTAAGGGGATGATTAGATTGAGGGATTAATTTGATTTATTAGTTAAAAGTGGTTGGTGAGTTAGGCGCCTGCAAACTTCAGCACAAACCTGTTGCTGGTGCCTCCACAGCCACCGTACTTGAACCTCTCACACGACATCGTGGCGTAGTTGAACCACCAACGCTGCAGCTTCTTCATGCATTCTCCATGGCCTTGTGGTTCGTAACACTTGCCTGTGCGGGTTTGTCATCGTTCCTTAACCATAGTTCCTTATTTAAGTTAATTTAGTTAAATTTTTTATTGGTTTTGCGGATTAAATATTTATATGTTTATAGTAATTATTCATTACTATAATTATTGTTATTTTAAAAAAACTGTTTATTAAAACGAATCGTTAAAAAACATATAAATAATTTTCTTATTATTACCCCCCCCCCACGTTGGTTTTTTCCCGCCTACATTCCATCAATAACTCACTCGGGAGATTTCCATCAGGTCTGTAGATGGCGGTAGTGGCGATGAGAGGGGCAGACGTGGTTCTGAGTCCACACTTGCTCTCACACTCCTCCTCCGTTGCGAATCTGTTTCCGTTTCCTTGACAACCACCTTTTAAAAAGATGTAAAAATTTTAAAATTATGGATTATGTGAAACTTCTGTGTATAAATTTAATATTTTTAATTTTTAATATTTTTAGAAAAACCAACCTTCTCAAATAAACTTCAAATAAAAAAAAGTTTTAAACCAAAAAATTATTTAAATGAATTAAAAGGACCATAGACTCACCATAGTAAAACCACTCGCAGCGTTTCTCACTCGGGCTGTAGTAGTAGTAGAGGACGTATTCGTAGCACGTTCCTGCATCCTTCTCCATCTTGCAGACGTCATCAACTGATGATGATGATGGTGATGTTGATGTTGATAATGATGATGATGATGATGATGGTGATGATGATGGTGATAATGATGATGATGATGATAATGGTGATGAAAAAAAAGATGATGATGCTGCGTTTACTTATAGATATCTATATTTCATAGCTTTTTTTTTTACAAACTTTAAACTCAACCTTTTTCAGCGACGGCGGTCTCCTCAGAGGCGCTTGAGTCTCGATGGAGGCATCTCTTGTTGCACTCTTCCATAGTCTTGAAGCGGTTGTCGTTGCCTTCACAACCTCCTGATGGTGGGGGTTTAAAAGAAATAATTATTTGAATTTCTCGATCTTTTAATGATATGAATAGTTTTAAAAAAATGTGAAGTCTTAATGTTTAGCGATAATTTTGCAAATTTGTTTTGTATCATTTAGAAAACAAATACTAAATCAGTTAATAATAAAACTTACATCCCCAAAGAATTTAAATATCAAATTCACAAAACGCACCGTAGTAGAAGTGAACACACTCCTTCTGTTCGGCATTGAAGTAGTAGGCAGATTCGTAGTCACCACAAGTTCCAGAATCCCAAGGTAGAGAGCACACGTCGACTGTGGGGTGATGTTGGTGGCTGTTATGTTGATGGGATGCTTGTTGCTTTTTTTGCGATACTTTTCACAACAAATAAAAAACTATTGAACTTTGAAAAAACTAATTCATTTTATTTTTTAATAATCTAATATACAAATAAAAACCTCACTAAAAACGTCTTCAACCTAACCCACAATCCACACCCACCATCAGCTTTCTTAGCGTTGCAACTACTCCTACACTCTTCTTCGCTGTCGAATCGGTTGAACGTCCCATGGCATCCGGTGTAGATGAAGGTCTTACAGTAGCCGTCAGAACTGTCGTAGTACCACTTCTCATTGTATCCAGAGCAACCACCCACATCCATCGGAAGAAGACAGATTTCTAGAAAAAGTTTTTGTTGAAGAACAATATTTTCGGTATTTTTTAATATTAAAAAAAAGTTTGTTAATTTATCAATTAATTAATTGAATAAGTCAATTAATCAAGTTAATATTTTATAATTTATTCTTTATATATAAACCTCTAATATAATTTTTAATTCCCACTCAAAATCCACGTCGCATACCGGCTCCTTTCTTCTTGGTCTCTAGACACGTATTCTGACACTTTTGTTTGTCGCTGAATCGGTTGAGATTTCCTTTGCAGCCGCTGTAGTAAAGTATCTCGCACGAGTCGCTCTTGTGGTCGAAGTAAAAGAGTGGAATTACCGAACTGCAAGTTCCAGTGTCTGCCTCCATGTTGCATACTAGGGTAGTGGATGAGAATTGGTGAGTAGGTTTATGGCTGGTTGGTTGATTGGTGAATTATTTTTTTGGATGGATGGTTGGTTGTTTAGACAAATGGTTAGATTGCTTGTTGAGTGTTGGTGAGTGAATAGCGGGTAATTTAGTAGTTTTCTTAAATAAACAATATTTTTGTTGTTGTATAAAAACCATCTATAAACATCCATCAACTCAAACGCAATAAAAAAATCACCCAAAACCCTCAGCCAACCTTCAGAAATTGGCCCAGCACATCTGGTCTGACAGTCTTCGTAGGTTTCAAATCTGTTTTCATTTCCAAGGCATCCTCCGTACGAGAACTCTTGGCACTTCTGTGTGGCCGGGTCGAAGTGCCATTTGTAGTAGCTACCTCTGCATGGACCCCGTGATGGGGGAAGCTTGCAGATATCTGAGTGGGGAAAATGTAGTTGAGGAATGAATGGGGTATTTAAAACGAAGTAATGGAGGGTAGAAATAGAAAAATATTTTTATTGGCATTTTAAATTGAATTTTAAAGAAATTTATACACTATATTTTTACTAGATTATAAAATTATACTGATTACTAAATTTTGAAGATAAATGCACCTACTAACCGGTCTTAAGTTTCTCGGTGCACTGCAGCTCACAGGCCTGCATCGATTCGAAGTTGTTCTTGTTCCCACTGCAACCTCCATAGGTGAACGTGTCGCAGGTGTGCTCCTCAGCGTTGTAGTAGTACCTCACGTGGGCAGCTCTGCAAACACCGGTCACCTTGGGCAGGAAGCATTTCTCTGTGGAAGGATGGAGAATGTGAGGGTGATGATGGAAATTAGATTATTTTACGCATAATGAAAAAAAACTTGAACTTTTAATCGAAAAAAACTTTTCATCATCGAGTCAACCAATGAAGCCACCTGTCTCTGGCGGCTCCACACACACAGAATGACAGTCTTCCTCGGTTTCAAAGAGGTTGCCGTTGGAACCACATCCGCTGTACCAGAATCGTGAACAATCACCGATGGCGATGTCGTAAAACCATTTAATGCTGTGGTCTGTACAGTGGCCGGCTTCCGATGGCAGTGAACAAACTCCTGTGGATGATGGAAAGAAAGGATTGGACTAGTGAATAAAAATTAATTTTTAAATTGAATTTATTTATTGAGTTAATTAAAATTTATAGCTTTAAAAAGTGTTTTTAACTATTGGCAAATAAATTAAGTATTTGAAGATTGAAAAAATAATAAATGAATAAATCTATAATATAAAACACACAAACCATATTTATAACAATCTTAGCTATACTTGCTTACATTTCCGGATTTCACAAACTTCACCAATCAATCAATCAATCAAATAAACTTCTATAGCGCTCTTTCATCAAATTCAAGAAACCAAAACCGCAGAAAACTGTCAAATAAGCCTACTCTTCAAACTTCCACAAGATTCTCGCGATGACACTCACCTCCCTTCCTGTGTTCCGTGGGACAGCCTGCGTGGTTGGGTCCAGTTGCCTTGGTCTTGTGGTCCAGACAGCAGCCGTACTCTGAATGCTCGCAAGAAATGCTTTCTTCGTCTGGAATCTCGTCACAACCTGGTGGTTGGGTGGTGGTTGAGAGGTGGTTTGGTGTGTTATATCATATAACAAGGGTGAGTTATGATGATTTGAAAGATTTTAATGTTTTTGAACCGTAAAGAATTTATGTTTAAATACATTTATTGTTTAATTCTCGTTTTTAAAACTATTTTATAACCTAATTCAATAAACTTTTAATCAGTCAAATTTTAAAGTCAAATTTTAAAATATCAAAATAACCTTGGAACTCTTCACCAAGCGCCTTTTTAACTCCATCAAGACAACACCCGTAGTAATGTTGGTCGCAAGTCACTCCACCCTCTTGGATCACTGGGGGGAAAGAGATGAATGGATTAGAAGAGAATAAAAAAATGAAAAATTTAGAAAAAGTAAAAAAAAGAAAAAATTGTTTTATATTAATATAAAAATAGTTCGAAGTGAAGTTTCAAGAAGTTATTTAACTAGAACTGTTTAAAGAGAATAATAATTATTTTCAAAGTAATCCAACTAAAATCGAATAAACTAAAATAAAAAAAAGGTAATTTAAATATTTAAAAAAACGAATAACGCCAATGCACCTACCACATCCTTCATAGTTGGGTCCAATGGCGTGAGAAACTCCGTCAGGGCAACAGCCGTAAACTTGGTACCTACAGTCGTCTGATTTTCGAAATAAAAAGAAAGAAAAATCGCGATTAATTATTTATTTATGTATATTTCAGTTTTTAAAAGAGATTTAAAATGAATAAATGGTCCATTACCCAATATGCAATGATTAAAATGAGATTAAAACTTCTTATTAATAAAAAAAGGCGATCACAAACCTTCAGCACATCCCTCAAGGTTTCGTCCGAGAGCCAGCGATAAGCCGTCTGGACAGCAACCGAATGTACTTAAGCGGCAGTCCATAGAACACTCACCAGACCCCTCTGCGCCTTCACACGATTCTGAGAGTCAGAAAATCGAGATGGTGAGTGGGAAAAAAAGTTGAAAATATATAATTTAAATTAAAATGTTGAGAAAATTCGTAAATAAGTAACATTTTATATAGTATGTTTTCACATGTATTCAACACTACTTTATATTAGAAATTTTCTTCTTTAAGTGTTAAAACACTTAAAACTTGGACAAACCAGTTGGATGGAATCTCACAGTCTCAGCCTCGGGACAGCCCTGTCTGTTGGGACCTCTAGCTGGAGTGTATCTGTCGGCGCAGCAGCCGTAGTGTGATGTCTGGCAGCTGTGGTCGACCCTGATGTGGTCGCAACGGTCGTTTTCGAAGCCTCTGGCGGGAGAGATGCCGTCTTCGCAACAACCAAACTCCGACGTTTCGCATGGAATTGTTGGGACTTCTATCGGGGAATGAAGGGATAAGTGTATTAATCGTACTATGGTTGGATGGGAGAGTTTTTACTTGAATGGGGTTAGATTTGTTTGAAAAGTTTTAGTCTTTTGAGCTTCTTGGAATGATTTTGAAAAATCGATAGGTTTGAAAATATTGTTTGTTTTGGAGAAGAAATGTATTTGAGATTTGAAATTGATGAAAACTAACTACTATTTTCGCAATTAGGGAATTAACAATTTAAAAAAACACATTGCGTAATTATGATTTGATTTTTTGTAAAAGAAATTGTGAAATAATATAATATGGCAACGTTAGTGGCAGATTTTAAATGAAATGTAATACTATAAGTTTAATTATATCAAAAACTACTTGCAATCCTAGAAATGTAAAATTTTTGTTATTTGAAATGTTACTATTTACTCAAAAATAAAGCTCTGTCTTTGACAACCTCTTCTGGCTATGTGGTGAAAGTTTAATTGACTGTATTTTTATCCACACATATTTTCAGAAGTTTGAAAACACTCGATTTTGAAATTACACTCTCATACCAGAAATTTATTTCAACATTAATTACGTGAAAAGTACTAGTAGCTACATTAAAATAAATAAATTATTGAAACAATAAAATTACAACTACATTACAAACAACACACAACTACATTCTAACTCTCAACTTGTCTACAAGAACACGTCTCACATCCCTTGCTATTGACATAGTAACCGTACTGGCACCATGTAAAACACTTAAAGATGGGACATTCTACCGAAAAAATATACGGTTCTTTGATAGTTTCATGTAACTTTATTATGTCGGTATTTTTTTATTTTATATATTTTTAAAATCTAAAGACTTTTTTGGAAATTGTAAATCTTATAAATATTTATAAGTATTATTGATAAATTTATTTAAAAAATTGCTTTTAAAACCCCTCCAAAAAAATAACTGTAATATTCATCATAAAAGCCCGAACAAAAACTAACTAACCGAAGGGGCATTGGTTGTAATTGCAGTCGTTCTCGGTGCGAGGTTTATTCTCCTCCGAACACTCGTTCGATTCAGCATGATCTTTCAGGCAGATCACCGATCTATGCTGGATTCCTCCACCACAAGTGACAGAACACTTTGAGGAAAAAAGCGAAATCATTTAGATTCTTTCAATTTAGAGGCTTTAGATATTGAGGTTATTTGAACCGTTAATGGAAATGCGTTTTTAGCAATATAAACTCAAATTTGTTTAGTACTTCAAATATATGTAGGAATAAAAAGTCAAGCAACACAAATGTTGAAAAAAAAATTTCCAGCTAAAATTTCGCTTAAATTGATTTAAATCAAAACCGCACCTCAGAGAAAGCTCCAGAGACCCATTTGGCTTCACAGTCTTGCTTGCAGAATTCAATACTCACGGGTTTGGAGTCGAGACCACATCCTTCTTCGTACGTAAGTTGAACAGAATCACCGATCGATAGATGCTGGATTCTACCACAGAAGACTTCTCTTTCCCTGGTTCCTACACCGCATTTTGAAGAGCACTGGTGAAGAATGTTAGTTGAGATAATCGGGAGTATAATAGATTTTAACTTGAATTCATTTTAAATTAAATTAAATATTTAACCAAATCAAACAACTTCTGCCCAATTTTTAAAGATAAAAATAAAACCTGCTGTTGAAAAATACAAACAGTTTCATCGACACCCGTACTATCAAAAAAAAACCAAATCTCTCACCCAGCATTCAATCCAAAACCAACCTGGCCCCATTGCGTGGTAAGCCACTTGGGCATCAAGTTGCAAGCCACTTCTGGTCTCTGGCACTCTTGCTCTGAGATGGGCTTAACGAGAGAGACGCAATGATCCTCGGAGACCACTCTACCAGCGTTGTAGCCTGAAACACCTGTGCAGAAGACCAAACGCCTGTCAAAAGCTTCGTCGCATGAAGCGGAACACTGCAAAAGTAGGAGGAGGGGGGTGGAGTTTAGGTAAAGAATGAAAGGGTTATTTGAAAGGGTTAGTTTATTTATTTATATCAAATCAAAAATTATTTTGACAAATTAAAATACTCACTCCAAACCACTCTGAAGTCTTCCACTCATAATAGTCGCAATGGTCAGCCGAACAGATTCGTGCCGTTTGTCCCACTACGTCCTGTGCGTTGAGAAAGTGTGGATTACATTGCATTACAATGTAATTTACATGTAAATAATTTAGAGTATTTTATTTTTCTATTTAATTTATTTAGCGTTGTAATTTATAATTTTTTAAATACATTTTTAAACATCAAAAACTCGAAAATCTTATATAAAAGCAACTTGAAAACCAATAAATATATAAAAAAGGACCAAAACTAAAACCTGAGAAGGTTCAACATGGTCCTGGTGGCACTGCTTGATGGTCTCTGGTTTGGGCTGGGGGCATCGGTGTTGGTTGAGCGTGATGGAGCGATCCTCGTTCTCACCGATGACCAGACAGAAAACCTCCCTGGTCATCGTCCAGTCGACGCACTCACTCCACATGCCCACGTACCAACTGTCGTCGAGGAGTTAATTGATTAGTTAAATGTTAATTGATAGAATTTAGTTAATTAAGAGAATTTAGCGTAAAGAAATTGGGTGAATATTTTTTTCACATTTTTAGCCACTAAGGCAAGTTTAAATCACGAAAAAATGCCATTTTAAAAAACAAGAAAGCATTTCCCATTGAAGTGTCTACCACTCACCTTGTGTACTTGCCACTGACGATGGTATCTTCGTATTTTTCTTCTTCCTTTTCTTCTTCTTTTTCCACCGGGTAGCAGGGCCTTCTGTCATCTCCTGTCTGGTCTTGGTCGACCTCGATCGTAGAGATTCTGTCGGTGTCGACTGCTTCCGAAGACTCAGTGACTGGAGAAATAATCGGAGCGATCGTGTGCCCTTCTTCGGGAGCCTCTGTTGCTGCATCATCATCTTTCTCATCTTCATCATCATCTTTGTCATCTTTGTCTTTGTCATCTTTGTCATCTTTGTCTTTGTCATCTTTGTCTTTGTCATCTTTGTCTTTGTCATCTTTGTCTTTGTCATCTATGTCTTTGTCATCTTTGTCTTCATCTTTGTCTTCATCTTTGTCTTCATCTTTGTCTTCATCTTTGTCTTTATCTTTGTCTTCATCTTTGTCTTCATCTTTGTCTTCATCTTTGTCTTCATCTTTGTCTTCATCTTTGTCTTCATCTTTGTCTTCATCTTTGTCTTCATCTTTGTCTTCATCTTTGTCTTCATCTTTGTCTTCATCTTTGTCTTCATCTTTGTCTTCATCTTTGTCTTCATCTTTGTCTTCATCTTTGTCTTTATCTTTTTCTTCATCTTTGTCTTCATCTTTGTCTTCATCTTTTTCTTTATCTTTGTCTTCATCTTTGTCTTCATCTTTGTCTTCATCTTTGTCTTCATCTTTGTCTTCATCTTTGTCTTCATCTTTGTCTTCATCTTTGTCTTCATCTTTGTCTTCATCTTTGTCTTCATCTTTGTCTTCATCTTTGTCTTCATCTTTGTCTTCATCTTTGTCTTCATCTTTGTCTTCATCTTTGTCTTCATCTTTGTCTTCATCTTTGTCTTTGTCATCTTTTTCTTTGTCCTCTTCATCTTCATCTTTTTCTTCTTCATCTTCATCATCTTTTTCCTCTTCATCTCCATCATATTTTTCGTCTTTATCTTCTTCATCTTCTTTGTCCTTGTCGTCTTTTTTAGTTTTGACTTTTTCTTTTTTGTCATCGTCTTCCTTTTTCTTCTTATCATCTTTATCTTTATCATCCTCATCATCATCATCCTCACCTTTTTCTTTGTCATCTTCATCTTCATCTTCCTCTTTGTCATCTTCATCTTTCTTTTCTTTATCCTCATCATCATCATCATCATCCTCACTTTTTTCTTTGTTATCTTCATCTTTGTCATCTTCATCTTCATCTTCCTCTTTGTCATCTTCATCTTTCTTTCTTTTATCCTCATCATCAACATCATCGCCTTCATCATCTTCACTATTTTCTTTATCATCATCATCTTTTTCTTTATCATCTTTGTCTTCATCATCTTTGTCTTCATCATCTTTGTCTTCATCATCTTTGTCTTCATCATCTTTGTCTTCATCATCTTTGTCTTCATCATCTTTGTCTTCATCATCTTTGTCTTCATCATCTTTGTCTTCATCATCTTTGTCTTCATCATCTTTGTCTTCATCATCTTTGTCTTCATCATCTTTGTCTTCATCATCTTTGTCTTCATCATCTTTGTCTTCATCATCTTTGTCTTCATCATCTTTGTCTTCATCATCTTTGTCTTCATCATCTTTGTCTTCATCATCTTTGTCTTCATCATCTTTGTCCTTATCATCATCAGCAACATCATCTTTATCTTCATCATCTGTGCTTCCATCATCTTTATCTTCATCTTCTTTGTCTTCTTCATCTTTGTCTTCTTCATCTTTGTCTTTTTCATCTTTGTCTTCTTCATCTTTGTTTTCTTCATCTTTGTCTTCTTCATCTTTGTCTTCTTCATCTTTGTCTTCTTCATCTTTGTCTTCTTCATCTTTGTCTTCTTCATCTTTGTCTTCTTCATCTTTGTCTTTTTCATCTTTGTCTTCTTCATCTTTGTCTTCTTCATTTTTTTCCTTATCCTTATCTTCATCGTCTTCCTCCTCATCATCAACTTTTCCATCAGGCAATTTTGTTGAATCTTCATCATCATCATCATCTTTGTCCTTATCTATTTTTTCTTTTTTCTTTTCATCGTCATCTTTCTTATCATCATCATCATCTTCATCATCCTCATCTTCATCATCCTCATCTTCATCATCCTCATCTTCATCCTTGCTGCTTTCTGTCTCATCAACCTCTTCCTTAACCACACTTCCTTCTTCTTCATCATCGTCTTTCTTTTCTTTTGTCTTTCCTGAACCTTCCTCATCGTCATCCTCATATTCATCATCGTCAACGGGTTCGTCTCCATCTTTTTTCTTGGATTCATCTTTTTTATCATCGTCATCTTTATCATCTTTAACTTTATCATCGTCATCTTTATCATCTTTAACTTTATCATCGTCATCTTTATCATCGTCATCTTTATCATCTTTATCTTTATCTTTTACATCTTCTTCTTTATCAGCGCTATCTTCTTTTCCCGAATCCTCTCCGTCAACATCCTTTTCTTTTTCATCATCATCTTCATCGTAATCGTCTTTACCTTTATCATCATCATCTTTTTTCTTTCCTTCTTTATCATCTTTTTTGTCTTCATCATCAGACTTATCATCCTCATCGACATCTTCACTCCTTTTATCCTTACCATCCTCTTCAACTTTCTTCTTTTTCTTCGCGCATCTCAAGGTCATCCCACTTTCTGCAGCAGACTCTTCGGTATCATCATCGGTGCAAACCTCATCACCACTGGATTCAGAGTCGTCTTCATCATCTTCAGTTGAGCCAGTGCCACCTACCGACTTAGCTTTGGGTTTTTTGTCATCATCTTTCTTAGCAACATCATCTTCTTCATCCTCCTCGTCATCATCATAATCTTCATCCTCCTCATCATCATCTTCTTCTTCTTCTTCACTAGCATCAAGATCTGCAGCGACTTTAGACACTACGACCTCTTCGGTAGCATCTTTGAACTCTTCATCCACGTAAGTTATCGTGTACTTAATCGATTCCGTTGTTTCGACCACTTTTGAAGTCTTCTTGAAGGAGTAGTAGTAACCAAGATATATGCGTTCTTTACCTGAGTCAGTTACCACATACCTTGACTCGATTTTGCTCTTCTCGTACTCACCCACGGTGATGTTGTATTCCTTGCCATCTCCATCAATTACCTTTCTGTAGTCCGAACTGACTGTATGCGTGTCAAAGACAGAACCAAAAGCGACTCTCTTTACGACCACGTAGTACAGCACTTGCCCGATCATGACGTACCTACGACCCACTCCCTTCTTCGAGCCTTGTATCAAGTACACCGCATCACCTTCCTGCACAGCGTCCTTGCCGTTGTAAAGGCACTTAGCTTCAAGTCCTTCGTAGGCATAGTGCTTTTCATGATTCACCACCACCACCACACCGTCTACTGTAGCTCGCTTGAAACCAAAATCATCTTTCACCAACTCGATCTTCTCAGCACCAGGCTTGACGAGGACGTCTTGGCCGATGACGGGTCCATGTGGAATGTACGTCACGACAAAGGACCTCGCAAGGATGAATCTGTATTCGACACCAGAGATGGTCACCCGGTATTTTAGATGAAATTCATCGTCGTCTTCAAACTTCACAAGCTCGTGAACTATATCTTTATCGTCTTTGACAAATTTGTTATCCATCAGCTGATAATCGCCTCTCAATTTTGTGAAAATAAAATGGTCTCCTTCGGCGAGGAAGACAGTTCTTCGGCCTAGCTTGTACTGGCCCGGGGCCATTTTATACAAATCTATTTCATAAAATTTCTTGTCGATGCTATAACGAATTAGTTTACCAGCAAAAAATTTGCAATCGTCTGGCAGATCCAAAATTTGGAATTCTTTTTGATCAACGAAATATCTGTGGTCTTTCCTGTCGAAGTAGGACGCAGTCTTATTATCAAGCAAATCTTTTTCAATCCACGTGGCTCTTTCATCTTCGAAAACCATAGTTTCGTAAACAATAACAAATTCCTCTGGAAGTTCGCTTATCTTCTTGACAGAATACTGAGTTACTTTTTTCTTCTCTTTGTCTTTTTTCTCGTCTTCCTTTTTACCATCCTCACCCTTTTTTTCATCAACGTCATCTTCATCACCATCCTCTTCTTCATCATCTTTATCTTCATCATCAGTATCATCTTCATCGCTCCTATCAGCATCTTCATCATCATCATCATCCTTTGCGATCTTAGAAACTATAACTTCTTCAGTAACTGTTTCATCCTTATCATCCACATGAACAATCGTGTATTTAATGGATTCTGAAGTTACAATTACACCAGATGCTTTTTTGAAGTAGTAGTAGTAACCAAACGCGATGTGTTCTTCACCTGCGTCAGTCACCACAGACCTAGTTTCTGGCCCCTCCTCAGTATATTCACCCACGGTGATGTTGTATTCTTTGCCATCTTCATCAATGACTTTTCTGTAGTCCGAACTGACTGTATGCGTGTCAAAGACAGAACCAAAAGCGACTCTCTTTACGACAACGTAGTACAGCACTTGCCCGATCATGACGTACCTACGACCCACTCCCTTCTTCGAGCCTTGTATCAAGTACACCGCATCACCTTCTTGCACAGCGTCCTTGCCGTTGTAAAGGCACTTAGCTTCAAGTCCTTCGTAGGCATAGTGCTTTTCATGATTCACCACCACCACCACACCGTCTACTGTAGCTCGTTTGAAACCAAAATCATCTTTCACCAACTCGATCTTTTCAGCACCAGGCTTGACGAGGACGTCTTGGCCGATGACGGATCCGTGTGGGATGTACGTCACGACAAAGGACCTCGCAAGGATGAATCTGTATTCGACACCAGAGATGGTCACCCGGAACCCTTGAAGCAATTTCTCGTCGTCTTCAAACTTTACAAGCTCGTGCATTTTTCCTTCACGGTCTTTGACGAATTTGTTCTCGATCAGCTCGTAATCCGTTCTCAAGTTCGTGAAGACGAAATCGTCCCCTTCCGTGATGAAGACAGTTCTTCGGCCCAGCTTGAACTGGCCCGGGGCCATTTTATACAGATCAACTTTATGGAATTGCTCTTCGATGTCGTAACGAATTAGTTTACCAGCAAATAAACTGCAATCGTTTGGCAGATCTAGAATTTGGAATTCTTCACCATCAAGATAATATTTGCGGTCTTTTCTGTAGAAGAACTCTGCAGTCTTCTCATCCAACAGCTGGTCTTGAATCATTGAGATTTTGCCTTCTTCAAAAACTATTTTTCCAGACACTATAACAAACTCCTTTGGAAGCTCGGTTATCTTCTTGACGTGGTACTGAGTTACCTTTTTCGTCTTTTTGTCTTTTTTTTCATCCTTTTCTTCATCATCATCACTCTTGTCATCAGCATCTTCATCATCGGCATCTTTATCGTCATCATCTTCATCTTCATCCTCATCGTCTTCCTCATCTTTTGCGATCTTAGAAACTACAACTTCTTCAGTAACTGTCCCATCCTTATCATCCACATGAACAATCGTGTATTTAATGGATTCTGAAGTTACAATTACACCAGATGCTTTTTTGAAGTAGTAGTAGTAACCAAACGCGATGTGTTCTTCTCCGGCGTCGGTCACCACAGACCTGGTTTCTGGCCCCTCCTCAGTATATTCACCCACGGTGATGTTGTATTCCTTGCCATCTCCATCAATGACTTTTCTGTAGTCCGAACTGACTGTTTGCGTGTCAAAGACAGAACCAAAAGAGACTCTCTTGACGACCACGTAGTACAGCACTTGCCCGATCATGACGTACCTACGACCCACTCCGTTCTTCGAGCCTTGTATCAAGTACACCGCATCACCTTCTTGCACAGCGTCCTTGCCGTTGTAAAGGCACTTAGGTTCGAGTCCTTCGTAGGCATAGTGCTTTTCATGATTCACCACCACCACCACACCGTCTACTGTAGCTCGCTTGAAACCAAAATCATCTTTCACCAACTCGATCTTCTCAGCACCAGGCTTGACGAGGACGTCTTGGCCGATGACGGGTCCGTGTGGGATGTACGTCACGACAAAGGACCTCGCAAGGATGAATCTGTATTCGACACCAGAGATGGTCACCCGGAACCCTTGAAGCAATTTCTCGTCGTCTTCAAACTTCACAAGATCGTGCATTTTTCCTTCACGGTCTTTGACGAATTTGTTCTCGATCAGCTCGTAATCCGTTCTCAAGTTCGTGAAGACGAAATCGTCCCCTTCCGTGATGAAGACAGTTCTTCGACCCAACTTGAACTGGCCCGGGGCCATTTTATACAGATCAACTTTATGGAATTGCTCTTCGATGTCGTAACGAATTAGTTTACCAGCAAATAAACTGCAATCGTTTGGAAGATCTAGGATTTGGAATTCTTCACCATCAAGATAATATTTGCGGTCCTTTCTGTAAAAGAACTCTGCAGTCTTTTCATCCAACAGCTGGTCTTTAATCATTGAGAGTTTGCCTTCTGCCAAAACTATTTTTCCAGACACTATAACAAATTCCTTAGGAAGCTCGGTTATCTTCTTGACGTGGTACTGAGTTGCCTTTTTCGTCTTTTTGGTTTTTTTCTCATCCTTTTTTTTATCATCATCACTCTTGTCATCAGCATCTTCATCGTCGTCATTATCATCTTCATGTTCATCATCATCGTCTTCATCATCCTTTGCGATTTTAGAAACTACAACTTCTTCAGTAACTGTTCCATCTTTATCATCCACATAAACAATCGTGTATTTAATGGATTCTGAAGTTACAATTACACCAGATGCTTTTTTGAAGTAGTAGTAGTAACCAAACGCGATGTGTTCTTCTCCGGCGTCGGTCACCACAGACCTGGTTTCTGGCCCCTCCTCAGTATATTCACCCACGGTGATGTTGTATTCCTTGCCATCTCCATCAATGACCTTTCTGTAGTCCGAACTGACTGTATGCGTGTCAAAGACAGAACCAAAAGCGACTCTCTTGACGACCACGTAGTACAGCACTTGCCCGATCATGACGTACCTACGACCCACTCCCTTCTTCGAGCCTTGTATCAAGTACACCGCATCACCTTCCTGCACAGCGTCCTTGCCGTTGTAAAGGCACTTAGCTTCAAGTCCTTCGTAGGCATAGTGCTTTTCATGATTCACCACCACCACCACACCGTCTACTGTAGCTCGTTTGAAACCAAAATCATCTTTCACCAACTCGATCTTCTCAGCACCAGGCTTGACGAGGACGTCTTGGCCGATGACGGGTCCGTGTGGGATGTACGTCACGACAAAAGACCTCGCAAGGATGAATCTGTATTCGACACCAGAGATGGTCACCCGGAACCCTTGAAGCAATTCATCGTCGTCTTCAAACTTTACAAGCTCGTGCATTTTTCCTTCATCGTCTTTGACGAATTTGTTCTCGATCAGCTCGTAATCCATTCTCAAGTTCGTGAAGACGAAATCGTCCCCTTCCGTGATGAAGACAGTTCTTCGACCCAACTTGAACTGGCCCGGGGCCATTTTATACAGATCAACTTTATGGAATTGCTCTTCGATGTCGTAACGAATTAGTTTACCAGCAAATAAACTGCAATCGTTTGGAAGATCTAGAATTTGGAATTCTTCACCATCAAGATAATATTTGCGGTCCTTTCTGTAAAAGAACTCTGCAGTCTTCTCATCCAACAGCTGGTCTTGAATCATTGAGATTTTGCCTTCTTCAAAAACTATTTTTCCAGACACTATAACAAACTCCTTTGGAAGCTCGGTTATCTTCTTGACGTAGTACTTGGTTTTTTTTGGTGCACCGTAAGTACGGGAAGTTCCACTATAACTAAACTGATTGACGAATGTATGCAGTGCACTTTGGTAGACTCTAAGTACAAACGTATCAACGATCACCAATGGATATTCTTCATCATCAATTTTCACCGTTGTGACGCCCTTATCAGTCTTTATTTCGAACCTATCTTCAGTCTCCGTGTTCACAACGTATCGGCTTTGGACAACCTCGTAACCTTCTGGGAGACTGCTGAGGATGAAGTAATCGCCAGAATCAACCGAGTAGAACTTTTTTTCTGTTTTTTCTCCCAAAGTAAACCCAAGGTTTCCGTCAACAAATTTGGCAATGTATTTCTTTCCACTTTCATCGACTACATGCATTTTGTCGATGAACTTATAACCCTTAGGAAGACCAGTGTATGCCAATTTGATTTCTTTATCAAGGAAAAAAGTTTTGTCTTCAATTTTAATCAGGCTTACATTTTCATCGTCTTCCACTTTTTCCACGCTATACTCGGCATCTGAACCACTGGCCGAGACTACCTTATCTCCAGTCAAAATGTAACTATTTGAAGGAATTCTATTCAGGTAATACGACTTTCCAATAATTATGTAATATTTTACTTCGGAAACTTCAACTTCGAACGAACCGTTTTTACCCATTTTAATATCATATTTTGCCCCACTTTCATCCACAACGTAGCTTTGTTCTTTGATGGTGTATTCTTCAGGAAGATCGGTGAACAGGAAGGCTTGTCCTTCATTCACGAAGAGAATTTCGTCTGCAACCTCGATTGTCTTTCCTATGGAGTCCTGGAAGTTGATCTCAAGTTTGTCGTCTTCGTGGTCTTTTTTAACGAGATGGGTAGAATCGACGAAGTAGAAATCTTCAGGCACGCTCAGAGCGTAATGGTGAGAGAAGTCAAAATAATATTCGTAAGACTCTATTTTGACACCTTGCAGAGACTTTTCTTGAAAATCAGCGATTTCTTCGATTTTGTGAAGTTCGTGCTCATAATCAGCAACTGAGTCTTTGTAGACCACGAAGAATTTAGCAGGGAAACTGCTTACTTGGCTGTGAATTTGAAGATTGATCGTCTGACCACCCACTACAACCTTGCCGTCTTTCACTTCATACGACTCAGAACCAACGACGTACCGCTTTATTTCTATTTGGCCATCACTCTTGAAAACGTAGTAAACTGAAGCTTCTCCCATTTTGAAAACGAGTTCTTTGTCTACCAAGCCGGCGGAGAAACTGATCATTTCTGAGTAGGACTTTTGAACAAAAACAAGCTTGTATTCATCTTCCCCTTCAACAAACCTAGCAAAGGTGAATTTACCGGCCTTGTCTTTGGTGTAGTAGAATGTTCTTTCTTCAACTTTGTAACTATACTCTGTGCCGTCAAACTCCATTGAGTCAGCATCCAGTTGAAATTCCATGACAGACGGGAATAGGTTTTTGACCTTCAAATCTCCACCGTAGAAGACTTTCTTTCCACCTTCTTTGAAGATGAAGTAGTCATGTCCCATCACGAAACATCCGTGTTCTTCGTCTCCCAGACCACTCAAGGCAAACTTAGATTCCTTCATTGAAGAATTGAAAGAGCTATCTTCTCCGAAAACTCCTTCGAATATAATTTCGCCATGTTGGTCAGCCACAAAAGAGTAGATAGTCTGTTGCACCACTACATAAAACCCCTTCTTCTCATAGTACATGTATCTTACGTTGATCGTGTACCCGTCTTCGTAACTGAATACGTCTTCAAACTTAACGTCGAAGGGACTCTTAACTATCGAATGACTGGTAGTCGTCACAACTTTGAATCCACCACCATGCGCAGAAGTTTCAGTCTCTTTAGCGTCTTCATCGTCTTTCTCTCCGCTGAATTCCTCGTCATCAGACGCCACAGAGCCACCAACATCATCCGAGTAAGAGCCTTCCCGACTGTCATCTTCGCCATCATCGCGTTCTCCATACTCCCTCATGGATCTCTCGTCGATGTACTGGATCTCCCCGTTCCTTATCACTCCCAGGTTCTTCTTGTGCAGCATCGGACGCGATTGAGAGTCGGAGTAAGACTTGAACGATGCGCCAAAGGAATTTCTGCCAGTTTCTTCGTCTGTGTAGCCCGTCACGTTCTGCATCTCCAAGAGGTAGACCCTTCTGTCTTCTGCTTCAATCCACCTTTTCTTCGCTGCAGCTTTGCCGTCTTTTGAAGTCATGTAGGTCACTTCCAGCTTGATCTCGTCTGAAGCCTCGTTCAAGATGACCTGAATGACGGTTTAATGCGGCAACGATTGGTTTCAGTTATTCATACGAGATGTAAATGGGTGTTAAATCTATTGATTTTAACCTAGCGAAAGCATTTAAAGAATTGCGTTTAAAGAAGAACATTTTATAATATTTATACATTTATTAACAACTTCAAATGATTATCCATTCTAATTGAAAAAATATATTGCATTTTAAAATATTATTTAAAACTAATTTAATTTTAGAAAAAACTCACTCCAAGGTCATACTCCTGCCAGATGGGTCCTTCAATCTTAACCAGCTCTCCGACGCTTTCTCTGCCGAAGTCCTTCACCTTCTCGGCGTCAAATTGATCTTCATCGTCACTGTCATCGTCGTCGTATCCCCACCGCTTGTAGCTCAGCGTCGCTCCGTTCAGTGAAGACACTGAGCGCCTCGTCTTCAAGAGTCTCGCGTTGAAAAGCAGTTTGTCTTGGTTGCTGATGGCTGGATGGGAGTGTCGGTGTGTGTGTGGTTTTGTGGGTTTTTTTCGGTTGTGTGTGAAAATGTTTTATAAATCGATTTATTATAGTACTTTGATTTGAGAAAAAATCATAAAACTTAAGTGAATAACTGAAAAAACTAAAACTTATTTTTACACTTTTAATGTTAAAACTTCGTATTAGACTAACCCATAAAAACGTTAGGCATTTTGTTGACGATCTTGATGTTGAATGCGTACTTTGGCAGCTTGAAGAGTTTGTGGTGACCTGATTAGTTGAAGGCTTAAACTTAAAAATAGAAATAATTCGATAATAATTGAAGAGGAAAGAATATAAATAAAAGTTTGTAAATACATGTAGAGAACCAATGAAACAAGAAAATACCTTCAATAAAATTAGCGTTGTCGCAATAATATTATTCAATAAATTATTGAATAACTTATTGAAAACTATCCCTGCCTTTGTAGAAGTGTTCTTTCTCGTGAATGACCCCTTCTTCCGGCTGGCAAGTGGAGGAATCTCCATTACAAACTCTGCATTTGTCCAGCTGAGAGGAAGAGCCGAGTCTGCGGTCGCAACCCAGTCGCTGTGTGATGATGGAAGGTTTTGAAGGGAAGCTAGATGGTTGGTTGGTGAAGTGGTTGATGTGGCAGTTAGTAGGAAGTTAATGTGGGTTTGATGCTGATTTTTATATTGGATTTGCTTTGAGAAAATATAATTGTTTCAAACTTGAATAACAGGTTAATAATGGGGTTATAAAAGTTTTAAGACAGGTTAATTTCGTAGAATAAAACCTGTTACCAATTTCAAAATTAAATTTTGTCCTAAAGTTTGGGAAGCACTATACAAATTAAGATGTTATCTGAGTTTTTCCACTTAGCAGACGCTACTTTACTGAAACTATTAACTAACTAACTGAATCCACGTGTAAGTGGTAGTGAAAACCTTTATCATTACCGCCACATGAAGAAAAAAATTATTAACAAATAATTATAGAAAAAACATATATATATATAAATAAATATAAATAATATTAACATTTTGTATGAATCTGCTAAAATAAAAAAATAAGAAGAAAAGAAGCTCGGCACTAAAAAGCTTGTCGGAAGTGCTTAAAGATGAGAAAAACGGATCCAAGTCATAAAAATAATTTTAAAAAATGTGAATAAGATATAGGGCAAGTAGTAATGAAAACGAAGATGGTGCTCAATCTTTTGAAGTTTGAGGTAGTTTTAAAGTGAAACGGTTGACTTTTTTACTTTTGTGATGCTTGAAGAAAAACTGATGACTTTGAGAAAATAATTAGAATTTTTTTTAATCATTACGAATTACTTTTTAAAAGCGTGGTGAGGTTAATACAATATGCAATCACGTAGGAAGAATAAAAATCCGACTGAGGGAAAATGTCGAGACAAAAAAATGTAAAAAGAGATAAAGTTTTAACAAATAAAATAAATATATAAATGAAAATTTGCAAAAAGTCATAATAATAGAAGAAAACAAAAAAACAGATTAAAAGAAGAAAATCTGTTTCATTTTAGGCATTCAAAGTTTAATTGTAGTGGGAAAATTTATGATTATTTTTTTGATTAGTAGTGTCAGTGGAAGCCATATTTCTTTTATTCGTTTGTTAGGTTGAAAAATGATACTTTGAGAGGAAAGAAGATGTGAGAAATAATGGAACCAGGCCGAATAATGTGGGTATAAAAAATGATCCATCGATATAATTTAAACTCAATAGATTTATAATTCAGGTTCCATACTTTCTAAAAACAAAAATAGGAAAAATAATATAGCTTTTTTAATCGGCATTTCAAACTAAAGTTTATGTCTGTTCTTCCTATTAGCGAAACTACATTTAACAAATCAACTGAGCCACGATCGTTGTAGAATACAATACATTACAATATGCACTGATCAAAGATACTGCCATAAACACAGCTACTAGTGAAACTCGAGAAACAAAACCACAAAAATCTGCTTCATACCGCTAAACCATTCATTTTTATGATAGTATCATATGGACCATAGCCGTTATTACTAAAAAATTTACCACTAAAACTACCATTGAATCAGCGAAAAGACACACAACCACCACTAAAACTACCACATCAACAACCACGCAGACCCGTTCCCAAAATCCGAACCGACCACAGCCACTCACAGTACAAACGCCGGCCACACAAATGTCTTCCATATTGTTACCACAACGGGTTCCGTCGATTACCCTGTCCGCCATCTTGCTGAAGAATTTGTTTCCTACCGCCTTGCAGAACAGCTCACAAGGCTTGTCTGATGGAAGGGTGATTCGGGTTGAAAGAGATTTAAAGTAATGGGATTTTAATATTTTTATATTGCTTTTTTAAATTAAATTTTACTAAAAGTCAAGAGAAATATTTCATAATGAGATAAAAAATGTAATAACTGAAATAAATAATTCATAGTGTGGTTTATATCATTCAAAAGCAAAATGTTTTGACAAATAAACTTCAAAAATAGATTCAAGTAACAATGGATAATTCGGAAGAAAACTGAAAGTAGACGTTAAGCTCAACGAAGAGATAAAAATAATTAGTTGGCAATTAGTGGAGAAAAAGTAAGTAAACTATTTACAGCAAAACGATAAAAACTGAAATAAAAAATGAAAACGTTACCGAAATGAATACCAAAAAATAAGATGGAATTCTGAGAAAAAGACCACTAAAAATCGTGAAATCCGTAATAAAATAAGAAAAAAATATAAGTACAAACGAAAAATTTCGAAAATGTGTATTATTTATAAAAAAATATATAAAAAAATGTAAGTTTGTAAAAAAATTATTGAATTACCTTTTTTGAATGTGCATCTAAAAAAGGTTTTTTTTAAATGTAGTAAATTACTAATGAAAAGTTTCATTCATCCTTTTAATAAAACAAAATAAATATTTTTCAAATTAATTATCAATTTATTTGAGTAAATATTTTATATAGTTTTCTATAATAATCATAGATCTTAAATGTTTCTACATAATTCTTTTCAAATAAAATAAGAGAAAATTAAAGTTTAAAATTAACTTTTTGAATCTCGTTCATGACAATGTATTAATTATTATTATTTTCTGTTTTTAAATATTTTCAAAGTGACTATCGTATATTTAGTGATTGGAGTATAGTAATAAAAACCGAAAACTGTAAAAAACATGAAAATAAAACTCTCACGCATATTCAGATGAAAATTAATTTTTCTATGTAAAAGAGAAAAAAAAATATTTAAAATTATTTTTATTCTTTAAAAAGATCAAGTATCTATATCAATATTTATGCTGAAAACCCTTCACGCCTAGACAATGTGGGTTTGATTTTCAGGGAGAACACAAACAAACAGCGACCATAAATCGTAAACAGCCTTCTAAATCAGCATTCAAATCACACGCGTGAATTTTGTTTTCCCAGTTCCTTCTCGTTTCACGCCATCAATTTTAATTTAGTGGTTTGTTTTTGTCTTCCACGTAGCAAAGTTTGTCTTGCTACTTCCCACACAGGCTTCTCTTTGACACCATATATTATGAAATGTGATTCAAACGAAAAGAGTAGAATTAAATAAAAGATTCAATAATAATAATAATCAAATATTTTTTAATTATAATTCTAATTTATAGGACTGTAATGAAAACATTGTAATTAAGAAGAGTGGTACAAAAATCTTGAAGGTGGCCTACGTTGCAGAAGTGTTTTTGAAGCGTCTAATGCAACTTCTTTCAAAATAAACACTGATCCTGTCATTTTGGCTTTTTGTGTCAATGACAGAGAGAAAATAAAAAATACAGACATACACGCAAACACACACACACACACACACACACACACACACACACACACACACACACACACACACACACACACACACACACACACACACACACACACACACACACACACACACACACACACACACACACACACACATACACACACACACACACACACACACACACACACACACACACACACACACACACACACACACACACACACACACACACACACACACACACACACACACACACACACACACACACACACACACACACACACACACACACACACACACACACACACACACACACACACACACACACACACACACACACACACACACACACACACACACACACACACACACACACACACACACACACACACACACACACACACACACACACACACACACACACACACACACACACACACACACACACACACACACACACACACACACACACACACACACACACACACACACACACACACACACACACACACACACACACACACACACACACACACACACACACACACACACACACACACACACACACACACACACACACACACACACACACACACACACACACACACCCACCCACACACCCACCCACCCACCCACCCACACACCCACCCACCCACCCACCCACACACCCACACACCCACCCACCCACACACCCACCCACCCACCCACACACCCACCCACCCACCCACTTATCCACCCACCCACCCACCCACCCACACACACACACACACACACACACACACACACACACACACACACACACACACACACACACACACACACACACACACACACACACACACACACACACACACACACACACACACACACACACACACACACACACACACACACACACACACACACACACACACACACACACACACACACACACACACACACACACACACACACACACACACACACACACACACACACACACACACACACACACACACACACACACACACACACACACACACACACACACACACACACACACACACACACACACACACACACACACACACACACACACACACACACACACACACACACACACACACACACACACACACACACACACACACACACACACACACACACACACACACACACACACACACACACACACACACACACACACACACACACACACACACACACACACACACACACACACACACACACACACACACACACACACACACACACACACACACACACACACGGACACGGACACACACACACAAACACAAACGAAGTGATTAAGAGGCTAATAAATACTCTAGTGAGTCTGCTGTAACAAAGCATGGAGTACAAATGAGTTTTTTCATGACTCTTTATTAACATGTGCTTTGAAGATTATGGAAAAGCGTGAGAGTTCACTTGTTCAAATTTTTAGAAGGCACGGCTGAAAAAGCATGTGAAATATTACGGGAGACAAGTAGAAAGTATTTTTAAAGAAAAATTCTCTAATGAAGTGTCGAAAAACGCCTTTCCATCGAATTAAGATAACTAAGATGTATTGGAAATTGATCAAAACACAAAAAACGGTGTATTTGAAAAAATGAATACATTTTAACTATAAGATATGAGTCATATAGGTTTATCATTTAAAATCTTAAATGATTCATGTTTAAAGTTTTTAGTAGAAAATTTTTTTTAAAGATGATGAAGCTTAAAGTTTTTAAGATACTTTATTTATAAGATAAAGACATATATTATTATTATTAAATTTAATTTATAATTACTTTTACATTATTGTTTATTTCGTATAGTTTTTCTGTTTTATATTTAGTTGTGCTGTTTCAGCAAACATAATAAACGACGAATTATAATATATACATTTTATAACTACAACAATCCCATTAAATTAAACTAATCACACCACAACTACAACGTCCACCACAACAAATACTACTAAAACTATAAAGACCCAACTAGAACAATCCAAACTAAAAAAACTCCCAAAACTCCAAGTGCAACAACTAAAACAACTTATAATACTTGTGGAACGACCACATTCTTGAGATGGATAAGCGATTTAAGGCCTTAGAGATCGAAGACAAATGTGGGCCGTGTTGCATCGACGCAATCAAATCCATTATTAACCTTAATTCTTCAATGTATTCAATAATTTTTTAACCTTTAATTTTTTAAAATATTTGAAAAAAATGCTGAAGATGGTTTGTATATTTTGAAGAGCTTAAGGCATTATTAGTACTTTAACAAATATCCTTGATAAAACACTCTTTAAAAAAATTACAAACCAGCAAAAATTTGCACAAAACTTAAAAGAAAACTATAGGAAAACTTCCATAAAACTTCCATGAAACCCCGAGAAAAATACCAGCTCTCGCAAAGCTCTCACCAGGCTGATAGTGGGCCTGCCAGTGGTACTTTCCTTCGGCAAACTGCTTCTTGTTGTGCTGCTGACACTGCAGCATCCGGAGGTCTTGTCTCACTTCGCAGGGCTGTTCGTTGGCGAAGGATAGTAGTTTTGGTGAGGTTGATGGTGCAGGAAAGAAGGTAGTTTGTATTTTTTTGAAGAAAAATAAATCATTTTGGTGAAGATTTGTGTGTTGTTATCTGTTGATTGTTTGGCTAAAGGATTTTTTTGTTATTGTTGTTTTTTGTTGTTTCTTAAGTTTGAAGTGTTGTTATTATTAGAAAAATTATTTTATTTTTTGAATAACCTCTCAAAACAGTTTTTCTTCCATTTGATTAACAGCCTTCACTATTTATCATTTTAAAGGATTTTGATTCATCGTATTTTTGTTTTATTGATTAAATGTACTTTTGAATCATTTTTATTTTGTCTTCTTAAGACCACCAACGGGGCAAATAAGAATTGGTATTTTTTGAATTGATCGATAACTTGCCTTATAATCAAAATTATTGAAAGATGAGTGAAGCTAGTTGTGATAATAAAAATACCGACCTAGAAAAGCATAAAAAGTGTTACAATAAATCTCGATTTAATGATACTAACTATGAAAAAGTGTAATGAAAACATTTTAAAATTCCAAGCTTGTTGTTATTATTTAATACAAAAATAACTGTTGAAAACAAAATAGAAAAAGTTGCTAACTTGAATGTTGCAGGAAGCGAAGATCACGTTATGAGCGATGCATTTGTTGTCTTTTCTGTAAAAAAAGTTGATTAAAGAGAAAAAAGTTGATTAAATGGAGAAAAGTTGCATGGATGAAAAAAATAGCTAATTAAACCACTGAATAAATTAAAATTTTAATCTAAGAATTATTATTAATACAAGTTCCTTATTTTGGTTCCTACCCATGTTGGACGCATTTGTCCCTCTTGTGCATTACTCCTCCACCGCAAACTCTGGTGCATTTGCTCCATTCATCCGCACGTGTCTGCAGGATGAAAGAAGGAATGAATGGAGGGATGAATGAAGGGAAGAATGAAGGGTTAGCATGAAAGAGTAAATGAAAGGTTGAGTAAAAGGGTGATGGAAAAAGTGAATGAATTGATGAGATAGTGGGTGAAGAATTGATGATTGGATGAGTTATTGAATTGGCGGATCAATGGATGGTTGAATAGTTTTGAAAATGAATGTATAGACAAAAAAATAGAAAAGTGAAAAATTGAACAAATTAATAGAAAAAGTTATAATAAAAAATTATAAGTAAAGAGTGTATTTAACGAATATAAAAATTGAGATTGTAATCGGGGTTTGAAGCTGAAGAAAACAATCTATTTTTTAAACACCAAAAAACTTTCAAGACGTTTTTTATACGTTTAACACAATTTCAAACCAAATCCAATATAACGCAAAGTTTCCTATGCATGAAGCCTCTTCAAGAATGATTTATGAACTCCTTAAGTTTTCAGACTTGAGTCTTACTTAGCCTTGGATAACGAAAAACATGCATTTTTTGTTTACAAATTTTTTGTTTTGTTTTTTAAAAAGTTTTTGTAAATGTTACATTAAATAACTTCATTTAGTCAATTTGCTTACCATTTATATTTGTGTAAAAATATATTTTTTTTTGGTTTTTTTAAAAGTTTACATTATCTTTTACAGTTTTAACGAGGCTTATTATTAGTTTTTGCAAAGTACATAGGCTTTTCAAGCTTCTTTATGGGCCATTATGCAATCTTAAGAGCGTCTCTATTACATAATTAACATAACTTTTAATTTACTGTTGCATCCACATGCTTTACTCTTTAAGTAAAAGAAAAAAATAAACCTAAAAACTTTGAAAACTTAAAAAAGTGTTACAGAATTTTTTTAGAAAGGGATTACTAAGAGTAGCAATAAATTAGCTAAAAATATATTTCAGTTCGAAATTATTAGGTTTAAAAACGAGTACAAAAACATTCTAGATTTCTTGAAAACCTTGGAATTCTAGTTTGCGGGAGGTGATTAGCTGCAAGTTCTCAAGGGTTTCTTGGTAGTGTTCAATGTGTGAGAGCAGTAACAATATAGGCGTTGGAAAAGAGATAATTGGTGTCTTCATTGATAATTTATCAAAACTAGAAAAAAAGACAATAAAACATTACAGTATAGCAAATAAAAATGCAGCACAAACACACATTCCAATAAATCTTTTTCTTTAAAACCTAGTACATTTTAAGACTCTTCGAGTGCCGAATACAATGAAGAATATCAAAAAATTGGTATGACTGCAAAGGAGATTGAAAGCTAAAGTGTCTTCAAAGGCGCTTCGTAAGTGGTGATTGATGTTGTGAGGTCTTTAGAGCGATAAATACTGGTCTTTAAGTCAACGCCCTGAGACGAAAGAGAAGCGCTGAGGCCTTTAATCGAATACAGACGATGCTGCTGCTGTCGCTGACTGGTTGTCTGGTTAGTTAGTGTGGGATAGTGGGAAAAGGGGAGGGTAAAGATAGTGATGAGAAGGAAGGGGAAAAGAAAAAGCTGAAGAGTAAATGAATGGAAAAAAAGTGCGAGAATTCAAATAAAAGAGAGGTAGAAAGATGAGAGAAAGGTATGAAAGATGGATTATTTGTAAATACATTATTTATTAAATCTTTTTGAACGCCTAAAGATAAAAATTATATTTTAGGTTTGTAACAATCAATTGGAGATTTCTATAAGTTGTTGGACAAGACAAAATTAATTTATTAGACCGAAAGATTGAAGATAAATTGTCCCAAAAAAAGTTTATTCTTTTTTATTATTTTTTGTTTTAGAAATTTAAATAAAAAGATGTTTAAAAAAAGATATATTAAAAACATAAATCTTAAATGAATAGGTAAAGTCGAAAAAATATTCAAACAGACTTATAACAAAAAAGTAAAAAAACTGTTTAAAAATTATGTAAAATAAATATTTGAAAAAAGGTGAGTTGATAAGACTGTTTAGAGAGCAAGTTTATTTGCTTAGCCTTTTTTGTCCGTCCACAAGATCTTTAGATTATTTAAAAAAACTAAAAGCAAAAGTTATAAATAATATTTTTTCAATAAGATATTTTGAAAAGATTTTAAATAAAAAAATAACTTTTAATTATTGGGAATGGTTGAATGTTTTTACATACTTTTTTCTCTCATAAAAATGTTAAAATATAATTTTTAAGTTGTAAAGAAGGCTCTCAAAAAATACTTATGTTTATTCAACTAAGTGATCATCCTTTTTAAACAAAAAAACATATATTTTTTCCAGATTTTTATCATCTGTCTGGTACCCAATCAGCCATTTTCTCATTCGTTTATTTATTCACTCAGTCATTCAAGAACTGATCAAGTCATTCAACTATCCAACTTTTCAATATCATAATTATTCATCAAACTAACAATTAATTTAAACAAAATTACTATTCATTTTATTTAATTTTGTTTTTTTTCCTCATTCATTAAAGATGTGGTCTTGAAAATCCTTTGGACAGCATATCTATTTATTTATTCGTTAATTTTTCCTTTCATCCATCCATCCTCCATCAAAACTCCTTCCATTCGTCTCAGACAAGATTCAAAGTTTAAGTTCTTCATATAAATCACACTTAAAAGACACTGCAGGTCTCATTAAGGATGTTAATGAAAAGTGTCATTGAAATGTATTCTAAAAAGTTTGTGTATTTAATGAAAAATTAGTTGTAATTTATTCATTCATAATAAACTGGAATTATTATTATTCCATAAATAATAGTAAAAAGAACAAGAATGAAATTAATTTTTTTTATATAAAAACAATGGAGCAGTTATAAAAATCTCATAAACGCTTAAATAAAGATCGGTATGCATTTTTACAGCGCATTTTTAAATGTTCGCATTACACGTTTCAGGCGTTGTCTCTTTCCTTAGCGGGCCATTAATTTTAACTACATTTTTCATTATGTATTTTTTTCATTTTTATCTTTTTTCGTTTACATTTTCTTTCGTTTATGCATTTTTTGTTTTTATTTTTATTCGATTATTTATTTTTTTGTTCGTTCATTTTTTCCTTTGTACATTTATCCATTTTCATATTTAATTTATTTATAAACCCATCAAACAGTTCTTCACAATTTGTATCGTCGTCTGTGCCATCGTCAATATCATCATTCTTCAAGTCTATTAAACAACTGATCTAATTTCAAAGAAAAAATTTATGAAATCTGTTTGCTTCTCATGTGTTCTGTTTGAAAAATCTTTCGCAGGAATGTGTCTTTCTTTTCTAGATTGATATTGGAAAGATTTGAGCATAATTTACAAAACTAATAAAAATAAAATTTTCCGCAAGTCAATGATTAATTTGGAAAATTTCAAAAGTAAAATAAATGCAGGCTTTTATCAAAGTATTGAATTTTCATGAAATATTGTCTATTTGATTATTTTTCATATTATATTTCATTGTAGTTTAATCTTTCTAGAAGAAATATAAGAAGTGGTGGAACCACTAGTACTGGTAATAGAAGAAGAAGGAGTAGTAGTAGTGGTATTTAAAAAAATAAATATTAGTAGTAATAGTAATAGTAGTAGTAGAGACAGAAGAAACTAGCAGTCTGATGTTAATGGAGTCAAACTTTGCACATCGCTTGCTTGATAGATAACAGCAGGGTGTCTACAAGACACTACTTCCTACATTAATTGCAAAGCTGAATTCTTTTTTAAACATCTTTATGTAGTTAAACTTGTTTTTTTATACATTAACCAGATCACTAAAAACGTGTTACATAGAGGTATTGCTATTTTTCAAAGCTTCTTTTTGGCGAGATAGCAAGTCATTGGCGGATGCTGAGTGCAAGTAGAGTTCCTTTCGAGAAATCTGAGCTTGGAATGTAGAAATCCGTTTTTAATTATCTCCGTGAAAACTAAATGCAGATGGATTTGCCTACTTTTTGTGGATTATTTGTAAGTTTTAAATTAAGAAATGATAAATTCCAAATTAAAAAATATTAGTTGAACTTTTAAAAATATAAATATATTTATATCGTGTTCAAAAAAAAAATGAAATTCAATAGCTGAATGTAAATATAAAACAATTAAAATATTGAAACACGTGTAATTGAGATTAGCTTTGTTATACATTTTACAAGAATTTGAGGCAAGTTTAAATAAAAAAAATTAACAAAACTGATTATTAAAAAAATAAATAGAATTTTTCTACTCAACTTTTTCATCAGCAAAAAAACAAAAAGAGGAAATACCTGAGTGGAAGAGTATACAAGGACGAGAAGAAGGGTGGAGATGAGGAGGGAGAGGGTCGGCATTTTGAAGTCAGGGCCAATCCGACAATGGTTTGTGTTCCCTTACGGGATCTATGCGGTCAAAGTCCGATTGCTCTCGATGAGTTTAAGGCCTTTCAGAGTTTTTGTGTTTGAAGGCCGGTGAATGTGTCGAGAATTTCGGTTGATTCGCGGATAAACTAGGAGATGATTTTTTTGTTCATCTTTTAGTTTAACCTGCAAAAGATTAATAAAAATTGTGAGTATTTTATTTTTTTTATTTTATGTATGCTTATTATACAAGTTTAAAAAATGAACTTTTTATGCTTAAAAAAGGGTTCTTAAAGTTGATAGACGCTAAAGAAGAGTGGTAAAATGTTTTCGCGCTACTTAAAAGCACTAATAACTGACACAAGAACGCAAAAGCTTTTTTTAAATATTTTTTTTCAATGAAAAAATAACAGTGAATGAAAATATTAAATTTAATGAAGTTTAAGTGAATATATTGATGAGAGTACATTATTTAAAAAAATTTAAAAAGTAAAACTGAGAAAAGAAGTTTGCTTTAAAATATAAAAAAAAAACACAATTTTTGTTTTTGAAAAATGTTGGACTCAAAAATCGATCAGAAATTAAATAATATAATATTATTAAAACTCAAATGGATATTCAAATAAAATAATTATATTAAAATCAAATGCAAACAATAACTTTCACTTTAACCTCTCAGAGCCGAAATAAGAAATAGCAGACGGCTACAGAGTTGGTTCTTATAAGTGAGTTCTACACATCCCTAACATCCTCCCCGTGTAGTCACGTACGTAGAGGATTAATATACACTATCAGCATATTCCAATGTATACAGGATTTTGTATGTGGATAAGATTTGTGAATATTGGAGTATGGAAATATATAATGTAAGAATGTATGGAGGATATATTTTCAAGTTTTCATACAATAACGCACACACACACACACACGAACACACACACACACACACACACACACACACACACACACACACACACACACACACACACACACACACACACACACACACACACACACACACACACACACACACACACACACACACACACACACACACACACACACACACACACACACACACACACACACACACACACACACACACACACACACACACACACACACACACACACACACACACACACACACACACACACACACACACACACACACACACACACACACACACACACACACACACACACACACACACACACACACACACACACACACACACACACACACACACACACACACACACACACACACACACACACACACACACACACGTACACACACACACACACACACACACATACACACACACACACACACACACACACAAACACACACACATTCAGGATCTTGAAGTTTCAGATGCTGTTCTGATCATTTTTTTCATGCTCCATCTTTTTCTCATAATAGCCACCTTTAAATGATCTAAAACCATTTTTTAAAAAATTAACTTAATTATCTCTCATTACTCAGCGATGGGTCTTGCTTGAAGCTCCATTTGTTTATTCAATGAACAGTTTTTGCTTCCGAAACTGTTTTGTGGTTCGGTTTCGAGTGGTTTTATTACTGTAGTGATCTTGAAGCGACTTTCAAATAAAAAATAACTCTGTAAACAAATTTTAGTTTGGATAATTAACGATTTGTAACGATTGGTTAAAATAAACGGGGCTTTTCCCATTTTTTAAACTGAATATTACTATTACCACAACTAACTAATTAATGAGCTAGAAAAATATAACCAATTTTCTATTTAAATTTTGTAACGCCAAATAAATCTTATTTTTGAAACGTTTTCACGCAGTTTCTTCAATCATACGATTCAGCATCAACATCATCATCATCATCATCATCACCACCATCATCATCACCATCATCACCACCACCATCATCATCATCATCATCACCCTCATCATCAGAAACCTTGATTTCTCTTCCCTCGATAAATTATGTAACTCTGCTTGAAGAGTGTCTAAGGAAATGTTTGAAGAAGAATTTCAAATAATAAATAAAACAAATAGAAATAATAAGCACTAATTATCGGCTATAATTAGTTTTCAAAAATAGTATACTAGTTATCTATTTAATACTCTCGCTAATCCATGTTTTTATTGCTGATTAATGAAGTTTTTTTTTAATTTTTGCAAAATCATAAAGTTACTTTTTTACTCAATACTGCTATAAAAGCTTATGGTAACAGTCTGTATCAAATTTCTTCTTTCTTACAAACCTTTTTAGATTAAAAATCATTTACTTTGCAAGCATCCCAATCATACATTGCTGAAATGAAGAAAAGCAATGACCAGATAAATTTAACCAGCTTAGACCATTTTTTTAACTAACAGTAACTAACATCTTTTTAATCTGTATCTACAATCATTATTAGTCCCAATTTTAAATGCAAATAACTGGAAAAATTAAGCGAAAAAGTTTCTTAAAAGTTGTTAAAACATTATAATAATAATAAAGTCAGAAATAAATAAAAGTTTAACAAATTCTGCGTTTCTTGAGTGCTTGCAAACGAGAAGTTCTTGAGAAGTAATTTGTAGTCCCATTAACGCCTTGCCTTTCATGAGCTTATAAACGCGGTAATTGCACGTGTACTGACGGGTTTCAGTCGAAGATTTCTGTTAATTAAATTAAAAAACGTATTAAAGAATAGATGAAGTAGTAGTAGTTCTTTCCACTGAATGCTCCTCTAAGACGCAGCTCTTCACATTTTGATGAATCATCACCCACGCCTTAACAAAGTCGGAAGCTTTCGATTTCAACTTGAGACCTTTGACTGGAAATGCACTTTGCTAAATAAACTAGCGGTTATACTGTTCATAAATTGTATTTTTAAAAATTAAAGTTTATTATTTAAAGATGGAGAAGTTCAAAAAAGTGGTTAAAGGGAGAAAATAAAAAATTCATTGAACCAGTAGCTGGAATAACAATGAATTCTTAACTGAATATAATATAATGCAAAAAAATTCTGTCTATGCACAGTTAAAGTTCGTGAGAATAAAACTAGAAATGAATGTAGAAAGTCAAAAAACATGGATTTTTAAAATCAAATCAATAAAATATTATTAAATTAAATCTGATGAAACACTTTTCAAAGAGGATTCCGTGATTCTTCATTAAAACTCCCTTTAAAGCAGATCACCGGCATCCTTTGTACCGAACCCATCATATTTTATAATCACCAGCATCATATTTATCATTTATTAAACCTTAATTATCATTTTTATCATCACAAGAGTTATTTATAAAATCATAATCATTACTTCTATCATCATACTCATAATTTCCCAAAGCTGTTCATCTTTCCAATCATTTCTATCATTAAACTCATAATTCCTACATTCAATTCTATTTTTACAATTAATCCTTTTCATAATTAGAACTCTCAAACTCTCTCTTAACACCTATTCTTCCACCCTCATCCTACCACCTTGCTACGCACCACCCACACCACTCCACCAGCTCCACCCATTTAAGCACGACCCTCAAAACTTTCTCATCACTCAAAGCAACCCTTAATCTCCATTCTGAGTACTGCCGCTCTAAGAAAACTGAACGATTATTCGAAACAGCTTTTTAAGACATTAAAAAGTATCGGATCACTTTGTCCTCAGGCGCATCAAAGGCTCTGTCATCTTTAAGGCATACATTTGTGAAGCGTTGTAACCTTCGTGACACTTTTTGATGCCTTTACACTACACTCCCACCGCTTCCTCCTCTTCATCGTCATCAATTCGTCTTTGATTGTTTTAGTTTTATATGTATATATTTAATTTTGTTGTCTAAATTGATACTTTTTATTTAGTAATTTTCCTGAATTTTTGTTTTTTCACACTTTTTATTAGCGTTATTCCTTTTTAATTATTATTTTTTTAAATATATAATCAACCTTACTATCATCATCATCACCGCTCCACATTCCATCTTTCGTCCCATTTTCTCACGATTATTAAACATATGGTTTCCATTCCCCGCCATTGGAGCACTTCTCCTAACAATAAAACAGTAACTTCCATCCTCATCATCATCATCATCATCCTCATCATCATCATCATCATCATCATCATCGTCATCATCATCATCATCATCAGCATCCAATCTCCATTATTGCCGTTATTAATGAAATTTTATTTCCTTTAATATATTTTTTTCTTTAAAATTATTTGCATTTATTTAAGATTCATTTTTGTATCATTTTTTTAAAACTATTTATTCGTTTACTTATCTAAATTTTTTTGCATTGTTTTAGTTTTTTAATGCTCAAGTATCGAAGAGTAGTATTAAGTAATTTACAAATCTTTAGTGCTTTGTGAACTTGATATGTTTGCTTCACAATGTTTAAGCAACTTTTCATTCACTTTTACAATCCACCTATTTACCTATCAATTAATCCATCCTATCTTTCCATCCACCAATTCATCCATCAATGCACCAATCCATGCACCAATCCATCCATCCATGCACCAATCCATGCACCAATCCATCCATCTCCCTATCAATGCATTCATTAATGCCTATATGATTCCACCAACTCTTGTGAGAAAAAAGAAACAACTCGAACAAATGTCGCAGTCATAAATTAGTGAGTCCTCTGCATGAGTAAGAAGAAGAAAAATAGGGAAAAATTAAATGTCGAGTTCTTTGTAACAGTACTAATATTTGCAAATTTATTCATATATTTGTTTTTATTTTTAATTATTAACATGAATAAGAAACATTTACACACCCCAACAACACGAGTTAAACTTTTATTAACGGAAACAACCATTGTTATTAAGAAAATTGTTTTGCATAAGCAAAAAAATATCTTAGTAGACTCATTCGCCCACTCAAACTAATTAAGCTTATTTTCATTCGTATCACACACTTACACAAAGACACACACACACACACACACACACACACACACACACACACACACACACACACACACACACACACACACACACACACACACACACACACACACACACACACACACACACACACACACACACACACACACACACACACACACACACACACACACACACACACACACACACACACACACACACACACACACACACACACACACACACACACACACACACACACACACACACACACACACACACACACACACACACACACACACACACACACACACACACACACACACACACACACAAACAAACACAAACACACACACACACACAAAGACACACACACACACACAAATACACACACACATACAAATACACACACACACACATACATTCACAGCGTAACAGTCCTTGTACCATCGCAGACGGCATCACTGCTTTGAAGCCGCCCCACTTGAGAAGAGTAATTAATCATTCTTGAAGTGGCTTGAGTTTCGGTCGGCCTTGCGCCACTCCAATAGAATGAATTTGAAGCGTATTTAATCTTTTTATCGTTAAACTTTTTAGAGTGTATTTTTCGGGTTTTTTGATTTGAAATTCAAAGATGAGTGGATTAGCTTGGGATCTGATTAGTGAATATAAAAAAGAATTAAAATATATAGAAAGTGGAAGAGCGAAAGATAGAAAAGCGGATAAAGGCTACAGAAACATTATAGCTTACATGTAAGAAAGGAGTTTGGAAAGTTCAAGTTTGAAACAATAAACAGTGACGTGGTTGTAGACATGAGATGGGAGACTCTAGAGAGATGGCGTGGAAGATGCCGTGTGAGATATAGTAGTTTTTTCGGGTTTATTTCATTTTAAAAAAACGTAAGAAATTATTTATTTATTTTCGATTTTCCGGCTGGAAGAGTCTGACAGAAGCATGATAACTGGATCAGAAGGGCTGAAATGATTGAGAAAGGTGATTAAATTCTATTACATAAACCAGAATGAATTGAAATGGTTTCATATTTTAGTTTAAAGTATTCTATTTCTAATTATAATTCAAAACGCTAGACTTAGTTTGATAATGCTGCTGATTTTTCAACATTTATTAATATTATTACGCGAGAAAAACCTCCTTTGAAATCTTCTTGTGAGTTTAAGTAAATATTTAGACAACGATATTTTCAGAAGTATCAAATCAAAAAATAACTTTTTAAAGTAGCAAAGTAAGTTTTTTAAAAATACAAAAAATAAGAATAAAAAATACTTGAGTAAAAATAATAACTAAGATAGAAAAAATGTAGAGAGTTGAACAAAAAAACTAACGTGGGAAAGAGTTTTAAAGTTGATTTTTCATGCTAGAAATTCGGTCTTTGAACTTCAAGGCATAAGCACTTGAAGATACCGAATTGGTTGAATGAGATGAAAAATAAATCTGCAACCTATTTAGTAGATTTAAAAATTATAAAATCTTTATTCAAATTTTTTTATATTTCTTGTTTGTATAAAAAATCGTCAAAAATTTATATAGTTTTTTTATTGAAGCAAATATACCATGAAAAATTATTTTCAGCTTTTAAGTTCAGGAATACTTCCATTGCAAAACTATTTTTGAACAGTTTTATGTTGAATATACTTTCAATGGATGATTAAATTTTTAAAATTGGAATTAACAATGAAATATTGAAAAATAATTTTATTTTCAAGTGCAACTTAAAATACAACAGCACATAAATAAAATAAAATCAAGAAGTATCCGACCACATGTTTATCAACCAACAAACACACATAAAAATATACAAATAGATCAAATAAAATTTTAAAGACACATAAAGAAACAAAGAAACATAGTAGCACAAACAAATACATAAACCAACAATTAAAACATCATTGAAACAATTTACAAAACTCACCCAAAGTGATATTGTAAGGACGTCTATTCGTTATTTATCTCCAGCATCAGGTCAAGGAAAGCGCTCGTGACTGAACCATAAATAATAATCAAGAACAGAAACACACATACATACATACACACACATACAAACACACAAAAAGACAAAACAAATAAATATAAAAAAACACACATATCCTTCCACATATATTCGCAAATATTTCTAAAAACATACATAAACTAATCAAACAAGTAAATAATATCTTTTTAACATTTATTTATTTTTTCTCAATAAAACCTCTTTAAATAATTTGAAAACTAAACTATTATTAACCAGGCATTTGGACCCACACTTCCGTATCTTCATATCAAAGAAACTTCTGCAAATCCACTTGCCCTATGATGCTGCTGGTGATAAGAAAGCTATAGACTCTAGAGTCTAGAGTTATAAAAATATACATATTAATAGTAAGTAAAAACTTTAATTAATAAATACTTATAACATAAAAATTTCATATAAAATTTCTCAAAGATTAAATTGTAATAATAAAACAAATACACTCTTCAAAAGCTAGTTGGAAAAAATATTTAGAGAGTCTATATGAAACAAATTATAAAATAAGCAGTGAATGCAAAGCCATAAAAAAATTATATATAAAAATATATAAAAAATTTAACAAGTAAAAAATAAGAGCTAGATAATTAATGCGTTTTAAAGATGCACATTTATACAGGTAAGAGTTAATAAAGGTGTTAACTAAAGGACTTATATGATTGGCTGAAGATCATTCTGAAGCAATATTCACCTTCCAAATTCAAATCAGTGACAAACAAATGTATGATTAATTCTTACAGCACTCCTTGATTAGGATTACATTGGTTTATAATTACAAAGTTAATTGGTTTAATTGTTTGTTGGTAGTTTTAATTCTAATCTAATAATTGTTTTATTCTAAAAATCAGTTTTTGTGGGATTCTTAATTTGATTTCAGTTACAAATAAGAAGTTAATCAAAATGATCTGCTAATTGAGATTACTGTTCCGTTATAAAACAGATTTGTTTTAGATTTCAGTTTTATAATAATTTAAATTAATCAAAACGGATTAGAGATGCTTGCTAAACAATCTGTTTTAATTTCTAACAAAATCTTTAATGAAATCTTTAACTAATTACTCAATTAAAATACTCAACGAGCTTCTCAAAAGTCTACCCAACCATTCCAAAATGCCAACTACATTCAAAAAAATTATCATTTTTTCGGTTATTCTTCTCACTACCACAACCAGCCAAATCCACAGCTCAGACATCTTAAGAACACGGCATTCCGCTTCAGAAATCCACTCAAATGATCAGCATAATGGTGTCTTAGAGTACATTGAAAATGTTCATTTGTTTTCGGTGCAACGAGGTGCAGAAACATACTCATCTGCCACTCTTCTAAACCCTTCAAAACATAGACGATTTCGACGGCAAGTTAACTCGCCATCAAGAAACTACATCTTTCCACTCAACATAGCCGCAAACACAGCTCTGTTCACCATCGCAAACGATCTGAAAATCCAAACGAGCGTCCAGTACACGTTAAAAAACGATACAGTGATTGGTGTGAATCTTTATAAGAGGGAGGTTATAGAGAACCAAAAGTTGTTTGCCCTTGACCTCAAATCCGGAGTTGTTTCTAGCTTGCTTGATATTTCTGGCTCGGAATATAACACTTTTGAGTTCACCATTGAAACCACCAGAGACAATGACCGTAAGATACTCATCTAAACATTTATAATTGATGCTGAATAATGATGTATCTAAAAATACTCTATTTTACATAAAAAGTATATTGAAAATAAAACTTAAATTAATATTTGTTAATAAATGAGATTTCATTGGTAATCATCTTGCCAATCCAAACAGTCGAATCCAGCCAACAAATCATTATGAGGCTTGTACAAAGGGAGCCTGAAGCATTTACCAATCAGCCAAAGCCAATCTGGGTCACGATTGGGGTGTGGAACCGACCCTTTGACCCACTTATAATTCTCCAATCACGTGATGGGGTTCTTTACTCTGCGCATGACGTGAGATACACCATTGAGTTTGGTAAGCGTTTTTTAAATGGTTTGATGCATGTTCCAGACTTTTCTAAGAACTCAATAAACACGCTGTAGATTAACCCATTTTTTCACTGAACTTTATAACTTTTATTTTAGATTTTTCTATTTCAAAAAAACTCAGGTGACACGAGCACGTTCGGAGTGAACGAGAGAACAGGCGAACTGTTCATCAACGCGCGCAAACAATTCACACTCGACGCCGTTCACACACTCGTTGTATCGGCGCAGAGTTATGGCATTCAGCTAGCGACGAGGGCCGCCTTGGCTGCTCCAACGTCACTGACGTCGATTCCAGCGGTTTCTCAAGCAGTGAACTTCAAAGTTGGAGCCAAACCACCGCAGTTTTATGCCTCTCCGTTCATCGTGAACTTTTTTGAGAACGTTACAGCTGGCCAGAGGTTGGATAAAGGGGGTGATGGTGGTGATTAGAATGCTAATAATGACGATGATGAAATAAAAGTAAAAATAATAATCTAAATAATGACAATAAGTTAAATCTGAAAACAGTTCTTTAACTGTCTGTCTTTAAAAAAAATAAAATTAAGTTGTTTTTAATTAACTTAATTTTATTACACTTATTACCCCTCTTTCAACTCAGAATCGGAAAGTTGGAAGCAACATCATTCCAGAACCTTCCTCTCTCTTTCACAATCTCTCCATCATCATCTGTCTTCTCATTTGATGGGTCTACAGGCTTCATAACTCTAAACTCCCCACTGGCCTATATCAAGAACACTCGCCAGTATGACTTTGAAGCTACTGTCACCGAGGGTTTCAGTAATTTCAGATCCACAACCAAGGTTTTTGGAAAGAAAAGTCATACATTAACTTAAAATAATTATATTCAGACATAAAATTTTAATATTTTCATAGTTGGAATTAAATTTGTTTTAGTTTCACTAGTTTATTCATTGAAATTTCAAATGATATTCATTGACTCATAAACTCAGTTCATCCATCATTTAACATTTCTATCCATCCACTCACTTAATTTTTTATTCATCTTCCGCTTCACCATCCTATAAATCCAGTTGATTCTGAGGCTGCACTCCACAAATCACCCTCCCACTTTTCCGGTCCCATACTACGTCAAGTACAATGTCATTGAGAGCATGGCCGTTGGAACTAAACTACTAGATTGTTAGTTTTCAGGAATATGAGTTGAAAACGCGAATTAATGGATTTAAATTGCTGTATAAAAAAACATTTTTATTTCATTTGAACATTTTCATATATAAAACATTAATTAAATCATAATATAAATCTTTGTTTTATAATTTTTTTGATTAAACGATTAAAAATCTCGTTAAAATTATATATATTTACAAAATAAAATTGTATATCTTAAACCACTCACCAAATCTAATAAACTCTTCTAATTACAGTGCTAGTGAAAGACTACGACCCAGGAGATTTGGGAAGACTTGAAGTCGTCGCTTCCGATGACACCTTCAAAGTTACAGAGAGTAATGGAGTGATTGCATTGACCATTGCAAAGTGATAATGGGGGGGTACTTGAGGATTTAGAAAATGAGTCGATTTTATTTAAAACTCTAAGTATGAGTATAATAAATATATTTTAGGTTTTTTAAACCATTTAAAAATTCAAATATTATTTTGTACAACCTTTATTTATATTATTGTTTCACTCTTTAAAACTTTACTTTAAAAATAAATAAAAATTTTAAAAATCAATTTTTAACAAAATGTCTAAAACAACCTTCATCGAATTATCCGCCCCATTTCACAAATCACCTCACCTTCCATTGAACCCACCAAGGAGCCTCAACTACGAGTCGCTGCCTCTCAAACGCTACGAATTCACAGTCAGCGCCATCGACCACGGTTGGCCAAGACTCACCGGCTCCACCAATATCCAGGTATCTTATTTCAATTATGTTTTTTTGTTGAATATATATTTTTCAAAATAATTTTTCTCACTTTTATATTTGTTAGGAAACTAGTTTTTTTTTATTTTCCCTTAAATACTTTTTTGAGCATTACCATAATTCTCACTAAAAGCAAGTGTTTCTTTAAAAAACATCTTCTTTTCTCAAAACTTCCATAAATCAACTCAATCTCCACTTTTCCAGCAACCTTTAGCATTCTTACCGACCCCAAAGGCTCATCCACTTGACTAGCACATTTAGTCTCGCTCTCAATCTAAATCATTCGTCTTGCAACCAGACCACCCCGTTCTACTTCTTGCATTACGTAATATTCTTTCACATCTAGGCGTTTCTCTCAAACTTAGACATTTCCCCTTGCATTGAATGCAACAAAAACATCGTGATTTAATCTTTTAGGAAGACGTAAATCATTTTCCAAAAAAGCTAAATCTGTCAAAATTGTTTTCGAGCTGTCAAAAAACGATATCTTGACATTCGTAATATGTCGGTTATGATTCTTATTTGTTAAGATTCGTTTATTATTAGTTTTATCTTTTTTGTGAGTGTTTCTTCCCACTTCAGAATCCATGCGAAATGTTCAACTTTAAGAATATTTATTCTGTAAACCTTTGTTCTACCAAAAGTCGTGTTATGTAAACTATTTGATGGACCATATGTATTCATCTGACCTTGTTGTTTTTTCATTATTTTTTCATTAATTTTACTCCTTAATTTGTTGTTTACACTTTCAGTTCATTTTCTATTTCAAAAGTCGATTATTTTCATAACCTCTTTATCATTTCTTAGCCGTTTTCTCCCACTCATCTATTCACCTTATTTATTCCAACACCCACCCACCCAGCCAGCCATCCATAAATCAATAAAATACGCACCTCTCCTCTTCTCCTTTTCTACAGATTTTCGTCGACAACGTGAACAACAAGGCGCCAGTCTTCGTGCCTGCAGACCAGGTGGTCACGCTGCAAGAGGGCGCCAATAAGGACCTTGTCGTTCATTATATACAGGTGGGTGAGAGAAGAGAAAGAGGGGTTAAATGGATGGGTTGGTGGGTAAAAAGAGTGGGTGAATGGGTAGATGAATAAATGGGTAAATGAATGTATTGTTGGGTAGAAGAATATATGGGTTGGTAGAAGAATGGTTGGTTGAGTGATTGAATGCATGGAAGAATGAGTGAACGAATAAATGGATGGTTGGATAAGTGGGTGAATGAGTGGATTGGTGGGTAGAAGAACAAATGGATCAGGTGATTAGATGGGTAAAAAAATTAAAAGCTAGATGAAAGTGTTAAAAGGTTGATAATTGGTGAGTGAGAAATATGCGATTCTTTATAATTCTAGACCAGCGCTCATCTGCCTCATACAGGCGTTCGATCCCGATGGAGACAATATCAAATTCAAATTCAACAAAGGTACGAAGAATTCACTTAACCATGTATTTAATTAATTTTTTATAGTTTTTTGTAAAAACTGTATAAATAGTTTGTTTGAGTTTGCATAGTTTATTATGATCTATTTTATCAATTTTTGGTGTACTTCAGTTTATTACTTATATCATTGATAGATTTCCGTTTTAAATTAAAATAAAAAACTTATCTTATTATTAAAAAATAAATTAATTAGTTTAAAAATAAAATAATTTTTAAATATTACATTTTATTTGGTACTTTATAAAATTAAAATTATAAACATCATGAAGCTTCATCGAAAGTATTTTACGACAAAAACGCCCCAAACCACGGTAACCAAATACAAGGGATCTTGAGTGCATAATTTTAAAATGATTAAAAAAATATTTTTCTTTTGTAATGCTATTTCAAAATCACAGTTTTCAAGTGTGATTGATAGTCTTGAATCATTATACCAAATGGAAACAAAGCAACATAAAATAATGAAAAACTTAAAAACATAATTATAAGTAGAAAAAGGCTTTTAAACAAAATGTGCATGTGGCTTTGCTAGTTGAAGAATTATTAAAAAGATTGTGTAACTTAAATGTTCTTTCTGGCATGTTATCACTTTGCGAATGCCTAAAGTAATAATAAAGTCCTATTATCAAATCACGATATTTCTTATAAATATAATAATGTATTTAAAAAGAATCCTTTTGTAGCTTTATATATTGTAAACTTCTTTATTATTTTTAATGTTTGAATTCATGCCAATATACATTTCAAACTCTCGATTTCAAGTTTTTAAAAATTGAGATTTTTTTTAAAGCAAAATTATGCTCACTTGATAATAATTTAATGAATCATAATATTCTATATTATTTAATGAATACGATTACAACTTTTTGATTTAAATTATTCTTTGTATTTTTCCTGCTACTTCTGGAGCATACACCTGCCACTGTTTCATTGTTGCATGTTAGAAATCCGAGAGGAATTTCCCTGATGATGATGATATTCATGATGATGATGATGACGACAATGATGATTATGATTATTTTGATTATTTTTATTATTAGTTAGTATTCAAAATCAATTATGAATCAAACTAGGGTGATTATGCTGATTCGAACAAAAAATAGTTATAATAATACAATTATTCTAATGAGCTTTCTTTCACACATAATTACATGTTGATGCATGGCCTCGGAGGTCAATATTTTAAAATTATTTTATTATTTTTATTCTCGTAATATATTGCTTTTGAAGCATGGTTGAAACCACCCCACCTAAAAAATATTGGTTGTTGTGGTGCATTTTAAATTATTCGTTTTGAATTAACCACATTTAGTAGCATTTTCACATTTTTTATTTATATATATTTTAAAATAATTTAGGCCCTAAAAGATGTATCCCGTATTGACGAATGCTTTTGAATTTTCACACGCTCTGTGACTAAGAAGGCACGTATTACACTCAAAACGAACAAACTATGAATTTATGAATAGGAGAAAATGATAATAATAATAATACAACGACTTCTAATTTTATATTAATTTGTTAAAAATTAAGTAGTGAACACTATTTTGATATTTTTGCGTGGAAGCTTTATTATATACACATTAAGTGAATGTTAATATTTTTTTCCCATAAAAAAGTACTAACTAACTTTCAAAAAAGCTAAACTTTTGCCTAATTTCGCATGCTTAAAAATGGTAAAGTCGAAAATTTAGCATTTCTCAATGATAAATTCAACGAAATATCACTGTGTTCTTTGAAAAAGTTTCAACCCTCCACTCTGATCTTTTCCACCAGCATCAACTGCGGCAATCCATCATTCGAGCATAAAACTCTAGTTAGACGTGCTTTCATGCGAGTCACCGCAAACCAATTTCATCTATTTCACCATATTTTTTGTTTGACCTCAAACACAATTTTTTTATAATCATCATTAAGCCACCTCACAATCTCACTTTTTACCACTCCACAACCACTTTTAGCCCAAGCTATTAACACTCCCACTAAGACCACACCATCTTCACCACACTATCTTCACCACACCATCTTCACCACATCATCCTTACCACATCATCATCACCACACCACCCCTTACCTCACCCTAATCCCCATTGTAATCCTTACCTCAACCACCACTAAATTCCAACCGTCACAGCCGTCCTAACGCAAGAGTACTTCAGCGTGAATGAAGACACAGGCATGATCACGCTCATCAAGAACATCGATCCAGGCGCCAGCAACCTCATCTTCTTCAACCTCTCCATCACCATCACCGACGATTCCTCCTGCTGTCCCGATCAACCTCCTGTCTTCCGTTCTACCACTGGCTTCGTTCAGATCATTGTCAACCGCGTGAACACTCAACCAACTTTCCCATCTTGCCGAAGCTACACACCTACCGTGAAAGAAGATAGCAGTGTTGGAAATAATTCGATTTTAACAGTAAGTTTTTTTAGGATTTTTCTTCCTAATACTTTATTATTATCCACAATAAAATATTGTATAATAATATTTGTATTACAACTATCACACTTTTTTTGATACGCCTATTATTATTGCTGTCCAATCTATATTAAAATAAATATATAAATATGATATATAATTCAAATTATTATAAAATTAATAATAATGTCACGTTTAAACCATTTTTTCTATAATTATAAATAATACATTTCTTTGTTGATAAATTGAAACAAAATGTTAAAATCATAAAAATGACTAATGAATGACACTAGTAACAGGGTGTGGTTAAAGAATTGTGATCAAGCATATTACTTGCTAGCTTATGAACACACTGCTAACAAGAAACCATGAGTGTAACAAAAACAAGATAAAAATGTGATTCAAGTTGTGTTAACCCGAGAAGTTTTAGAGTCTTGAACTAATATAAATTAGAGAAAAAAGCGACTGTGTAAAAATGATCAGTGTAAATAATTATATTAAATATTAAAGAATGGGAATGAGGATGATTTTATGAAAATTCAGTGTTTAAACACTTTTTAAAATTCTTTCTCTGTGATTCAAAAATGAAGAAGACTTTGATAAAAAATCATCACTTGAATAAAACATTATCACTATTTTTCGCACTATTACCATCATTACTATTTTTTTCACCGCCATTATCACTGTTCCTCTCTCAATCACTAACATTATCAACATCTCCATCACTACCATCATCCCCACCACCACCTCCACCACCACCACCACCTCCACTACCATCACCACTATCCCAAACCACCACCACAATGTTATCCAATCCATCAGCTAGAAGCTCTAGACACAGATGAAGGTCCCAATGGAGAACTCAGCTTCCGTATTTACGGCGAAGAAACCAGTCACGTTGCAGTGAGAAAACGCGCTGGAAACAGAGCGGAGCTGTACCTGACTCAAAGTATTTCACGAAACAGCGCTGACGTCTTGAAGTTTAATGATACTTTCAAGTACCCTGTCGTTGTGAGGGCCACAGACCAGGTGAAGGGGTTGTGGATGTGGATTGTTTTTTTTATATATGTTGAGACTTCATTTTAAACAAATATTTGTTTCTATTTTTTTTATGGTTTAAAAATTTAATTCGAACCAGTAAGCTTTGAAACTAACTCAAACTTGCATAAAAACGTTTTAAAATTAACATTTTTTTCTTTTTTTTTCTCACGACTTTCCATTGTCCTAACCCACAACCATCTCCCAAACCCATTCTCTCCTAGCGCTTTCGAACAATATCTTTTGCAACACAACCACAACCATCACCACCACAAACTTTAGGGCGTTCCAGCATTATCGGTGAACTGCTTTCTCTTCGTAACGATCGAAACAATCAACTTAACGCCTCCAAGATTCGACTACGGGGAACAAAGAGCCTACTTCTATGTCACGGCGGCAACGGCTGGCGCTAAAATAGTCCGTGTTTTCGCTTTTGACACCGACTTTGGCGTGAATGGACAGGTTTCCTACGCATTTTCGAACAACGCCAACTCAACTTGCACTTCTCTGTTCAATCTCGACTTGACCAACGGCTGGATAACCTGGAAGGGCAGTTCCAGTGCTCCATCTGCGGTGAGATATTTATCCGAATTTGAGTTTTGATCAATATATTTAGAATTAATTATGATATTTAATATGATTTATTCAGTTATTTTATCCAAGTTTGTCAGTATGACTTACTTCGTATATTTATTTCTTCACTTGATTTTTCACCACCTTTGAGACACTTTTTCAATTATTATATTGTAACTCATGATCGAGAGTAATCAATCAATCAAATAAATTTAGATAGCGCTTTTTGATAAATTCAAGACGATAGTGAGAAAGTCAAGAAGACATCATTTCATTGATTTACTTAAAACCAAACTCAGACCATAAAATGTGAAGTGCTCGCGAGAGACAATGGTGTTCCCTCTTTGTCCTCTCCCTCAACCGTCTACATTGAACTCACCAACAACCGAAACCTTCAACCGCCACTCTGGAGTAAAGTGAATGGCTTCGACATTGATAACTATGTGAGTACTTAATGTTTATTTATTTATAAATACTGGTAGCAAAACTTTTTTTAAAGTATTAAAAGAGAGAATCCAACTTTCTGGTTGCTTTAGAGAGTTTATTAAAAGTTAATTGTGCGAATAAGATTAAAATATAAATATTTAAAACAATTTTTAAAAAAGTTTTTTTGCTTTGGTTTATGACTATCGAATTTTAGTTCAATCACTTAACATTGTAAGTAAACATTGTATTATTAAAATTGTAAAAACATTATTTAATATAATCATCAAATTGTGCCAACCGTTAATATTTCAAAATTCATTTTTCACTAATCTTTAATGTATATTAATATATTATTTCACAGGACTTTACAATAGCCGAAAACACTGCTCTGGAGAGGGAGGTGTTACGCCTATCAGCCACAATCGCTTACGACTCCAACATCGAGTTCTTCATCCCTGCAGAAAACATCAACGTTTTCAATGGGGAAGGAAAGTTAGTGTTCTTTTTTTAAACGTTTTTGTTGTTTCAACAGAATCATTCAGAAATATATTCTATCGCTTTGTGGAGTTTTAAAAAGTATAGTCTTCGAATTACGATTGCTGCGTTAATATACCTGCTATTAATCATTAAAAAAATCATATCTAAAACTTGCTTTGAAACTTTCCATGGCTGGCACTCATCAAAAAAACTTCACAATTTATTATTTTTTATGTTTTCGAAACATTCTACTTTTGATCTATAAAACATTTTTTCAGTTTTGGGACAAATTCTTCAAGCACCTCTAGAGCGGGTGAAATGTCCATCGTTCTGAAAAAGAGTTTGCCAGAGGCTTATTTAGTTCCATTCTACTTTCTACGATGCCGAGCCTTTGTGAGCGAATTAAACATTTAAATATTATTTTTTAAATAAAAATTATTTACTTTTTAAAGTATTTTTTGTTTAATTTTAAAAATATGATTTTATAAACATTCACATTATTGATGAACCATTCATAAACTATTGAAATAAGTAATATTTAAAGTAATTAAATATAGACACATAATTAAAATAAATCATTAATTTTTCTATTAAAACAAAAATTAATTTATAAATATAAAAAAATTCACAAATAAAACAACATTCACCTAAAAACCAAATTTCTTATCAACTCTATCCGACCCAACTTTCCAGGTGAGCTCAGTGGTCAATCCAGTAGATAGAATTGCCGCTATTAGCAGACTTCGCGTCAAGATATCAGACGTTAACAATCAAGCGCCAAAGTTTTTGGGAATGGACAGTAATGGAGTTTACACGGCAGCTGTGACTCCGTTCACGAAAGCGGGCGACTTTGTGGTGGAAGTTACCGCCGTTGATATGGATAAATCTTGGCCGAATTTTCAGGTGAGGTTTTAAGGGAGAAAGATTAATAAGTTTTAAATTTTAAACATTGTTTTAATGTACTTTTGGAAGAATATATTTGAATACAAATTGGTACAAATACTTGTGATGCCATGCCGTAAAGGGTTAATCATCAAGTCTACTTCATAAGTGTCTGAAAACTTAATTATTTCGAAAATTATTATTAACACTGCTACAATATCACAAGCTTATCATTCATGTTAGCATTTAACATTGACTCAAAATCATCACCCCACTACAACTCATAAACCTCCCATCTTACCACCCTTAACTCCACTCTCCACCATCTTAACACCCTCAACTCCACCCTTCGAAACCACCATCAGGTCATTTACAGCATCCAACCGGGTGACGGCAGTAACCTTTTCAGCATCAACCCTAACAATGGCGTTCTAACAGTCTCCAGCACAGCTGCCCTTATTCCCGGAAACCCCATTTTCAACCCAGCTATAAAGGCCTTTTATGAGATTGTGGTGGTCGCTCAAGATGGTGCAGATTCAGCCATTCCAAACGTCGTAGGACCCAACAAAGGTGATCGGGGAACATGTACTTTAAATACGTTGTGTATAATTTTATTTAAACATTTTATTTATTTTGTCTTTTATATAATTGTATTATTTCAAGATCTTCAGAATGTTTTCTTATTTTTCATAAACGAATAAAGTTAATTTTTTTACAAGAATCCCTGCTCAAATTTTTTTGTCTTTTGCAACTATTATTTATTTTGCCTAGCCATCCCTAACCGCTAATCCCCCCCTCCCCTCCACTCCCAGTTCAAATCAAAGTCCAGGTCATCGTCAACGGAGGAAAGTCTTCTTCGCCCACCTTCGACCGGACCTTCTCGACCAGCATCAGCGAAGTCTTGCCCAGGTTCAGTCACGTGATCAACGCCACAGCCTCACTGCCCAGTAATCTACCCATCGGAATCAGTGAGTTTGGTTGATTTTTGAGTGGCTTAGGTTTTGTATTTTGGGTTTTCTAGTTTGAGCTATACTTTTTCCTATGTTTTATTTAATTATTAATACTGTTATTCGATCTGAAATCCACATTATTTTCCTGTAACAATACATTTTCCTTTTCACCCTCATCATCATCATTACCGTCTGGATTTTTATCATCATGTTCACTACCACAACCACCACCACAACCACAACCACCACCACCCCAACCACTACCACCACCCCAACCACCACCACCACCCCAACACCACCACGACCACCACAACCACCACCACAACCACCACAACCACCACCACCCCCACCACCACAACCACCACCCTCACCACCACAACCACCACCACCACAACCACAACCACCACAACCACCACTACCACAACCACCACCACCACAACCACCACAACCACTACCACAACCACCACCACCACAACCACCACCCCAACAGCCGCTCTGACGCAATACGACATAGTGGCGGGAAACGAGGGCAGGGTCTTCGCGGTGGAAAGCAAAAACGGCGCCATCTTCAACGTCGGAGCCCTCGACGCTGACAAGAGAAGTGTTTGTGAAATTCGTTTTGCGTGTGTGTGTTTGTGTGTTTGTGTGTTTGTGTGTGTGTGTGTGCGTGTGCGTGCGTGCGTGCGCGCGCGTGTGTGTGTGTGTGTGTGTGTGTGTGTGTGTGTGTGTGTGTGTGTGTGTGTGTGTGTGTGTGTGTGTGTGTGTGTGTGTGTGTGTGTGTGTGTGTGTGTGTGTGTGTGTGTGTGTGTGTGTGTGTGTGTGTGTGTGTGTGTGTGTGTGTGTGTGTGTGTGTGTGTGTGTGTGTGTGTGTGTGTGTGTGTGTGTGTGTGTGTGTGTGTGTGTGTGTGTGTGTCTTATTGGCTGTTTAATGGAGATTTTAAACTCTTTTTGCTTTTACTTTTTTTATTATTAATTTTAGTAAGAAAATGTAATTAGGCGGGTACTTCATAATATCGGAGGCTCCGTAACATCCCATTTTCACTTGAGCTATTGATAAAAATAGATGTAGTCGAAAATTTAAAAACGAAAAAAATATATTCATAATGAAAAATATTAAATAGTTTAAACAAAAAATCAAGAAGAATAAAGCAGCAAAAAACTTTGATTGTTTATTAGACTAAGAATGTGAATAGTATTGAAATAGTATGTTGAAAAGGACAAAATTTTGCAAAGTTGGAGTAAATCAGCTGCTTTATGGCTTTTTTGAAGTGTTTTGTTGCCTTTAAGAACCACGTCACTGCCAAATCGTTGAAGTATAAAACTTATTATTTTTAAAAAGAAGAAACAACAGTGTTATTAATATAATTAATTTTACAAATAAAATAAATTTTATTCTATTTGTAAAAGATTAATAATCCGCGAATATAAGTGTGAAAATATAAATAATTTGTAAATAAAGATTCAAGGACTTTTCATTTAAAAAAAGCTTAATAAGATCAGTCTCAGCTTTGTAGATTCCGTGAAATTTTGGATAATTATTCCGAATTAGCGTCCAAATACCAGTGCATAAAATCCAGGATAACTGCATTCCAACTACTTATGCTAGTCGCCAATTTAAATTAAGAGTAAAACTAACATTTTAATTTTAAATTAATTAATAACTTATCGATTTATTTATTTTTTTAATTCTTTATATTCCTTTTTATTAAATTTAGTCTTTTTCCAATTTTCATAAATTGTAAAACTTTTATTTCCACCTTATTTATTTAATTACCTGGTGTGTTTTATAAGAGTGAAAGGTTTTGAATAAACAGTGTTATATGTTTTCCACATGCTTTCCACATGTATAAACCTCTCATTCACCTCTCCCAAACCCACAGTTCTACAACCTGAAATACACCGTCTTCGACGGACTAAGAGTCATAGGACCCGTCGATGTGAACATCACAATCATCCGCGCCAACTACCGTCCGGTCTTCTTCGAAGCGAGTTCTTACAACTACATTGGTCCGAGCATCACCGAGAAAGATCCGAATTCTGTCGGAACAACTCTGATGAAGGTGTGTTTGTTTGACCTGCTGGTTTTTTAACTAATTTTTAGTATTTTTAAGTATTTATAAAATATTAACATTTAACACTGTTTATTCAAAAACTTTCACTCTTATAAAACACATCAGGTAAACGCAAAGCCAACCAACAACAACCAACTAATAAGCTACTCGGTCACTGACCCGGTTAAGTTCACAGTTGACCAATCAGGAAACGTAAAAATAGGTCAACCTTTGAGTAGGGATGTGCCGGAAGGATTCGCGCCACAGGGAGTGAATGTCAAAGCGGAAGCTGGTGGTTACTCGCCTGGTTACGCCCTGGTCACTTTGGATTTGGCTGACATCAATGACAACAAGCCACTGTTCGATCCGTGCTGTATTGCAGGATTTATAAACGAGAATATAGGTTTGGAAATGTATTTCAAAAGTGTTATAACTATGAAAAATAATTTTACATGCAAAAATTTAAATATAGTTTTTTTTATAAATTTTATTTTCTAATATTTTGATATTGAAATCATATGAAATAAAAGTACTGAAAAACTATTTGATGAACCAAAAAGTACTTCTAGACACTATTAATGCATAGACGTACACTAAATTTCATCAAATTCCTTTCAAAACCTCCAGTTGGCGACGCTTTTAGATTGAAAACTTTCGACGCTGATGCAGGAGTCAACAGCGAAGTGAGTAATTAAATGAATTTTTTGTGCACTAAATACCCAATCAACCATGCCCTATCTCATTAACTGTTTCAACTAATCTTCTTTTCTAGTTTTCACCGATCAGTGATGAAAACTAAATAACAACTTCTCCACTCACAACTTCTCCACCCACAACTCCTCCACCCACAACTCCATCCACCCCACAACTTCATCCATCCCACAACTTCATCCATCCCACAACTTCATCCACCCCCATAACCAGGTCACCTACAGCATGGTAGGAAGCAGTGATCAGATTGATGTGACTCCAGATGGATGGCTCAAAACGAAACAACCATTGAATTTTGAAAACAAACAAATGTACGTGGTCACAGTTAGAGCCACTGATAAAGGAACTCCACCATTGACCAGTGAGTGGAAAAGTGTAACAATATAACTTTTGATAATTTTATAATTATTCACTTATTTTGGAAATTTAAACGTTTTTTCATTAACATTTTACTTTTTTTTGTGAATTAAAACAATTTAGCAAAAAAATAAATACAATTAAATCATCATAAAACCTCCAGGCGATTCAGAAATCCGAGTTTACGTGAGTGACGTAAGCGAGTTCCCGCCATCTTTTCCCGCCACGGAGTATGACGTCAGCATCGACGAAGATCTTCCGCTGGGCAGTGTCGTGACGTCACTGAGAGCAGACGACCGAGACCCGATGGACAACCACACTTACAGCCTCTTTAGTAACTCTGGCACTGATGACCACACGTTCTTCTACGTGGAGAATAATCGAGTGTTTGACGGATCCTATCAGGACAATAATGCTCGTATGATTTCGTCGGGCGTTGTGAAAATTGCGAAGGTTTGTCTGTTAATTTGATATATAAAATATTTTATTTTTCAAATTGAATTTATTTGATTGCTAGTTTTAAACACAAAATATTTTCTTTTTTAAATCGAATTTATTTTATTGTTAGTTTTAAGCATAAATTATTATATTTTTTATTATAGTTGTGGAAAATGAGTCTATTCGAGTGTCGTACTCCGAATATAATATACTTTCTGCATAAAGATATAATCTTAAACAAATAAATATACCTAAACACGAGGCCTTTTAATCCACCTCCCTTCACCCTTCTCTCAAACCTCGCACCAACCAGGTAATCGACTATGACGTCACCAAAAAAAGCCTCTACACATTCATCGTCCAAGTAACTGACACATCGTTAAACCAAGAAAGAACCCTCGTCAAGATTCGAGTGAATGATGTCAACGACAACCCTCCAGTCATAACTCCATCCATGACTTTAGTGTCTCTGGCGGGAAGTGACCCTGTCGGTAAAAGTGTGGCATCGTTTTCCGCTATTGATCCTGACAGTGGACTCAATGGACAGTTTAGGTTTTAAGTTTAATAATAATAATTGTCGTTTTTTGTATATTTATATAGATTTGTATTTAATTATTTTATCATTGAATCAATCACCATTTCAATTAACCACCAAATCAACACTTATCCAATCAGTCGCTCATCCAAGCACCCATCCACACACCCACCCACACACACATCCACACACATCCACACACCCATCCACACACCCTTCTAACCTCACAGCTTCTCAATAGACCACGAGAACACAGACCCGATGTTTTTATTCGGCATCGACGCAGCCAGTGGCCAAGTCACCATACAAAATCCATTCAATCCTGACACCCTTCCAAATATGATGGTCACTGTACTAGCCACTGACAAAGGTAGGCAAATGAAATTTGTATGGTTAAACTAATCAAACTATGTTAATTAAATATAATATAAAATATAGTTAAGCCTGAACTAGGATTGACTGTAAGCAATTTTTTCATCTTTTCAAATTTACAGTCTATCAGTACGTAGTAAGAAAGCTCTAATTTATATTTAAACCATTCAAAAAGTAATGATCAAAATTATGATAATCATTAACTAATAGAATTAAAAGTTAGTTTAAATAACTATATTTATAAGTATTTATTTACAAGCCTTCCCAACAACTTACCATTCGTCATCTCAGGTTTCCCTGCACTGACCGGCCGTGCCACGCTGAACGTCACCATCAGCAACATTCTCCGAGCGCCAACGCCCGCCCTTCTTCCCATCTATCCCGTTGTTTTGAGTCCCAACACTGCCAAGAATTCTCAAATCTATTGCCTTAGTAATGGTAATTCTAATTACAACTATCAGCTTGACTGCAAAGCAGCGCCAAACTGTGAAGACTTCACCATCAACCAACGTATGTGGTCTTCAGTAATTTGATTAGATTTTTTTTATTCCTTTTTTTTCAACGTTTCCAATTTCATTTTAATTTTAATATTTTGTATTTTTATTTTATTCCGTTTGATGGACTTAATTATGTCGATTTACAAAACACATCAATAATTTTGTTCAACATCATTCTTTTTTTAATTTTTTTGAAAATCAAAATAAAAATTATTATTATTACTTCTAACACTCAAATCCTCCTCTTTCTTCTCAGAGGGCTGTTTGATTGCCAACAGAAACGGCGGTTACTCACGAAAAGCTTTAGACTACAACAACTACAACATTCCAGTCGTCGTCACCAACAAAAACAACAACAACAACAACGACCCAGATTTGGTTACTAGACAAAATATAAGGTAAAAGGGCGGGGCGTCAAATTTCGCATTTGTTTGTGTTTGGATGCTTGAAATTAATAAAACTCAATGAATTATTAATATTAATTAATAAATATACGCATTCATAATGAAATCGTAATAATAAGATAATTTAATTGTTTTTATTAGGATGTTTTCAATCTCAGGTTAGTGATGCAAGGGACAACGGACACAGCACCAATTGCTGGCAGCAAGCAAGTTCACGCAGTCAATTTTGTTGATGCTGACGGTGATAATACTGATTATATTAATTATTTATTTAATACTACTGTTAAGATTATTATTATAATTAATATTGCAATGTAAAACAAAATATAACTACTAAATTAATCAGCCATTGCTCTTCTTCCAGCCACTGTCTTCCCCACCAACCACACTCTCACAAAGCTCTCCCACCCCACCACCCATGAAACCTTTCCAGCACTCTTTCACAACTACTATCACAACCTTCTTCTACAACCCCTTCTTCACCACCAGTCCCCCCTCCCCACCCACACAGGTGGCTACTCCCAAATCCCCCTCGGCAATGTCTACGTCACCGACGTCGACGATTGGGATCTGGCTCTTAAAACATTCACGCTTACTTCCGGAGGACCCTTCTTTTTGTTGGTTTTGGTGTTTTTGTCCATCATCATTCAGTTGTTGCTATTTGAGTTTTTTTTGAGTTTTTGTGTTTTGTTTTTTTATTGATTAAAAGTGCATTCTTGATTCATGCGCATTGATACAAATATACGTGAAAGCACACGCGCATGAAGAAACACATAAATACAGTTCCACATAAACAAACACATAAAAACAGTTCCACATAAACAAACCCACATAAACAAACCCACATAAACAAACACATCAAAACACACTCTACCCCCCCCCAACCTACGCAGTCTCAACCAAGACCACAAAGGTCATCTGTTCATGCGTGGTGACGTCAGAGAAGGTAGTCACGAGGCCAAGGTCGAGGTCAAGGATGGGTCATTCGCAGCTGCGGTTGCCACGGTGATGGTGGATGTGAAAATCGTGAATAAAACTGCGCTAGATAATGCCGCGTCTATGAGGATTAGTGGTTAGTCGTTTGGTGGTTTAGGTGGTTAGGGTGGTTAAGTAGTTTGGGAAATAAGTGGTTTGGTGGGTTAATAAGGCAGTTTAGTGTGGATGTAGTTGGCTTAAGGGAGAAGGAGGGAGGAACTTGTTAGTGAATTTGGTAGTGGAATCATTATATGCGGGGATTTGAAAAATCTGAAAATTTCAATATACAATATAAAACCAAAAAATGTATCTTTTTATAAAATACAAACCAAAGTTTACGAATCCTTCAACCAGGCTTGACTGACGCATCGGATCTCTTGCGCAAGCGACCGAACAGCAACACAAACCGACTGGAATCGATCCAACAGACGCTCCAATCTTTCCTCGGAAACGAAGCCGTCATTGAGATTCTATCGATCGGCAATGTTGACTACAGCGACGTGGAGTTCAACGCAACTGATAACAGTCTAGTGGATAGACAGGTTTCTGCTGCTGTAACCAACGGGGAGCCTCTTGTCGACGTGTTGTATGCTGCTAGAACCGCCTCAAATTACTTCAGTCCTGAGCTCTTGAACGCTCTTGTTGAGGAAAAGAAGAGTGAGGTGAAGTGGGCTGTGTTACATTTTGGTTTTTCGGTTATTTCAAATATCTTTTTTCAAATATAATTTAGTTAAAAAATTTATTTAAAATGAGTTAATTAAATAAAAAACCCGAAATCTTTATTGTCCCAAAAAGATCGAGAAAAACGCCGGAGTAAGCGTTCTGATGGCACCAGTGGATTTGTGTCGTTCTGAGTTTTACAATTGCTGGAGCGATGGTTGTGCTACCGTTCCCGTCAACGCGAGAAACCAACCGAGACTCATCAACACTAACCAGACCTCTTTCGTTGGCTTGAATGTCGACTTTAAACAAACCTGCTCACCAATGGCCGCCCCTCAAGGCTTGCTTCATAACAATGGAGTGGCGTTATGCGTTCCGGCATATTGTCTCAATGGCGGTGTTTGTGTGCCAAATAATGCAGCCATCAAGTGGGTTGGCGTGGTGTGATCTGTGGGTTGAGAGTTTATAAATATAAAGAACTGTTTAAAGATTCGTTTAAATACTTGAGTTGATGTTTATTTTAAAAAAATAATTCTTTTTTTTACATTTATTTTTGTAACAAAAAAAACATTACGCCAAACCAGGTGTGTTTGTCCACCAGGGTTCGACGGCCAACGTTGCCAAAAGACCAAAGTAAGTTTCACAGATCCAGGAGGCTTTATGCTGCTTCCACCAATGCAGCAAAGCGAAAAGTTCCAATTGAGTTTGGACCTCATGATCCCAACATCCTCCCCGTCGACTACTCTTCTTCTCTACTCCGGGCCAACCCAAGCGCCCAGTGCGAAAAGCTTCATCATTAACACTCTATACGATAATCAAGCTAAACCGTTTGTCTCGAGAGATTTCCTTCTTTTGGAACTTTTGAACGGAAAACCAAGGTTGAGGTTGGATTTTGGTGATGGAGAAGTCAATGTTGAGCTGCTTGGGAGTGGAGTGCCCACGCTGGTGGATGGGAAATGGCATTCTCTCGATGTTTTGATCGAAGAAAAGGTCGATTATGAAAATGTTTATAAAAGGGTCTTTAGCATACATTTTTATCTTGAATATACATTTTATCTATTATATATACTATATGCATAAATATCTATTATCCTTTTGAGACCATATAAAAACCAAAAAGTTAACCACGATTTAAAGGATTTTTTATTCTTAAATCTTTAAACAAAATCATCAAACTTTGTTTAATATTTTTTTCAGAGGGTAACACTCATGATAGACAAGTGTAAGAATTCCCAAATAACCGAAAACATTTCTTCATCTACGATGGACTCAAGCTCCTGTAGCGCCACTGCTCAGACCACTGGAGAAAGGCTAGAAGTTTTTTCTATTACAAATTGTTAAGAATTTATATATTAAACTTTAAATATAACCAACATTTTATTTCAATATATTTATGTAAATAAAATATACTAAACATAACTTTTACCAACAAACTTAACAGATTTTTGATAAACTCTGGGAGTTTTCCATTGCAACTTGGAGGTCGTAAAGATACAAGTAACACTTATCCAACCAATTGGGTGAAAGAAAGGCTCAGGGGATGCGTGAGAAATTTACAAGTGAACTCACAAGTTCGTTGATACTTTCAAAACATTTCTTGATTTATGGTTATATTTATTTTGTTAATTAATCAGTACAAGAACCTACTCATCCACCTCATAATAACTCATCTTTTCATCCACTAAATCATCCATCCTTTTACTCATCAACCTATCATTCCATCAATCTACTCACTCTTTCACAACCACTCCACCCATCGAATCATGCACTTATCTTCCACACCCACTCTTCCCTCTCCTACACAGCTCTACGACATGAGCCTTGGAAAACACAGGGTCTACGAAGCTGCAGAGAACAATTGTCGATACGAAGACTGTTCCACATGCTCCGCCAACTCCACCTGCCAAGTACTGGGCCCCCCTGGAACGCCTGTTTGCCATTGTCCGCCTGGCTTTGAAGGAAACAACTGCCAAACCCGTAAGAAATTTATTAGTTTGGGATGTTTTGTGTTTTTCGATGGTTTAAATTTTAAGTTTAAAAATAATTAATTTTACCAAAAAATCACATTAACCACAACAGCCACAGCCACTCGTTTCTACAACGAGAACGAGTTTGTTCAGTGGAAGCCTACCACGACCTTCATCAACCAAATGAACACCTCCCAAAACTGGTATTCTGACAATTTCCAACTCATGTTTCGAACAAGACAAGAAAACGGAATTCTCTTCACCGTTCAATCGTTCACCGACTTGGAAAGATATATTCTAGAGGTCATATATTTTTTTTATTTTTAGCTTTTGATAAAATTTTATTTAGTTCATTTAAAAATAATTTGATTTGAAAACATATAAGAAATATTATTATAATAAAAATTTTAGTAAAAAAAATTCATTCTTTTAAAACTTTTAAGTTACTTTAAAAACCTGCAGCTAAAGGGTGGAGTTCCGTATTTCAGATTTGACCTTGGTTCAAATGATGAGGTCATCAGCCTAGACGGGGTCAAGGTTAACGATGGCTCTTGGCATTGGATAAGAGCTGATCGTTATGGCAACCAGGCTTACTTACGATTGGATGACGGCCAGGGAGCTAAATATAACTCGACATTTCCCACCAATAAGCATCGATACATTAAATTGTTTGCAGCCAATATACTTGGAGATTTAAATTATAATGAATGGAGCAAAGTAACTACTGCAGAGAACAACCTTAAGAAATGTAATCTTTAAACTTTTTTAAATCGTATTTATCAGGCTCAAAATAATTGTATTTAATTCAAATATTTCAATTCTGATTTCAAATGCTAAATAAAATTATTATTTAAAAAATTATTAAATAACTTCCATCTCATTCACACAACACGCAGCATGCATCAGTGACGTAAGATACAACGGAAACCCATTGTCACTGACGACATCGTCGTCATACTTCTCTGTGACGTCACAGGGAGGAAGTGACGTAGGATGTGACAAGAGTGGGGCTTGTTCTAGTTTAAATTGTGTCAGTGGTCTAGTCTGTATAGATTTGTGGCAGAAAGCTGAGTGCAGGTTCGTGACGGTGCTTGTGTGGTTGTGAGGTGTTGATTGGGAAGAAGGAGAGGGTTGTGTTGAAAGTGATGTGATAGTAATTCTAGTGGTTGTAGAAGTGGTAATGGCGAATTGAATTGTGACTTTACTACGAATTTGAGCATGGGAATGATATACTAAAACGTTTTTAATTTTTAATTATTTTTTTTCTTCATTATAGTAAAGAAAATTCAAAAATCCAACATACATCCAAACTAAAAAAAACCTCATTGTCACAACTCCACCACAATTCCTCAGATGCGAAAAGTTCTACCCACCAGGCACCCTAAACGTCGCCAATGCTGACTGCATATCGAAGACATGCCTCGACAACCCTTGCCTGAACGGTGGAGTGTGTACCGTGGTGGATGGAAAAGTAGTGTGCATATGTCCGGCAGGGTTTTCAGGGCTATCTTGTGAGGCTGATACTGTGGTTACGGGAGCAGTTAGTGGTCAGAATTTCAATCTTGTTGCCGCCATCGTCTTGCCTATTCTGTTGGCTTTGCTGCTTTTGTGTGAGTAGGGAGGGGGGCATCAGACTGGGTGGGTGTGAGAGGGGATGGTGGGTTTGAAATGGAGAATGGTGGGCTAGAAGGTTTTCCATTAGTTTCAGGGGGGATTCATCGGTGGAGGGGTGCTGTAAATTATATGATTTTGAGCTTGGCTTAGATAAACATTTAATGTTTATAATGATGTCATGATTTATTTAGTTCTCCATATTTAAAAAAATCATTTTAACTATCAATTATTCATTTGTTTAATCTCTTTTTTTCATCCAATCCACCTTCACCACGCCCATAGGCCTTTTGCTCTTCCTGCTGTGGTGGTGCTGTTGTCGCAACAGGGAGAGGGGTCTCCTATACGACGAGCCCGACAAAGACATTCGAGAAAACGTCATTGCTTATGACGAAGAGGGCGTTGGTGAGTACCTTGAATTTGAGATTTATTAAATTTACTCGGAATATAATTGTTTTAATTTGATTAATCTACTAATTTAAACTCAGAGCATTTGAGAGAATAGAATTATTGATTTAATTTGTAATTGTTTTACATTTTAATCGCCTCGACATTAAACTCAATGAAAAACAACTCGCACCCCCCGCCCAGGCGAAGAGGACAACTATGCCTTCGACCTTGGCAGACTTCACAAGTCCAACATGGAGACTGAGAATGTCAAGAAGAGCATCGACTTCAACACCATCGCTCCCACCCTCACCGCCACCACCAAAAGTGCGTCCTATTGCAATTAATTTGGGTTTTAGAGTTTTAATAATCTTTTTTTTCTTCTTTAGAATCATTTTTTTTAAGGAATTTTTATGGTTGAAAATGGAAATGGGTTTTAATCTTCACTTTGCTTCAAACCCCTGTCGTTGAGCTCATCCCTACCCCTCCTCCCAACATCACTCCACATTCATCCCTCTTCCCAGGCGCTCCAACAACTGGATCGCTCCCGGGACCTTACTCCAGCATCGCCGACTTCATTTCCGACAAGATGAACCAAGCCGACACCGATCCAGAAAACTTCAACGACGACTCGAAGGTGCCTTTTGAGTTCGAAGGGGGGGGCAGCGAGGCAGGCACGCTGAGCACGCTCACCTCCAGCCAAGGTGACCGAAACGCAGACCTCGATTGGCTGGTGGCTGCCGGTCCGAGGTTTGGAAGACTGGCTGATATGTATGGAGAGAATGAGCGAGTGTAGTTGGTGGTGGTTGGTTTGTGGTGTGGGGTTTTGAGTTTTTTGGTGAAAAAAGAATGATGGATAAAAGGTAGATACAAAAGTGCAGTTTATGGTTGATATTAAAAACGTTTGAAAACGTCTTTGCAGACTTCATCTTTAAACTTACTTTTACTTTTTGAACTCATTTTTTCGTTCTGTAAAGAATACTCATGGAATCTGAGTTTTTCCGCTTCACAGATCTGATTTTCCATTAAAAACTGAATTTTGTTTTATATTTTTTCGGATTACAGAACATATCTGAATTCACACCATTATTGTTTGTATTTATTAGAATTTCTATGCATGCTTTTAATTCATTTTTCAAGAATTTTCGTTTTTCTATTTTGTCATTTAAAGCAAAAAGGTTATATTTTATTTATAAAAAAAGTAACTCTAATTAAATGTAAAAAAGGTAATTTTAGCTCAAGTTATTGAAACCGCAGCATTTAGGCGTTGCAAATATTCATAATAAATATTCCATTAATCTCTCAAGCATCTTCATGTTTTCGTAAAAAAAGAAAAATATTTTTGAAATAAACTTTTCAAGTTTTAAAAAAAATTAATAAAACGATACTTCTACGAACGAACAATCCAGCAATTTATTGAGACTACCAACAATATTTAAAATCTTCCGGAATACAGAAACAGTCCACGATTATCGGAATTTGAAAATAATTACGGGAAAAATAATAAAAATGTATTTTATAATAATTAGCTATTATCACTTGAACAACCATCCCTAACGTCTTCCTCTCTTTGACTGGGAAAAAAAATTTAACAAATTAAAAAAACAACCACATATTACTTCACCCTCCCTATTCCATCCTTATCTCACCAACCAATAACCCTCCCTTTCCACTACCATCTCACCTTATGATTCCCTCTTCCAGTCATTTTTCTCTTATTGTTCTGTCCCATGGCGCTCACCACACCCTTCCAATGCTCCATCTCATCCTCACCTGGTGGATTGATGGATGGATGGATAGGTAAATGAATTGGTGGTGGATAGATGGATAGATAGGAAAATGAATTGGGGGTGGATGGATGGATGGATATGTGACTTTTTGGCTATTGATGGACGGATGGGTATTTTTTCATGAATTTCCTCTAAAGAAACTCTTTAAAGCCAATTCTCAACCACCCCCTCTACACACAAATCACTGTAACCACCATAAGCCTGAATCCACACTCCCCCCCCCTCCCCCGCATATACGATCCCCCTGCATCCCTCGACCCCCACACACTCCACCCACCTTCCAATACGTCACACTTGACCTCCTGTCCATCAAACTTAACCACGCCCCCTTCGGACGCGCCTAGCACCTTCTCTAGCACTGTCTTTGCTTCGTTCTCTTCCGAATAACGTATCCTTGCCTACGACGTTGATGGTTAATTTTTATAATTTATTGTTATTATTATTATTATTCTCAGTTATTTATTATTACCATTATTATTGCATGATTGCATTCTATAAAATTATTTAGTTGGATGGAGTGGCGGAATTGGAAACTAGGAAATGAAATAGGATACGAATTAAAGGATATATGTTCTCTTAATTCTTCCACCACCACTCCACAAATTATAATAGCACCACCGCCCTACCCATCCCCTCCCCTCCACCACCCACCCCCTTCCATCCCATCCCCTCCCCTCCACCACCCACCCCCTTCCATCCCATCCCATCCCCTCCACCACCCACCCCCTTCCATCCCATCCCATCCCCTCCACCACCCACCCCCTTCCATCCCATCCCATCCCCTCCACCACCCACCCCCTCCCAACCCATCCCATCCCCTCCACCACCCACCTCCTTCTTCTCCACATCCACATCCACCCATTGCACTTTGCCATACTCCTCAAACTTCTCCTTCACCTTGAAAGGAAAAAAAACAAAAATAAGAATAATATAAATAAAATAATAAAAGCAATAATAATTAATAATGTAAGAAAAACATTTGAAACGGTCTCTATCACTGAATTAATTTCATAAAACTAATATTTAATCATATTCAAATAATAATAATATAAATAACATTTTTAAATTAATTCTGGAAATTCTGTAATTTCACACAAACCTTCTCTCTTTTAGTTTCCTCCACCAATCCAGCCACTCTCAATATCGATCCAGTCACCATTTTGCCCTTCACCACCTTTGGTGGTTATGATTATGATGATGATGTAAGTGGAGGTGATGATGATGATGATGATGTAAGTGGAGGTGATGATGATGATGATGTAAGTGGAGATGATGATGATGTAAGTGGAGTTGATGATGATGATGATGAAGTGTGAATATGGAGATGTATGGTATAAACTTTTAGACCACAAAGAATCAACATCATTCCGAATATTTCATAGAAGGTTACCATCATTACCACCAGCACCAACAACACCACATCATCATCACCACAACCACCACCACCAGACCTCCATCATCATCACCACAACCACCACCACCAGACCTCCATCATCATCATCATCATCATCCCCACAACCACCACCACCAGACCTCCATCATCATCATCATCATTACCACAACCACCACCACCAGACCGTCATCATCATCATCATCACTCCATCCTACCTCCTTTTCCTTTTCTTTCTTTTCCGTCTTCTTCTTCTCACTCTGAACAGCCTTCGTCGTGCTCTTGCTCTTGAAGTATTCTTCCCTATAATAGGGTTCAATTAATATTTTTAATTGAATAATTGAGAAAAGATTTTGATTATATTTAATTACCCTGAAAATAATTAAACTTATTTACTATAAAACAAATTGAACTTAATTACCTTGAAAAAAATTAAAATTAAATACATTTTAAATAATTAAAACTTAGTTAACACAAAACCAATTTACCAGATGCGCCTAATACATGGTGTTAATGGTAATTATCAAACAATGAGCACCCACTCACTTGTACAACTTCACCATCTCCGTGGCCCCAGGGTAGAGGGTGTCATCAGAGGTCATGAACTTTGTGGCACTCTCCTTCACCTTGAACACTATGAAGCATGACCCCTGCAAGGTCATCATCATCATCACCATCGTCTAATCTGTTATTATTTCAACTATCATCCCCATGCATTCACCACCCTCCTCACCTCTTCCCCACTTCCACAATAACTCATACAAGCAATTATTTGTTTCTGATCTCATTTGCTTGCAAATAAAGGATTGTGTTGCTAAAAAAACCCTTCCCCAACTATCAAATCCCACCCCCAACCACCCCCTCCATGCACACCACTCCAAACCACCACCAACAAGCACCCACCACCTTGAACTCCTTATTCGACGCCTTCCTCATGTGCACCTGCTCCACCTCGCCAAACTTCTCAAAGAACGCCATCGCCTCGTCAAGTTTCGTGTCCTTCGGGAAGCCTTTCTGTGGTGGTGGTGGTGGTGATGATGATGGGGAGAGGGTGTGATGATCATGATAGGGAGAGGGGGGTGATGATGTGGTTGTGGTGATGATGATAGTGTGGTTGTGGATTGAATTGTGGGAGATGCAGGAATGGTGGATTTCTGATGGAATGAAAATGTGTTTTATAGAAGAGTGGTGGAATGAATGATGGGATGGGTGGAGTGTATGGATTAGTGATGAAAGAGAAATATGGATCGGTGGTAGTCAATGATGCTGTGTTGGTGGTCAATGATGTTGTGTTGGTAGTCGATGATGCTGTGTTGGTGGTCGATGATGCTGTGTTGGTGGTCAATGATGTTGTGTTGGTGGTCAATGATGTTGTGTTGGTAGTCGATGATGCTGTGTTGGTGGTTAATGATGTTGTGTTGGTGGTCGATGATGCTGTGTTGGTGGTCGATGATGCTGTGTTGGTGGTTAATGATGTTGTGTTGGTGGTCAATGATGCTGTGTTGGTGGTCAATGATGCTGTGTTGGTGGTCAATGATGCTGTGTTGGTGGTCAATGATGCTGTGTTGGTGGTCAATGATGCTGTGTTGGTGGTCGATGATGCTGTGTTGGTGGTCGATGATGCTGTGTTGGTGGTTAATGATGCTGTGTTGGTGGTCAATGATGCTGTGTTGGTGGTCGATGATGCTGTGTTGGTGGTCGATGATGCTGTGTTGGTGGTCGATGATGCTGTGTTGGTGGTCGATGATGTTCTGTTGGTGGTCAATGATGTTGTGTTGGTAGTCGATGATGCTGTGTTGGTGGTTAATGATGTTGTGTTGGTGGTCAATGATGCTGTGTTGGTGGTCGATGATGCTGTGTTGGTGGTCAATGATGTTCTGTTGGTGGTCAATGATGCTGTGTTGGTGGTCGATGATGCTGTGTTGGTGGTCAATGATGTTCTGTTGGTGGTCAATGATGCTGTGTTGGTGGTCGATGATGCTGTGTTGGTGGTCGATGATGCTGTGTTGGTGGTCGATGATGCTGTGTTGGTGGTCGATGATGCTATGTTGGTGGTTCACTCACGACGTAGAGAGACCTCTCGGCCATTTCCTGTGCCACTTCCTTCGTGAATTCTGGCACAGGTTTGTCGAGGGACCTTCTGATTTTTGTGGAGTCTTCAGAGATCTGATTGTGGAGGGAGTGAAAGATGTGTGAAAATAGGTAAAAATGTGTGATTATAAAGGAATATTATAAGCAAATAATATAATAATATAATGGACAAAAATGTTATGATTTTAAAATTATAGTTTATAAAAAAAACTAAATTTATGCAAGAACCTCGACTAATCCCGAGGTGGCTTTCTTGAGGGCTGCAATGATGGCCTCTTGAGAGTCCGAAAGCTGCTTAAGTCGGTTGAATTTGAGCATCGTCTCCATCGTTATCCCTGAAAGATCAATAAAATAAAATAAAATTTATTATCGAAAATTATCACTTTTATTAGAAATAAATATTTGTCTTACATCCTTCATCCAACTTTCGCTGTTCTTGTAGGAATTTATCTCTTCCTAGATTGACATCACCAAAGTAATACTGAAAAAATTAGTTGAGTTAATTAATGCTTTTGAAGGTTAAAATTCAAACGTATTTTAAAATGTTTTGTTAAATTATATTGAGAAATATCGTGAAACAAAATTTTATAATTAACATGGAATACCTCAATTTGTCTAATAATTTTCGCTTCTAATTCAGTAATTTCAGTCATTTTATTTGAATCGACAAATCGTAATTACTTCAAAAGCTATAAAACGATTTCTTTCCAAAATATATTAAGAACCAGCGTGCAGCTTTGGAAATTAAAAATGAATTAACATAGAGAAACGAACAGCTATGAATTTATCTCCAAAAATTAGATTGACTTGTGAAGTTTAAAAATTTCATGAAGTATTGCTTAGATCAGTAAAAAATATTTAGTTAGTTTTTTCTTTCAAAGGTTATAATTTTTCCTAATTGAACAAACTGATGATGCTTTCCCAAAATGTTACCAAGGGTCTGAATTCGTTTGAATATTTTCTAACATACGAAATATTAATATTACCATTAAATATCATTTTCCAGAACAGTGCTTTAGCTGATGAATATTTAACTATCCTGTTCTACCCCAAGATACCGGGTGGCTTAATAAAAATAATATTTTAAATAACATGGGGTTCACACGAACCATAGCATTGATATCAGGGGGCTGCACAAAACATCGAATTATAAATAATTCAGCATTTCAAGACCAATATACAAAGTTCTCGTACTGTCAAGTAATTGTAAATCCAACAATGATAATTCTTGTGACGAAATAATGCATTGAACGAGTGATTAAAACATGGAAATAATGCAAAAAAAGTTTTTAAACTTCAATAAAATTCATAATTCCAACTAATTATTCATCAAGTCATCACCACAGTTTCATAACTTTCTCGTCATATTCTTGATATTCAGCGTTTCCTGCTGGTGTCTTTCCCTAAGGTATTTCAACCTTTCATTCTCCGAATTCATCACATCAGCCATTGTGAAAGAGGCTGTATTGTTGTTGGTGGAGGAGAGTTTATAGCTTGGGATTCATTGTTGGTGGAGTGAAATTAATAACTTGGGATGAATTAGTGGTGAAGTCGAATTAAATAAATAGACAATTATTGCGAAAATAATTATAATTAAAATTTAATTGAAAAAAAAAAGTTTTTATAAATAGGTTAATATCTGAGAGTTGATTGATAAATGCAAGCTATATTTCTTGGCGAGTTCTCTTCAAATTATACGCGATAAATGAAGACAAAATGCTTTGCCGTGAATCACACAGCAAGTAGGCAAAATAAAAAGAAGAAAAATGATGATGAGGGTGATGATGATAGTGATGGTGATGATGATGATGATTGAAAATCTATTTTTCGACGTACATCTCGAGTCCGGGTAAATGGGAGGAAACCTTGACGATACTTCACCAGTTCCAGCGTTGAAGACCCCATTACAATAATCAGTCAAATAATTTCTAATGTCTTTAGAATCTTTGGTTACATCTTTCCGGGAGATTTCTTTAGTTTTCGGCTTAGGGACACTCTTGGAGTATTCTTTTGCCTAGAGTGTGGTTGAGTATTTATTGATTTTAAAACTATCTATGGAAAATCCTCAAATTATTAGCACTAACGGGATAATTAATTAACATCAATTTAATTTAAATCAATTAAATATAAATAAAAACCAATTAATAAATTCAAATCATCAATATACTCTCACAATAGTTCGCTTGTCGTTTTTCCTTGTTTCTAATTCTTTGTTTTTGCGAGAAGAGTTCTTTGCCAATACCTCCTTATTTTTCTGCTCAACCAAGCGGGCATAGCTTTTTTGTTTTTCTAGTTTTTCTTTCTTGGAAAAGAAAAATAGAAAAAGTTTATTTTCTCATTTTTTATCATCTTTGAACTATTAAAAACCATTAAATATTCTTCTTATTTTTATAATTAAAAAAATAAAATGAATTAAAATCCATATATTGAATATTTTTGGGCAACTTTCGGTAGGCATCACCTTATTGTAAAACTCTTCGTTGCGAAGGTCTGGTCCCAGAGATCTTTGGTTTATGCCCAAGACCAGTTCTTCCTTCAGTTTCCTGTAGTCTTCCAGAGTGTAGTGTCTGTAGCCCTGTTTGTGTGTGTGTTTGTGTGTGTGTGTCTGTGTGTGTGTATGTGTGCGTATGTGCGTGTGTGTGTGAGTGATTGAGGGTGTTAGTATTTCTATTCCATCAATTAATAAATTTTTAAAAGACCAAATCTATTAATTTAATCAATTGTATTAACTATTAATAATACATCCAATTATTGAACCAACGTTATTTTTCCTGCTTGATGCACTCAAATCACCACAGGAGGATATCCTGTGCGATCGCACAGCCTGCGAAATACATATTCATATATTTATGTACATATGCATATAAACAGATTAAAATATTTATAATTTATTCAAAATAAATAAATAATAATTTATTCCAATATGTAAAAAATAATTAATTCAAATATGTAAATAATAATGTATTCAAAATAATTAAATAATAATTTATTCAAAATAGGTAAATAATAATTCATTCAAATATGTAAATAATAATTTTATTAAAACTAGAATAATAATAATAACAACCCGATTTGACATCGCCCTGGCCGAATGACTGTCACTATTGAAGGTGATGACGTCAGATAAGTTTTCAAATTTCTCTACGTCATCATCATCATCATCTTCTTCGGCGAAACCATCATCTTCATCTTCATTTTTCAATTTGTTGAGTTTTTTGTTGAAAGCTTTGAGAGGAAGGTTTGAATTGTTGCGGTGTGGAGCGTTGCGTTGTGGTTGCCGTTGTTGTTGTTGAGGTTGTTGAGGGTGTTGTTGTTGTTGTTGAAGTTTTTGTGAATGTTGTTGAGGTTGTTGTTGTATTCGGGAGTGCAGTGGTTGTTGAAGTTGTAAATGTTGTTGTTGAAAGTGTAAATGTCGTTGGAGAAAATTAGGACTTAACGAATTGTGTTGTTTTTGTTGTGCAACATGTTGATGCATTTCTCCACACTCCACAACACTTTGAACTCGACTACAGGGCTGTGTGTGTTGTTGGGCGTTTAAAAATTGTTGTTGTTGTAGTTGTGGAAGTGGAGGGAGGTGGTGAGGGGGGTGACGTTGTGCTAGTGGAGGTGCTGATGATGATTTTAATGGAGAAGGTTTCGTTTTTGGATAGGTTGAGTTTCTGGCTAGCATTTGTTTAAAATTAAAAACAGGGATTTTCGATTTGAGTGGAGGTTTTTGAATGTTGTTTTCATTGTTATTGGTGTTGCAGTTGTAGTAGTTGTAGTTGTCCGTGTTGGTTTCGTAATCGTTGTTGTGGATATTTTCGGTGAGAAAATTTGTTTTGTTGTGGTGTAAATTGCTGATTTCATTGCTGTGAGCTTTGGAGCTGGCGTCAAAATATAGTTGCTTCAACTCTCCAACATTGCCTTCCAAGCCATTCCTTAAATTAAACTTTTTCTGAAACACCGACATCCTTTCCTTTTCGCTTCTTTCTGCTTCCATTTCAGGAGTTTTACTATCGCACAACCTTTCATTCGAATTACTTTTCGGAGTAAAAGATTTATTCCTCGGATAAATGTTTCTGTTCACTTCTAAAATCTTGCCATCACTCCCTCCACCGTTTTTGGAAATCGCCTTCTCCACACTTTTTGATCGTTTTTGCGCTTTGTGGATTTCCGAATAAGTTTTGTTCGGGTTTCTCTTGTAGTACTTGTACAGCGGTGTAACTTTAGGCTTGTCATTCTCTGCATTAACGTTGCGTAAATTAGGAATCAAAACTACTTCACTCACACTTTCTTTTTTTGTAAATTGCGTTTTATTTTCCCCTAATTTAAACCTACTCTTATTTTTCCTTAATTCTTCTATGAGCTCTTCTTGTGAAATATTCTTATTTTTCAATACGTTCCATTTTTGTATTTGAGAATCGCTGCAGTTTTTTTCTTGAGGGTTGTCTTCCTCTTTATTGTTTTCATTACTTTTCATGCCTTCATGAGCAACTTCTTTACAATTACCAAAGCTGTTCTTTTTGTCATTTCCATATTCATGATGATGATGATCATGATCATGATCATGATGACGACAACTATTATCATAATCCCCATTAGCAACAAGAAGATTACTACCCCGACACTCATTTTTCTTACCATTTTGTCCTCCAAAATGAACAGCAACTTTCTCATTAACGGAAGCTTTTCTTTTATCCCCTCTTCTACCACTATTACCAACACCATCATCTTTCCCACCATCATCATCATTTCTCCCACCATCATCATCATCTCTCCCACCATCATCATCATCTCTCCCACCCTCATCATCATCATCATCTCTTCCACCATCATCATCCCTTCCCGCACCATCATCATCATCATCATCATCATCGTCGTCTTTCGAATCAAGAAACTTCAGTCTGGGGATGTTCCAGTGTCTCTTCGCTTCCACCCTCTGCATCTTCTTCCCCTCCATCAACCTCGTCATTTCATCCCGTTCATCTTTCTCGTCTTCATAGTAGTAGTAGTTTCTGCTGTTGTTTCGTAGGTTGAGGCTGTTCTGAGGGTTGCTGTTGTTGTTTCTGTTGTTGATGCTGTTGTTTTTTCTGCTGTAGTTACCGTCTTTGTTATATTGGTTTTTAGTGGTTGTGGAGTTTGAGTTATCAATTTGAGCTTGCTTTTCTTCAAAATTCAAGTTCAATTTCATTTTTTCGTCATTTAAAATCTCTTCTATATCCTCCTTACCCTCCTCCTCAGAATCATCATCTTGAGTAGCACCACCATCTTTCTCATTGTTGATACCCTTTTCTAAACTTTCGGGCTTTTTAGGATTGGTTACTTCTTTTGCAAGGTTTGCTTTCATTGGGTTTATATGCGTCGAATTTTCTACTCTTAGAATATTAAGTCTCAATTCTTCTAAATTTTCAATTTCTGAAATAATTGTTTTAAATAATTAAGTGATTCGTCTGAGTTTATATATATATAAAACTAGCAATGAAATTAATCATTTATTAAATAATTAAATATTTCATACTACAAATAGCCTAGTTTTAAAATAGGGTTAACCGTTGAATGAAGCGTTGAATACTCACCCAAGGAATCCTGTAGATCACTAGAATCGGATAAATTGACATATTCGAAAACCTTGGCCTCATCTTCAGAAAATATCGCACTTATTACTTTACTTTGTAAGTTTGTCATTTTAAACTTTATGAAAAATCATACTATTTTTCCTTTGTTTTTTAGTAACTTTTCGACAACATTTAGAGATCTTATGCCTAAAAAATACTTTCCTCTCGCTAGAAACCATTCAATTTCTTTTTTTTACACCATATGTTGCCATGGAAGCTATTCTCAAGTACTAAAAGGTAATGCTAGTTGTAAAACTCAAGTATTTGAAATTATAGGATTTACAATACATAAAACACAATTGAAAAAAATTTAAGCTAAATTAACACCCAAAATAGATAAACAAAACAAATTATAAATAAAAACTTTTAAAAATAGTAATGCTAGTGTATTTAGGGTGTGCTTATGTAATTTTTCACACAGTTTTGACTAAATTATGTTTATAAGGTTTTTTCCATAATGAGTTTTTGAATAGCTTTGGTTCTGTTCTAGAAAGTGGCAAAGACCCTTCGTATATCCCCGGACGAAGATATTTGTCTCAAAACTCCAAAAGTTGAAGTGAGCAAAAAATGATAAGATCTTTTTTTCTTTGAACAGGTAAATAATACATAAAAAAAGGTAAATAACAAAATTCAGTTATTGAATTTTAATATTTTCCTATACTTAAATGAACTTTAAGTTTCGGAAAGAGTGAGAGCTCAAAGATAAACAATCTCGGGGGTATACGAGGGCTGCTATTTTCTAGAACAAAACCATAGTTTTTCTAGATCTTCCTAAAGCGTTTTACATTTTTTTTCTCATATAATTTCACAAGGAATATATGAATCTATGTATAAATATACGTTCATTCACAGACTGTGTGTGCGAGAAGGGAAGGCTGGTATTTGCTTTGTTAAAATTATCTTGTTTAATCAGAGTCTTTTCTTGGGAGATTAATTTTTTCGGTAAAAAATTCATTGATTGCTTTTAGGAGAAATAATTTGAAGGAAATTAATGATAATAATCGATAGACGAAATGTTGTGAAAAGTTGGTGATATTGTTGCTTTTGTAGACGAGATTTTAGAAGTTATTGAGTTGATTGAAAAATAAAAAATTGATATTAATGTTTGAAATTGTTTTGTTATTCATCTTCCCTAAATCAAATTGCCTACTTAAGATTGTGAGAGGCTCTGAATAAGATTCAATAAGAATTTACCGACTTTTATGAGCCAACAGTTTGGAATAATTAGGCCATCAACTAATTTTAAAAATTAATCATTATAATTGAATTAATTAATTTTGTTTTAGGCCAAAAAAATCAAAAAGTGAATAAACGTTGAAAGTATCGGAAAACGAACTAAATGGTAACAGAATAATAATTTTTTTTAAATTTTAAAAATGATTAATTAATCCTTAAAAACCAATTAACAAAAAAATACCAGACATTTAATTTATACACAAATACCAGGTAATTAATTAATACCAGATAATTAATTCATACCAGATAATTAATTCATATCAGAAAATTAATTCATACCAGATGATTAATTAATACCAGATGATTAATTAATACCAGATGATTAATTAATACCAGATGATTAATTAATACCAGATAATTAATTAATACCAGATAATTAATTAATACTGGGCAATTAATTAATACCGGGTAATTAATTAATACCAATTAATTAATTAATGTCCGTTAATTAATTAATACCAGGTAATTAATTAACCCCAGCCTCTTAATATCAAAGCGTTCTACAGCTCTCCCATGATAGACTAACGCTGTTTTATGACCCGACGCCAAAGATTTGCCATCCAAGTAATTTATGTGGCGTCCATTTTTTCCCGAATTTAAAAATATAATTTATATCGAGGTTGCTGTGTGTTTTTTTGGTTTTTAATTAATGTTTTTTATCTTTTAGTATTTCC